>JAOPUA010000072.1:18096718-18110047 GCA_027122455.1 Trisopterus luscus
TAGCTGACACTTTTATGGAATTATGTTTTGGGATATTGTGCAAAACGATATGATTTCTGTTTGATGTTTTGAATGATGTGATTTGATGAAGTTGATCATGTAAGAAGGGTAGGCGAAAATAAGCGATAGCTTCAGCCTATTCCTTTTCGGTTTGGCTCTTTTCTAGTTGAACTGATGTTTTCTGTTGGACTTTTAACTTTGAATGACCTGACCGAAATAAACACATTTTCATTCATTTCATTCATTCAACACCGCGGCACTCAGCCGGGGATTTATGAGTATCCCCACACCCGCCCTGCGCCTCATGCCCCTGGCAACTCCAGAGAAAAATAGGGTCCAACCCCTATCCAGGAGTACGGTACCAGAGCTGAGACTGTGCATAGAGGTAAGCCCCACCAGATCTAACTGGTAGCGCTCCACCTCCCTCACAAGCTCCGGTTCCTTTCTCCACAGTGAGGTGACGTTCCACATCCCCAGAGCCAGCTTCTGCCACTCAGGTCTGGTCTGTTGGTTCCTCTCCTTCTTGGGGAATGGTCAGCGTATTATACACTTCCAGGGCCTCCTCGCCGACAGTGTGAAGTAGAAGTAGCTATTTTGACTTTGTCCAACCGCACCTGAAGCGACCATATTACAGCTGAAAACGTTGCTCCCATCTGTGCCAGTTTTCAGCGATATTGCCTTTGAGTATCAGCGGTGGCGTTGCTTAAACTGCTCCATGTTCGCACGCTAGCACTTGCGCAGCTGCCTGCTAATCTTCCGTAGTTAACTTGTTTTTTATACCATCCTCGACTTACTCCATAACTCTGTCTTCTGACACCATGTTGTAGCTTTATGTAATGCTGGTTATTGTTCTAATATTACTGGGTTACTTACTCAAGCATATAATAGAAATACACGGAGGCAAGGATGCAGTACGAGCTGATCTTTTACTGGCGCTCAAATCACACACCAGCCTGACATCCGCAGCCGATCCCAGAACCCAGCAGTAGTGACAGTCCAACACAGTTGAGCACCGAGCTCAATCCAATACACCACACAGTGCACATGAACGGTCCTGTCGGGAACACGCGTAGCATGAGCGTCATCACTGACGAGGGGTCTCATTATTATGGAGTGTTCCAGATGCCTGGGAAAGCAGCCTTCCAAGTTGTAAGAGGGGAAATCTCCCAGCTTTCTTGCGGCATTTCACGGAGGCATGCCCCCTTTCTGTCGGTCCCCCTTAGAATTCAGAGAGTATACCGAGTTCAGTGAGGCAACTCGACAACAAAAATGGCTGCGCCCATAAAGATATTTATTTTTGTTGTATTTGTACCACGTTGGTCATTTTTATGTTGATTTTAAATGCTCATACACACTTGATTACATTGATACTTTAATCCGGTCACCTATTTATGCATTGCACGGTCTTGCTGTGCGTGCAATACAAGAAAAAGTTGTGTTTTTTGGTGCTTGTGTGGGAATCATGATGTCACGTGACGGATGTCACACGACCGGCAACTGATTAGGCAGGAAGCCATAAAAGTTTGCCAGGTAAACACACGGTATCTTGCCTTTTCACTGCGTCTACCTCGGCTCTCTCCCGGTGCACAGCGATAGACGTTCCCATTCCTTCCTAGGGAACTGGAGCCAGTTCTGGCATGTAATGCTGAGTGTGTTAAGCCTGTTTGTTGCTATTGCGCACTTACCTCTTCACTTCTGCCACCTGTTGCGTTGACCGCATTGTTTTTTGAACATGGCCGTTTTTATATCACCCTTTTATGTTTCATGTTTTAGGTCACTGACGTGATGTATGGGTTGCTGTGGCCAGTAAAGAGCCTCGCTACGGGTAAACGAAGCACACATGCTTAGTTGTATTTTATTAACTTTTAGCCATGCTATTTATAATCTTATTATTCTGTAGAGTGGACGTCCCTCACTCCTGCTTCCTGACTTGGTCGGCCACAGGCAGGACTAGTGTGTATGTGTAGGATACTCATACGAAGTAGGATCATATTTTATAATTCCAAATGACTATTTGCTGCAGGTTATCCCATCGGGCTGGCAATTAATGTTACTTTGTTTGTGCTTTTAAAAGGGACCAGGCCAGCAACCGTTACCTATCGTTATTTTATATTTCCTTGTTTGTTGTTTTCTTTTGTATGCAAGCTATTGTTTAATTAGAATTGTGTAACTTGGACTACTCTCCTTTATATCGCAGGGATCTTCATACAAGGCTGGGCCCGTGGTGACGCATGTCTGGCCTGCTGTGGTAGGACTGCACGGACACTATGTACTGCTAAACGCAATTTTATTATTTACGTTTGTGTAAATAAAGTATTAACATTACTATATACTATATAATAACACATTAGTGGTTTTGCCTTTTGTTTGGGGTTGGCTTTTGTTCCTTTTCGTTTCTTTTGTTTAGCAGGTAAAAGTTAGCAGCAGGTTGGATATTCGCCGGATATTCAGTTTTGCAATCGGATTCATCCCTCAATCGGCTTAATCAACACAATTGCAGTATATTACGGGTGTAGTATGTTGAGGACAGTATAGGACAGCATATTGACAAAAAATCACACCGAAATTGGTTGTTGCTATTGATATCTGTGCAAGAACAGCACTGTAATCTATGGTCCGACTGCAATCTGTTTTAGGGACCGTCCACAAATTACACCCCACAGACTGGTGGCATAGACGTTACCATGGAATTGTTTCAGGAAAGAAATCACCACAAATCAATAAAAACACATTTTTTCATTCTGATTGCTGTAGTACTTGCCGATGTTGGGCTTTTACCTACTACTGGTCATCATTTGTTGATATTTTGCATAATAGTGAAACCGGATGAAATTAATAGTTTAAATATTCACCAAAAATCTATAGAAATACATTTTCTCATTCTGATTGCTGCACTTACCAATGGTGGGCTTTTACTTACTACGGGTCATTATTTGTTCATACTTTGCATTATAGTGAAACAGGATGCAATTAATAGTTTTAAATATTCACCAAAAATCAATAAAACTAAATATTCTCATTATGATTGCTGTAGTACTTGCCAATGGTGGGCTTTTACCTACTACGGTTCATTATTTGTTAATATTTTGCATAATAGTGAAACGCGATGCAATTAGTAGTTTAAAATATTCACCAAAAAATAATAAAACCACATTTTCTCATTCTGGCTGTAGTACTTGCCAATGGTGGGCTTTTACCTACTACGGGTCATTATTTGTTGAAATTTTGCATTATAGCGAATGAGGATGCAATTAATGGTTTGAAATATTCACCAAAAGGACATTTTACCATTCTGTTTACTAGGCTTGTTGCTAATGGTAAGCTGCTACTTATTATGGGTGACCTCTTTTGTGAACTAGGATGGGAATAATTATGAAAAACACACCAAAGGCATCGTTAACTAGGGATGTACATTTCTGTCAAAAATACTATTCGATATTCACTGATAAGAATTCGGATATTATTCGAAAATCAGTCAAATAATTTTTATGATTTGTATAAAATCAATTTGTTTAATTCAACAACTGCGCCATCAACATCAAATTATTTCACCGTAGGCTTACATGCCTCGAAAACAGATGGCTTTATTTATTTATCTTTTAGGCCTACTGAACGCAGCCTGCATGACTGAACTAGACACGTCTTTAGCCTATGGAAACAATGGCAGAGCTGCCAACTCTCACGGTTTCACCGTGTGACACTCTTTTGCCTGTTTACACACGCACACACGCCACACATCCAATTTCTCACAGCAAAAAATAAAACCCAACCGTCAGCCAAGATGCGTACGTTCCTTTTTAAACTCCCCGACGGTAGATGGGCGCTGATATTCTCCGTGACTCCGCCTATTCGACGATCGTTGCCCATCTCTATTGTTAACAAGACATTTTTAATAACAGATTAGTAAATATGGCTGTAGGCTATCTCGTAAACAAAAACAAAGCCCAGTAATGAATAAAAATACATTTTCTTATTCTTTGATGTAGCTGCCAATGACTTATTTCTTCTTAACATTATGGTATAATTTCTCAAAAATTCATTGTCAAAATAGACATTCCCTTACTTACCTGAATAATGTCCCCTTACTTTCTATTTTTTCCCCTTTCATTTTGTTTAGCTTAATTTTCTTATTCGCTATTCTTTTCGGTTTTTTTCTACCCCTAGAGGGTAGTATGGCCCAAAAATGATCCAACTTTGTAGGATAAACAATATAGAACAAGAACTGTCATGAATAGCATATGGCCAATAGACTTAGACATTTTTTGATTGAATCTCCAAACATTCATAACTATTACAATATGTACATCCCTTTCGTCTAAGAGGCAAATTTCACAATACCATGCAGTGTCTTTCTCTGGAACACTGGCAGCTGTCATTCCAAGGCAAGATGCATGGAACCGTCGGTTGCATTTACCGCATTGGATCTGTAGAAACCACAAACCCAGTCACATTAACTCCACTGCTTTTTCATTCAATTGATATTTTATCACTGAACTTGTGATACTTACCCAAAGAATGTATTTTGTTCGGATTTGGAAGGCTGAAGGAGGCGTGACAGATCCCCCAACATCAGCCCACTCCAGAGTGGATATATGGACATGTATTCGTCCAGGTGTGTTCGGACTATGGCAGGGCAGTAGTAGAGATTGTCCTCTTCATTTGGCTCTGAATTCACTGCTTCGGCAGCATCATCAGAGACACGTCAAAAGACAGACGAAAACGGAGACGTGCCGACAATCGTCCTGGAATCGACATCTTCAAGGTCTTCAAAGGTCATGATGGTCTTTGCATCGACCTGGTCCTCTGACATTACATCACAGTTAACTGACTGTATTATCTCTGTCAGCTCCTCCACACTGTTTATTACAACAGGTAAATTACTTTTGGCAAACAAAACGATGCACAGGGCCCTGAACACCTGGATGGCCTCATTCAGACTTTGTGTGTTCTGCAGCCTGG
This sequence comes from Trisopterus luscus, assembly GCA_027122455.1. Taxonomy (NCBI): domain Eukaryota; kingdom Metazoa; phylum Chordata; class Actinopteri; order Gadiformes; family Gadidae; genus Trisopterus; species Trisopterus luscus. Next base: position 18,101,678 of record JAOPUA010000072.1, read on the forward strand.
CAAACACAAAAGTCAAAAATTCCCTGTGACCTTTGTCAGTCACGTGCTTACCAATGATTCCACTAATGGCCTTGAGCACATGCGCCGAGCAAAGGTGGAGCACAGTATATTTCTGGATGGTCTTCAGCTGCCGTTTGCCCTGGCTGATAGCGAAGCATCTCCTCAAATAGCTAAAAATATTTTCCTTGTTAAAGGATAGGAGAACAGCCTGCATCAGCGCCCAGCTGAAGTCTGTCTCCACTTGGCGAACTGTCAGCGCAGTGAATCGAACAGTGTGGAGAAACTGCAAGAGCCAGCAGGCAATCGAGGGTACAGTGTGGTCGTTGGTTAGCATCTCTGCCACAGGCAAGGGGGGTGCACCATGACCATGTCCAGGTAAAACAAGTGTATAATATAAAACAGGCTTCTTCTGGTCTAGGATCGTGGATACCACACTCCCTGTGGCGTCCAGGTGCAGTTTCACTGGTTCCTTCCTCCTCATGTGTGCAACCAAAATCCCTACCCCTGTCTCACTGTACATATGAGTGGCAAATGGGTCTGCTTGAAAATTCTGGATGTATCCAGGGAAATAAACTAAGTCTGTGTGACATTCTCTCATAATATTCTGAGTGAGAAGCACCTCCAACACAACATTATCATGCAAGGTTAGACTTTTCCTGACTTCGCAAGAAATTGCATTTAAGATGCCTCTATTAAGACATCTACTCATTTTTCCCAGCCCTTATATCCTCTTGAGGGGTTTGGCTAAGGAGTTCGTAGTAGGTGTTACTGAGCCCACCTTTGATTTTTTTTAGCAATGTTCCCTCTCCTAACATTTGACGCCTGTCTGTTCCTGATGTGTTGTTTCAGGTGACACACATGTCAAAAAACTTTATTTTATTTTATTATTATTATTTATTAATTATTTTTTTAGCCATTGTGAAAGTATAAACTGCTGCAGGAAGGAAATGTGCACACCGCTTATGCATGAAAGTATGGACAATTTATTTTTCTACTATTTGCCAGTCTGATGTGTTGGTATTTAAAAGCAGGGATACAGCAATGATTTTGTTTGTTGAATTTCTCATACAAAACATGTGTCCAAGACTGTTTCAATTTGTGATACCCTTCCTGTGGTCTAATTTTTTTCCAGGATTTTTCATCCAAACAGATTCTAAATCTTCTAGGGACAGTGCCGACCATTCGGATTTTCCTCTGTCTTTCAGAAGACGACGGGGAGGCAGCATTGTATTTGGGCTCCTCTTCCAGATTGTTGAAGTCAGTCATTGCCTTGGATGTTTTAACCACAGTCTCAGAAGAATCTTATAAACTATGACCACTGCCTTCAATCCTGTCTTCTAGGTGTCTGCATTTCTGTATCTGAATGACCAGAAAAAATCTCGGCCACAAACTGGATTCCCCTTTCTCTCCCAGGATGGTCAACTTGGGATATCGGATTGGGGGTTGGGGTGGCCCCCCCCCCCCCCCCCGAGTTTCCCATACCAGCCCCTTGCGCAGATTTGTGGACGGGGAGGGGGGTGTGAAGGTATTAAAAGGTACGGAAGCTCATTGCATTCACATGAGTATAAAAAATATATAATAATAATCTAGTATTATAAGTATGAGATAATATCTCATAATTACTATTATCTCGTAATGAGATAATTATCTCATAATAACTATTATCTCGTAATTACTAACGAGATAACATGTCATAATTAACATTATCTTGTAATTATTTCGCAATAACAAGATACTATCGTGTCACTTCTATTATCTCGTAATTATCTTGCAGTGATATTTATGAGTTACTTTCTCGTAATTATGAGATACTATCTCATGATAATGACATACTATCATGTAATTATGCGATACTTTTCTCATAATTACAAGTATCTCATAATTATGAGATAACATTTATATTTTTTTCACTCAAGTGAATGCAATAAGCTTCCCTAAAAAGGTATTCAATTCAACTTATGAATTTCTGTGTTATCCCTGACCAAGCTTCGCCTCAAGTGAGTTCCAAAATTAGACACAGATACAATAGTCACATTGAAAGATTAACTAAGGCACTGATATGACAGTATCCAATATAAGTTCTCACCTTAGCTATGACCTTCTTTCCCCTCAAAATTGGAGTTGCTGTTCAAGGTGAAGTCTTGATAGGGCTCCAAAATGCAGGTTTGTGGTGTAGGTTTCAAAAGTTATGATTGAACCAATCCCTAGTTTTCTTTAGAGGTTTCTGCATGTCTCTATCATGATGCGTTCCAAAGACAGATGTATTTTAATCTTTCTATAAAAATTCCCATGACTAATTGTTTTGAATCACTATATTTGGTGAATATTTCAAACTATTAATTGCATCCTCATTTGCTATAATGCAAAATGTCAACAAATAATGACCCATTAGTAGGTAAAAGCCCACCATTGCCACTACAGCAATCAGAATGAGAAAATGTAGTTTTATTGACTTTTGGTGAATATTTTAAACTATTAATTGCATCGTGTTTCACTTTTATGGAAAATGTCAACAAATAATGACCCGTAGTAAGTAAAATCCCACCATTGGCAAGTACTACAGCAATCACAATGGGAAAATATGTTTCAAGTGATTTGTGATTTCTTTCCTGAAACCATTCCACGGTAACGTCTATGCCACCAGTCTGTGGGGTGTAATTTGTAGACGGTCCCTAAAACAGAAAGCAGCCAGGCCTTTGATTTAAGTTGATTTAGGATACGGTGTCCTACGCTGTCCTCAACATACTACAGCCGTAATGAAGTGCAATTTTGTTGATTAAGCCGATTGCGGGGTAAATGAAAACCGAATATCCAGCGAATATCGAACCTGCGGCTGACTTTTACCCGCTCTTTTGTTTTTCGTGTACGTGCGGACCAGACCTTTTTTTTATATACCAAAAGGAGAGTAAGCTCTAGTCAAAGACTGCTACAATTTGCATCTGTTTGTTTTGACTGTTTTAACCTAGTCAACCTGTTTACAATAAATAATATATTTTTGCACGAATTCATGCCTTAAGTCATTGTTCATGCTAAGGGAAGACACATCGGCAAAATCTACACTTAATTTAAAGTTCTCCTGCCCTCAAATTGGAGGTGGCGTTGTCAGGCATCTAAGCTAATATCTTGCATGTGGTTCCCACATTGGTTTGCTAATGTAGCGAACAATGACTAGCCAATGACATGACACAATCACAAAGACGAACGGGAACACTATAAATTTTATGAGACAGGAAATGACGCAACTCGTAAGGCTGGTGTCCGAGGCATCTGGAACGCACCATTACGAGGACACAATTGTGCCTTCTGAGATCCACCTGATCTCGCGAGTTCTCATCGTTCCGCCGCGGGATTTGGTTGGCCTCGGTATACACATTAATGTACCAGTCATGTGTCCTGGTAATGGTGTGTTCCAGATGCCTCGGACACCTGCCTTCTGAGTTGCACTTCTGACATCATTCCCTGCCACGTTGCACTTAATATTCCCGCTTGTGTAAATAAAGTGACTAGACCGTAAACATAGTGCCCAACAGTACATAAAGTGACAGACTTATCATTAGGCATTTTTACATTGCCAAGCCGGTACATTCGCAGCTTGGCACGCCCTGCAATTTCACGGTCTTGTCTGTAAAACCGAGGGTATAAAATCCCCCTTTGTCAAGGAGCCGGCTTTCTTGGTTCAGTAGACCTCTTTAGAATAATTTGCATATTGCAAAGTTAGATTTTTTTAATGATTCAAGACACTCGCATGCAAGAATGAGTATACATCTGAGTGTAGGCTACAAAAGCCATTGACTGTTTAGTTAATGGCTTTTGTAGCCATTTAGTTAATAGTGCAAAACGCCAAACTATTTTTATCCAGACAAAAGCCTCGTAAAGTTCCTGATACTGTCACGTAGATTGCACCATCTTTCCCCGTCTTTCCGCAGCTTGTGGATTTCACCCGCTTTCCAGTTAGAACTACTCATGTTCATGTCGCTGAGTTGTAACACCTCTACCCACCACACTGGAAACGCAAAGCCATCTAATGGCATTCCCCAATATGTGTAGGGTCCAAGAGGGTACATTTGGGTGTGAAATCATGCTGGTTTATTACCTGGGTCAGTGTAAACACGCGGACGATGCCGGGAAAAAGGCGGACATAAGACAGGTATATTTGGCAGTGTAAAAATATTTATTGTAAACACAAACAGGATCATGGCCATCAGGCCCATATATGAAGTCAGAAAAACAACTGGCATAATGGTCTGGTAGCCTAGCAGCTATGTTGGTTGATCTGCTTTCAAAACAATCTCCCAACGCGCTGCAGCGGACGCTTCCTATTGGTGCTAGGGGCCCAACTTGACGAGCATTAAATGCGCGCCACGTCGCCAGTGAAATGTGGGCTTCACTCCGATAGTCTGAGGGAGTTTAACCTTAAAGGCAAGGCCAGAAAGCCCAGGTTAGACAATACATCACCCCCGGAACACGACCCTGAACATCATGAGGCCTCACAATGCTTGATTCGGTTTTTAAAGTACTATAAGACTGAGCAAAAGTAATTCTAAAACTTAACATGACAATTTGTAGTAAATTCAATTGGCTCAGATTATTTTGATCCTTAGACTATGTTAATAAGAACGAGAACAGCATAAAAATAGATCAAACAAGTAGCGGATTTACTGAAAGTAGCAATTTTTTATTTGTTTTTAAAATGATTTACAGGTAACCAAACATCTTTCTGGAAATTGATACAAACAAACATGTTTTCTGCAGGTGGTTCTAGGGAACCTTGTCGGTCTATTGAAACGACACGTGGGAAAAACAGCTGTATAAAATAAAAAATAGAGTCCCATTCAGAAAAGTAGAGTCTACTAGTCTAGATTTTGTTTTCTTTTCGTAAGCAACCTATTTACACGTATGTACAAACTTGTTCCATTCCTCCAGATGTGAATAAAGCTCTTTAATGTTAAAGGATTACAAGGAGTTTGTTGGTTTGGGCCAGAGAGAGGCTCTGTGGGTGGGGGGGTCTCTTGTTCGAAGGAGGACGACAGTAGAGGCAGAAATCAAATAAATTAGGGTGACGGGTCAGAAGTCAACACAATACTGTGTGGGAGATGGACAGTATGGAGAAATGAGAAACAGTTGTAAAATAAATGTTGGGGCCAAACTACTATAAAAAAAACATCAAACCGCTTAGGAAACCAAAAGGGACTGGGCTATTGTAACCATGGAAACACAGTGTCTCAAATATTTTGGATGGTTCCTCATCTGATATTCAATTTCTCAATTATTCCAAAACTAATGCTTTTTGTAAAAAGGTTTTAAATAGCCATGCAGTGACATTCTGGGACCACATGTTGGCTGTTTTGAGGTCTGAGTAGGAGACGACAACAAGGGGGCAATAAGAAGTACTTAACTTCTTAAAGGAATCATTTTACAACATGGAACGAGTGACCAACCAAGAAATAAATAATAGATATAAAAAACATATAGCCGAGGTAGATCGAGATTAAGGGGGTTAATTACCACTGGAAGAGTAAGTATCATGAAAAAATGTCCACCACCATTACTGACGCTTTATTCATCTGGATGTGATACGTCTTTCACTAATTAAGCTTGTTAGTTGTTTTTTTGCAAATCTTTCAAAAAGTGATTAAAAAAATGTCCTTCCCCTCCAACCTGCCCAGATTCTACAGTCAAACCCACACAGCCCAACCCTCAGAGGGGGCCTCTTAATAAAATACATACTGTTGACAGATCAACAGATCGCAGAGAGGACAAAAAAGCTTCAACAAATCAATCAATGGAGAGCAAGATGGGGTCAGGGGTCGCGGACGGCAGCTCCAGCAGAGTTGCTGGAAGCCAAAACATGAGCGGTGGGGCGTCTGATGAGGGCCGAGTGCATAAAGGGCCACTATCGTCCGTCTGATCAGAGGAGCTGAGGCCAGCTGGGCGTGGAGAAGACAACAGCACAGGGAGGTCACCTTCAATCTGAAGCCAAAGCTTGATGTGGAAATGGTTTTGTCACCCCCAAAACATGGCTGGGTGAACACAACACAATTAAACTGAACAGAATACAACTGAGCTGCAAGTCGTACAACAATATGTGAGTCCATCATTGGTTCTGATGTGTGTGTGTGTATCTGTATGGGTGTGTGTCAGTGCTTTAACAGGTATACAGTGATGATGAGGATGGGGTGTGTGTACGAGAGAGACAGCTCAACCTAGCAGTGCTCCAGGTAATCGATCACTTTGGAGATAGACTTGTGTCCTGCTGTGCCGATATCACACTAGAGAGAGAGGGAGGGCGAGAGACAGATAAAAGAGCAAGCAAATGGGGGCGAGAGAGATAGATAAGGAAAGAGACAGAAAATGAAGACAGGAGAGATGGGGAGAGAGAAGGCACAATAAGTCAGTTATAACGCAACCACACACACAGACCCACACCTAAAACCAGGAAGTCTTGATTCAATAAATGACATGCTTCTTAAAGAATCAATTTAAAAGCTTAAAAGATGTATTGACCTCATTTACAATCTTGATACATATTGTTCCTTTACAGAAGTGTATTTTTCTGAATGATGAGACATCATAAACAAAATAAAATACTATTGAAATAAAATATGAGGTATGGTGACAAAAGGAAAGCTTTAGTTAACTGCAGTGTGTTTTATATGCAGGATAAACTACCAATGGAAATGGCTCAGTCAGTGTAACACGGGCCTGGGGTTCAACCAGCACACTAACGGGTTCAGTCAGGAGAGAATAGAGAAAGACGCATCGAGTTTCATTGAGGAGCCAAAATGGACGCATGGAGGATCAGGGAACTTACTGTGAGGTTCATGAAGTTGAGGAACTTTTTGAGCATCTCCGTCAAGATGGAAAAGTCACCTTTAGGCAGGTTCTCTCTCACAGTAGTCACATTCATCTGGAGAGGAAGGGGAAATGGAGGGAGAGACACAAACCAAGGAGAGGAAGTTAATATGGAGGGAAAAGGTAAGGAGAGAAAAGCATTGCTGGTATTGATCCTGACTCCTCATGAAACAGCGGTCCCTCAGGGCTCCCTGGTGGCTGACACACATTAATAAACAAGCACACTGCTGTCCAGACCGTGGACACTTCTGTCCAGACCGTGGAGAGAATCTTAACAAATGCGAGCTGCTCAGTAAAGTCCTGGGGTTGTGGAGCATGTGGAGCGTCAGAGTGGAGGATAGATCAGATGGTCTGAGGTCTCAAAGAACAGAAGCCAGGATCCACTCGGATTTGCTCCGTGAAGGAGCAGTGTCAGACACCTGTCCCCCATTAAGCCCACATTGCTTGGTTTAGACTTGGTTTAAACGATGTTCAGTCCAGACGTTTGATTGTCAAGACATTTGAACCCAACTGGAGTGTAACGCAGGGGCCTTTAAAAGGCCCAGGAACAGGTGCGTGGAGAAAGGTGTCTTACCGGGCTGCCCTGGCAGAGGCAGCCGAGCAGCAAGGCAGTGTAGGAGGCCACAAAGCTGTCCTCCATGTGCTTCCCTGCGTGCAGCAGAGCTGAGGACCAGAGGGGGACAGAGTCAGTCAGTCAGTCCACATGCTGCAAACATTCATGTATCAGAAACAAAGCCCTTAGAATTGTGTGTAGTATAAAGCCCTTGAGTCAGTGAGCAGACCCTTGATCCAGAGACGTGTGATTAATGAGCAGGAACAGGTTAGGCCTGGTACTCTAGGATTGGGATTTGAACCCAGTGCCTCTCTGGCTCATGCTAGCCACTACGCTCTGGCCTGGCAAATCCTGGCGTTCCTGTTTGCATAAACCAACTTCCTATTTGCAGAGGACAACCTCATGTTTGCGTAACACAACTTCCTGTCTGCATAGGTAACAGTGGTAACCTTTGTTGAGGTCCAGTTCCCCCTCCTCCTCCTCCTTCTTCTTCTTCTCCTCCTCCTCCTTCTTGCTGATCTCGGTGGTGGGTTGGATGGCGTTGTCGTTGGCGACCCACTGGATCTCACCGCCCTCCTCCTGCCACTCCCCGCTTTGGTCCAGTGCCGGCTTGGGTGGCTCCTTGATGAGGTCATCAGTCTGCGACTCTGCCAGGAGGGCGGCCCGCTCTCGCTCGAGGAACAGCTACGGGAGGAGAGGGGGGCATTTTTCGGTTGTTATAATAACGCTGTTTCCCAAAGTGATTTCTAGTTCGTCATTGAGGAGCAAGAAGGGGAGGAGCCTGGCGACCCACTGGATCTCAGTTATGCTGCACCGCAAACATCACTGCGGTGGCCCGATTCTGCAGATTTGCACTTTACAACATCCGCAGAATTTGGCCCTTCCTCACAAGGGAAGCAGCTCAGCTTCTAGTCCAATCACTGGTCATCTCCCGCCTCGACTACTGCAACTCACTCCTGGCTGGA
>JAOPUA010000081.1:389025-401550 GCA_027122455.1 Trisopterus luscus
CTGATAGCTGCTACATTAAATCCATATGGGAGCTCTCTGCCACACGTGTGCCTAGCAGTGCGCCATAACCGGAAGTCCGAGAACGTCATCCTAAGGCCCATTCACACCCTACGGTAAATACGGATACGGACCCTTTCGTCCGGTCCCGGAGGTCGTTTCGTCAGTGGGTCCGTCACTTCTGAGCTTATGAGTGCTCCGGACAAAACTGAGCTATGAGTTGGTGAGGGGTGTCACATGCCACCGCAGCCACACTTTTTGTGCCTTTTTTTTTGCAGATTTCGGATGACACAAAGCCAAATCATCTCCTCTACAGATGCCATGTTTGTGATTGTCAATGCCGGTAATTTGCAGCACGACAGTCACTGCCCTCTGAAGGATATATTGCGTAACATCCACAACAACGCTGAAACCGGACGGAGGTATGAAGGGTAGTACTGGAGACAACGTTTGGTACAGATGGATGAATTTCGTCCGGATCTGGAGGTATGAATCCACCTTCAGTCTTATTAGACCTCAGTGCTGCCTTCGATGCTGTCGACCACCCCACTCTTCTAGCCCATCTCCATCAGTGGGTTGGTATTAGGGGCTCAGCTCTGCAGTGGTTCTCCTCCTACCTCTCCCATAGATCCTTTTCAGTGTCCATAGGTCAGCACTCCTCTTCCTCTGTCCCTCTGTCTTGTGGGATCCCCCAGGGGTCCATTCTGGGTCCAATCCTGTTTTGTTTATATATGCTCCCATTGGGGAATATAATCAGAAAATACTACCCATCGTTCCACGTTTACGCAGACGACTCACAATTATATCTCCCACTGAGATCCGGAGACCCTCCTAGAGTGTCTCAAGGAGATAAATGACTGGATGGGGCATCATGTCCTCCAGCTTTACAAAACAGAAGTGATCATCTTTACTAACCTAGGTAGTCCCCCATTCACAAAACCTTCTGCAAGAAATCTGAGTGTCGTTTTTGATTCCGAGCTATGCTGTAATAAGAAAATCCTCCGTAGTAATAAAAACCTTTCTACCAGCTCAGAACTCTCTAAAATAAAACTCTCCCTATGTCACATCTGCTACTAAGGTTGAGGACCCAAATGTAAGACACAAAGATCCTTTCCAACGTATTTTCCGTAGCATAATTGCATGACCGCTATTGAAAATTTAAGGATGTAATGTCAACTGAGAGAAGGGTGGATTGCACGATCCACAGCGGGACTCTTGTAAGGAGTAGCGTAGGCAGAGATTGGTTTTAGGGTCTTTATGTAGATTCAGGTGCATACAGGATTTGGGAGGTCAAATGTGTGGTATCTGCAATGTAACCAAAATGCAACCAAATATAAGTACATAAATTAACTGGCTACAACAGTGAAATAATAAATGATTTACAATGCTCAGAATGAGCGCATGTGTAATGGCCATGATCTGAATACAATCACGGCTGTGACGTGAATGCGCGCTAAAGTTGTGCAACACTTGAACAGGTGGAACTTATTGACACAACATTAATATATAAGTGAACTGTACTGTTCTTACATTTTGTATATACAAAAATACCAGTAGAAATATCAAAGAATGACTCACTTGGTCAAGAACGCACACACACACTTGCTGCATGTTAGGTGGTGGAACGAACTAGAATAACAAACTGTGCGTCAATGTTTACCAAAAGGAAAGGAGGAAAGGACCCCACCTAGTGGTAAGGGCGCCTTACTATCTGCCTGATAGAATTACCAAATTAGACAAATACATATGGGAATTCAGAACCGCCGCCCCCAGAATTGTGTAACTATTATGCAGAGAACCCGCTGAATTCCCTACGAGGTCACCGTGGCTCCCTGCACCTCGTCATCTGGAATACCCAGTAGATGGACCAGATGGGCTACAGGGCGTAAGTAGAGCTGTCCTTCACCTTGACCTCTGCCGATCTGATGCACCCTCCCGACTGACCAATGAGCGAGTGGCAGTTGAGGGTCAACTATCATCATCACCGTATCCTGGGCCAGGTTCTCGGTAGGATTCTTGCACTTGGGGGGTTGGTAGGTAATGATGAATGAACTGTGACCAGAAGAGGTCAGCCAACATTTGGCTGTGGTGCCAATGCCGCTTGGTCAGGAGATTGGAATCGTATGTTACTTGCGGAAGGGAGGCATCCCGCGGCCCAACGAGCAATGCTTGGTGCTACTGGGTCAGGGTCAGCTATGTCTGATGAAACGTACCCCAATGGTTTTGCATTGAGGATACCCTCGACCTCAATTAACAGAGTAAGGAGGACGTCCTCAGAGACCAAGTGGTTCCCCATCACAACCTGCAGGGCCATTTTCACAACGTTTTTTAAACTCCCAGGCGCCACCAAAGTGGGGAGTGTTTGGGGGGGGGGGGGGGGAGTTTGAAGGTGATCTGGTGTGCCACCAGACTCTCCTGTAGCTGTGGCTCCATGGCAGAGAAAACTTCTTTCAGCTCCTGTTGCGCACCTCGGAAATTTGTTCCCTGATCTGACAGGATCTCGGAAGGGGTGCCTCTGCGTGAAATTAACCTTTTCAGTGCCAGAAGGAATGCATCCGCATCCAGACAGGAGACCCAAGTGGACGCACCGTGTGGTAAGGCATTTAAATATCCATCCCCAATGCTTTTCCTGCTGGCCTCCGATCTTGACGAGGTAGGGTCCAAAACAATCCACTCCTGTTGAGGAGAATGGAGGTTGGAAGAGCCGCAGGCGGGCCGGTGGTAGATCCGCCATGATGTAGGCTGTAGGCTGCCCTCTCCACCTTCTGCATCCGACACAATTGCTTTGATGGTGTCTCTCCGCCTGTCTTCCACGTAGGACCCAGTAATGCCGTTGAAGCTTGGCAAAGACTCAGTTCCTGGGTGGAGTAGATGCTCAACCAGGCCCTTGTTAAGGAGTTTGGTCACCGCATGATGAGGATCTAGGACAATAGGGTGGATGTCGGTTTGCGACGGAGGCGTCCGCAATCCCGAATGAGCCCTGTGGCGCCATCCAGGTTTGGTGAGAGGGTACAGAGTCGACTGCTAGGCAGCACTGACTTCCCATGATGAGCCTTGAGGGCTTTGACCTCCTCTGGGAAGCATTCCACCTGGCAGGCTTTTAGGAGGTGAACCACAGCATCGCAACTGTCTGGTCCAGGTAAGGTGTAATCAGGCACACACAGCCCACACCACAGAATATGCTGCTTCTCAACTACCCTGGCTGTTCTGGCTGTTCTGAGGCAGGAAGTAATGGCCACTGTTGGTGGTAATCATCTGTTGTTGGCCCAAAGGAGGTTAACAGACATTGTTGAGTCCGTACCTGGTGGTGTGTGAGACCATCTGGTCCCTGGAGAGCCCAGCTGAGCTGTGTATGGACTGCTGCAGGTCCACCGCTGGAGCCAAACCTGTCATCTGCCAGGTATAATCTGCGCCGATGAGGTGAAGTGGATGTGCCTTATCAAAGGGCTGGAGTGGAATCCCCTTAAGATGGCGGTAGCGCTTCTGCAGGGCGGTCATAGGGTATGACGGTTCAGCCAGGGCTATGCGGCTAGCTGTGAAAGCACCTCTGATGAGGTGTCTCCCTCCTGGATGGGCCAGTGATGACACGTGGAAGATGAGCCAGTAAGGTGAGCGACGTCGTGGCGGATGGTCCTCAAAGATAAGGACTCCCCCTAGCCCCTGAGCTTGAGATGCTGAGCAGCCAGGATAATTGTACGCTCTGCACCGTCATCGAGGATTGCGTACGTATTGAGTGATTTTCCTCCGTTCCTGACTAGGACAGGCACTACTTTCAGGTAGACTTGTCTCCCCTGGTGGGGGTGGTTGAGTGTTACTCTGTTCAGAGGGCTGACGAGGAAGAGGCTTGCACCTGGTTTGGCAACTCGATGCAGCACCCCAAAATGTAGATTGTTGCATTCCCCACAGGACTTTTTCAAGGTGCATGCTTCTGGCCCATGGTTAGTGCGACCGCACCTCCTGCAACGCTTATCATCTGTCAGCCATTTCTCCACTTGGTCAGGAGTGTGCTTAATGATTTCAGGGCATTGTGAAAGGTAATGGTCAACGCTTTGAAAAAATATGCAGAGTCGCATAAACGTCCTTTGAGCTGTCTTAAGCCCAACGCACACCGCCGGCGCAGCGCAGCGCCAAAACGAACACTCCCATTATTTTTGATGGACTAGCCCTCACCGGCGGTGCTTTGATGTGCACAAGTGCGCGTCAGCGTGCCGCCCTGCCAAGCTTCACGCTACTGTTCTATTCCCGAGCGTCGGCGTGCGTGAAAAAGCACTTCTTTATAGGGTCCCGTAGGCCCCTCTAAATCGACTCCTCACCTCTGGGTGTCGCTCTCTTGCGTTTATCCAAAATCATAGTTAAGCATGGATGAGGAGACTGGTCGTTGAAGTCGAGAAATATCCTGAATTGTATGACACACGATCCCGTCATTACAAGGACAATTCAAAAAACGATATAGCCTGGCGAGCAATAGCTTTGGAGATTGGTTATTCAGGTGAGAAATCCACAAGTGGACTGAATACCCAAACCATTCCCACAACGGAAAATAGATTATATAAAGTCACTATGTCACATTATATATGCCTAATCATACCATGTACATAGAAACCGGATTACTTGTAATGTTTTTTATTTAAGGCAAGCCAACTTTATTTATACAGCACTTTTCGGACACAAGGCAGACTCAAAGTGCTCCACATAGAAAGTCATAAAATAAAATCACCAAAAGAACATAGGCAAAGTAAAAAAATTGCATTGTCATTAACAGTCTCTCTGGTATCAGATCATGTATTAGCAGTCTCCCTGGATTAAAGGAAAAAAATAAAGTGCTCAACTTGTTAGGATTACGGTAACGTTTGTTTGGACCCCAAAGGCAGAGACAGAGGCAAATTGGACAATCCAAGGTTTATTGCCAAAACAGGAACTCAAAATATATATCCAGTGAGACAGGTAAGACAGGAGCGGGTAGGCGTAGCTGGCCGAGGCACTGGGGAACACAGTGGTTCGGTAGTTGTCCGATGGCGAGGAACAGGCTACCGGTGAAAAGACCATACTAACGTTAGCGATAAACAAATAGGCCAGAGTAACAAAGTTCGAAAAGAACCCATCAGCCTAGGTACCGAATAAGACAGAATAATCTGGCGCCGACAAGAAGTCCCCGCCAGGCTTAAGAAGAGGTGCGTGATTATGATGAGGTCCAGGTGTGCCTCGTTGCAGTGCCCAGCCCAGCTGGCCACGCCCCGCACCTGTCTAGGAACCAATGCCTGAGGAGAAAATACAGGAACATACCCCGTACCACCAAAGACACAGAGGGAAGAACACACCCCTGTGCACCCACATAAATAACACACAACTGATATATGACACAACTCAAATACAATACTACTACTAGACTTAGCCCTAGGCTACTGAGTCCATCACTGTATATATATATATAGAAGCAAAATAGTAAATTATACCAGAGCAGGATATAAGTAAATTATAGGTCATCATGACTAGGCTACACCATGCGGTCCTGCCATGGCACACTTCCTAATGGTGAGTTGAATAATTGGCACAGCTTGTCTCTCCCCGCATGTGCTGCCTGCCCACCTCCACCTCTGCAATTAGGGAAGTTCCACTTTTCAAAGAACCTCTCCGCTATTCCTCTCCAGTCCTCCTTGCTTGGCCGTGGCATGTACTGTAGGTCCCAATCATTCTGGGATTGATGGCATCACAGGTAGGGCTGGGTATCATGGCCAATTTCCTAAATCGATTCGATTTCAATTCATAAGGTTCTGAATCGATTGATCACGATTCAATTCAATCTGCTCTTGAAGAATGAAAATGGCTCAACTGTGTTACAAATGTACTTTATTTCTTCTCTTCACCTTAAACATGTTTTAAGTGCAAACTTGTAAATTGGACAGTTTAAAGTTGAGCTGTAAACAAAACTGTCACAAGCCTCAAAAGTGCAATTTAGAAATTAGAAAGGAATTGCAAGTTAAATTGTACTTGTACCTAAACTGTACCTGTAAAAGAGGAGAAGTAGTCTATAGACATGTGTTTGATTATTTACTTATTTGATTTAAAGTGGCAGATTGCAAGGCAAGGTGGAAATGCCTCAGGGATTCTTTCGTCAAATCTCGGAAAAAGAATCCTGTTCCCAGTGGGTCTGGGGCTACCAGTCAGAGGGACTGGAAGTACACCTCCCTCATGTCCTTTCTGTTGCCCCATATGCCAGCAGAAGGTCAGTCCTCTGAGAGAAGCCATTGTCTGTCTTGATTGAATGACCATTATAATACCAGTAACAAAAAACATTATTTAACATTCCTTTTTTAAATTAATTTACAGTTACAATTGTTTTACTTCTAGCACCATAGGCAATTTGGAGGCCGCTGAGCCAGGGCACCAGCCGGAGGAAGAGTTGGCACAGGAGCAGCAGATGCATGCAGCTCCACCTCCCCCCATTCCCGCCCAACAACCCAGGGCATCCAGCAGCAGCAGAAGACACAGGAGCAGAAGCCCCAACATGGTGATAAATGACAAGTTAATGGAGATTGTCACCGCTCCACCAAAGGAGACAAGTGTGTCAGAGTACTTTTTGCTGAGTTTGGTTCCGCAGATGGAGAGACTGACCCCCAGGAACCTAACAAAAGCTCAAATAAGCTTCCTCCAAGTCTTGGATGACCTGGAAACCTCACAAGAGAGAACTTTGCCTTATGCTGTGCCACCCCAGCCATTTGAAAGACATTGGGAGGCAAGACCCTCATTTGTTGCCCACCAGCCCTATGGGTCAATGGGAGGGCCATCCTTGGAGCAGAATCCACGTTGTCAGGGATTGTGAGTGTGCCACGGGCCCCACATGGTATTGTTTTTATTTTGTTATTTGACCAGAGAAGTAGTTTTATTTTTTTAAGGAGATTATCATGAACTCAGTAAAAAAATAAAATAATAATAGGCCTATATATTTTTTTCACTGCCTTATGATAGGCCCCTTATTATGGCCCCTGACCGTCGTAGGCCCTGGGGCTTCAGCCCAGTAAGCCCCTGCATTAAGGCGGTGTTGCATGGGAGTGACACATAAAAAGTGCCCAGAGTGCGGCAATTATTCAATCAATTAATTGGTTGGTTCAGCCAATGAGCAGCTGGTTGAACCTATTTAAGGGTGGTACAAATGTTACTATGATGGCGGAGTAGGTAGCTGCGAGAGACTGTGTTAGACAGCGATAGATAGAAGTCAATAAGTACCCAGAGTGCTTAAACAAGCATCAAAGATTTGTCATAAAAAAAGAGCCTCCAACTTCGTGCTCCAGGGTAAGTAATAAAGTTATAAAGAAACGACTAAGGGAATAATCTAAATAAAAAACGCTAATGTCAACATTAAATTTAGCTTTTCTGACCAGATGGAGCCCATCACTACAACTGTAGAAGGAGGAAGGAACGGGAACATTTGGCCAAGGTTGTCTGCTCAGCGGCCGAGGCCAACCTCACATTGAGGAAATGCACTGTAGCAGTATCGGTGGTCACTGTAGCAGTATCGGTGGTCACTGTAGCATTATCGGTGGTCACTGCGGTGGTAAAACAGACCCACAATGCAGTGATCAGCTGATACGACTGGCCTGGCATGGAGGTGGACATTCGCAAATGGGTAAGTTACAAAGGTCACCCCAATTTACTTAATTTTTTAAAATGAAGGCCTAATTAACCATTGGTCAAATTAAACATCATGTCATCTCTTTCATTTATTGTTTCTGCTTGCCCAAAGGCCTGAGATACATTGATTTTTTAATAATATTTGACTTCAGGTTGCTCAGTGTCCAGAGTGCCAGAGGAAGCAGGCCAGTCTCAAGGAAAAGACTGAGCACCACCCAATAGAGGTGAGGTTATTCGTGCAACTGAATGTCCCATGCAGCGAAATATGCTTACATACCAGCTCAGCTGGTATGTTATACCAGCTCTTCTCAATTTTGTATATAAATTTGGTGCACCTCAGAGACTGCTTACAGACCAGGGAACTGAATTTAAGAACCAGGTAGCACACTCAAGACAAGCATTCCTTATTTTTTAAGAATCAATACTCTAATGCTAACTTGTTTTCTGATAAATGGAATAAGGTAAATGCTAGACTTTGTCAAGTACTGGGGATTAAAAGAAGTTTCTCGTCACCCTACCACCCTCAAACCAATGGCCTGGTGAAGTTTAATGGCACCATACAGAGGTAAGGCATATTGTTCAATTGGCAGATATCACGCACAATATAACACACACACTATATATATAATGCTACAGGCTAAATTATGTGAATTGATAAATGACGTTTTCAGGTCACTCAGAAAACTGGCGACAGGAGGACAACCCTAAACAATGGGATAAGGTCCTCCAGCCAGCCAGGTTTGCCATCAGGACCAAGAAGCAGCTGCAACCCAGTACAGCCTGTATTTTTTGATGTTTGGCCAGGAGGCTAAATACCCCTCTGAGGTGCCACAGCAGTACGCGGTAGGTGGCGGTATTTGTATATGCGTTAAAGGATTGTGGTCATTATTACTTGACCAAATATTGAGATTATAACACCACTTGGTTTATTGTGCTTTAGGCGACCACTGAGAAGGTGGAATATATGGTGGGAAGGGAGGAGCGGCACGGGGGACTATACAAGCAGTCACGGGCTGAAAAAACTGGAGGCCGTCCGCAAACGAAAAATGCAAAGGGGAGATGAAACCTCCTTTTGCATCGGGAATCAGGTTCTTGTAAAAAACATCAAAGAGCTTCAGAGAAAGGGGGGCAAAATGGAGAGTGCATTGCTGGGCCCTTTGGTCATTTTGTCTGTCAGAGGGAAATTGGCCACACTGGCCTCCCTTGATGCCCCCCAAAAAAACAGTTGCAAACAGACCTGTTGACCCACTTCATTGAGCCAGAGGAGAGGATTCCAGCCAAACTTAAAAAGGTTGGCACCTCTCCTCTGGCTTCCCCCTCACCACCACCACCTAGCCCTGACCTTCGAACAGGGGCATTACCAGGGGAGAGGCAGCCCACCCAAAGTAACGGTACATTCAGTTACGTGACATTGAGTATAATAATGCTATCCAGTCTTTTAAATGACTATGTTTTGAATTTCCAGTTCTAGTCTAGTGGGCTAATTGGACGGATTATATGGTCCATATATATTGTTCACGGCTGACCTCCAGAGCCTGGCCCCCAGGAAGGAGTTGGAGAGTGAGGTAAATTGGTAACTTAACTTGTTTTGTGATTCCAATATATGTCCTTTGTCCGTTGATATGAAAGTGAATTGGAATCATTTTTGTTCAGATTGTCAATGCTTATCTCACGACCGTGACGAGAATGGGGTCAAAAAGTTGTCTTGTTATAGACACCTTTGACATGTCCGCCATTTGGAATGGCACGTCACGGGGGATGAGGAGGGTAAGGACCATAGTTGCTTTGAAAATGAATTTATTAACAATAAAACCATGTTAAAAATTCAACTCATCTCTTACAGCTTGACGTTATGGAGTGGGACGTGCTGATCGGGGCAGTTTGCAAAGACGGACACTCGACATTAGTTGTAATTGCACTTGAATTAATGCAATTTATGTAGCTATATTTACTACTCTAAGATTACACTAACGTATCCGATCTGTAAAAGGCCATGTATCCAAAGGAGGGACCGTCCGTCTATGTGGATCCCTTCGGGGCAACCACTGCTAAAACTAAACAGTGCCTGGATTCAACAAGGTAAGCAAATCCAGAATATATTATAAGACATTTTATATGTTAAATTATTTCTAGTGTGCAAGTAACAAACAATAGTTTCATTCATTGTTTGTCTTCAGGGCTTTCATGCGCAAAAAAAAAGGGAAACCTGTCACGGTGGCTGTGCGCCTCAGTTCCCCATCCCCGCCAACAGGACCTTACTTCCTGTGGGGTTATTGTGTGCAAAGTTATATTATGTGCCCAATAACAATTTTAAACCTATTAAAAGGACGATAATAATACTAACCTGTATTTTAAGAAAGCAGAGCTGCTGATGCAAGGAGCTGCCATGGAGTTCGAGTTGGACGAGGAGGGGATAAACTCCATGTGCACAAAAATGGCCAGCAAAGTGTTGGGGAGGATTCTGGTACGCTTCAATCAGTTATTGTATATGGACCTTACCAAAGCATTTGCCTATAGGCCTACTTAATCTATTGTGCAATTTGAAAATCGTTTAACAGATGACCTGACAGAACTCTGCCGTTTTTGTGGGGAGGAAAGCAGCACCTCAGAGGCACCCGTGGACCATTGGGTAGTCAGCCTTTAAAGTAAAGTCTAAAGTGCATTCTTAAGTAAAACAAATATCTAATTGATCTATCTTCTTTCAGATTGAATGCACATTGTGTTCATTATGGGTGTGTGTGGGAAGGCCCAACATTGACACAGAATTTCATTGTCCAGTCTGTCAATGAGCGGCACAGGAGTTCCTGCTAGGCAGTTCCTGCTATTTTATTTTCAAAATCGTCTGGGATTTTATTAAAGCCTCATACATGTTCACATTGAATTTGCGTTGCGTTTCTCTGGGTCGTTCACAAACTAGTTAGGCTACACCCTCCCCTACTCAGTTTAAGCTCCACACACCTGCCAGCAATCACCAATCAGCTCCCTCTATATCAACCCCGATTCTCCAGACGATCGTCGCCAGATCGTAACAGACCCTGAACAGTTTGTATCATCTTGTGGCCTCGCTGCTTAATCCTTCTTTCTGAAGAATTATTCAGTCCAACCCTGCTAACCATGTTTCCTTGTTCCTTAGTTCCATGCTCCTCAGCCCCTCCATCAGGACTCCTCCGGACCCATACAGATTCCCACTATTCTCCTGCCTCTCCCGGATTCTCAATAAACACCTCTGTTCCAACTAAGTTGCCCTTTCAGTCCTGTGTCGTGCTTTTGGGTCCGCTACCACCTCCCGTGATCCTAACACTCTATGCAGCCCTGCTATTACGCATTCACAGACTGGCTTTTGTCAAAGGAATATTCGGTAAATGATGGATTTAATATGGACACAAACGACTAAACATTGGATCTTTGTATGGATTTATATGCACTTTACGGGATGAATTGATAAGCTCCTGTAATGGCACAGATGACAGCTGATTTGGACCAGCAAAGTAAGGAACTCTGACTTTTTTTACTGTTCAATTATTAATGTTGTATATGTGAGTATTGGAATACTCGCTCTGAATATCCAGCGAGTATTCGAAGCCTGTAAAATGGTATTCGGGACAGCCCTACGTCTTAGCACACACACTTGACATCTGTTTTGACCTCACAGAAAGCAGCTGTTTGCCAAACAAGTGAGCAGAGCTCTAAGGTTACCCAACATGCTAGTTTTACGACAGCAACAAACTATTGCATTAGGCCTAATAGAAAATAAAATTAACTTACGTGCAGTGCCATTCAAAGTCTTGAAATGGCCTCCCCTTTTTGGCAATTGCCTGTGCATTTCGAAATAGTATAGCCGTTCTATCAAGCTGTTTTGAGGCTAACGAGCGTCATCGCTGTCGTGGTTTCGGGCGCTGATTTTCCCTTGGCAATTTTCAAATGGTGAAGGTGACTTTTTGAGGACACATTCACTCTTCACAGCTTCCAATTTTAGGTTTTGTGTCCCACTCACAAAATGATTGGACCTGTGGCCATCCGAAGCATGTTTTACGACAGAGAGCACAGAACATTGTCTGGCTCGTCCCGTCAAACACCAGTCACGGTGTTGCTGACACGTTCCCTTTGACATCCACACCAGTGAAAATTCTTCCCTCTGTCCAAGGACAATCTTTAAGATTCTGAAAAACTACTTTACAAATGATCAAAACCAATTATTTTGCCAATATATTACTTACACAAGATAACACTTTAACTCAACTAATCATTCTAAAGGAATAATATTTATGCACAGCTTTACAATTTAAAAAAAAACAAAAAAAAAACACTTTGTTTTACGGACATCGTGCCCAGACATACCTGGGACCCTTGATTCAAGCTTTAGCACTGTGGGTGAAGCAGACGAAAGTTATCAGCCCAACACAACTGTCAACCCCACGTCAACATCAACATCAGAAGATGAAGGCATCAATGACTGGCATGGAAAGAAGATCATTGTGAATGAGTCCTGCTTGATGGCCCTTTTCAAATTTTGCCAGATGTGCGGCAAGCCTGTGTCATCAAAAACTGTCTTTGACTGTGGGGCGCAAAGGAAGGTGAAGTGGACATGTCTTGCTGGCCATTCCGGGACATGGACATCATCACCTGAAGTGAGGGGAATGGCAGAGGTGAACCTCCTCGCAGCGGCAGCTGTTCTGTTCAGGGGTGAACGTACACTGAACTGTCGGACTGGTGCAAGACCATGAATGTGCAAATGATCGCCAACACTACATTCTATGACATTGTTTCCCAAAGACTGGGTCGCGACCCTCAGCTGGGTCGCAAGAGATTTTTTTTGGGTTGCCTTGTCACGATCTGCATCGGTAGGTCTGCAATATACCTTTCTGACACATGAGGGAGCTAGTGAGTCGGCGAATCGTA
>JAOPUA010000081.1:545168-558145 GCA_027122455.1 Trisopterus luscus
CCTAGAGCCTAGAGCGCTGCCTAGAGCGCTGGCTAGAGCCTAGAGCGCTGCCTAGAGCCTAGAGCGCTGCCTAGAGCGCTGCCTAGCGTTTGTAGCGTTCGGTGTTGGGAACGACTTGCTAGTGTGGAAGCGCTTCCCCTTCCGCTTTCTAATACTGCTACAGTGGTAAATATTTAAATTGTTGAAATTGTTATTGGATACAGTAGTAACACCAGCTACTCACATTCTAAAACAAATCAATCCTTGCAAAATATAGCCCTAACCCTAAACCATCTGTCGGCAACAAGTGTACCATCAGAAGTTTCCGTCAAGCCTTGTGCTCACAATTGTGTCATAAATTGACATAAATGAAGTACAAACAGAGTATATTATCACTGAGGGTCTAAGATTAAATGATGCAAGTAAAATAATTTAATGAATTGCCATCTATTGTTATCACAGATATTTTCTCAATATATTTTTAATATACAAATTGATATATTCTATCAAAACTGTGAACCAGCAGTTGGGTGAGTGTTCTTGCACTTAACTTGTTGAGCGTGCTACCAGAGTTTGCTTAATACGTCATAGAATTCTTGGCATTGGCTTATTTTTGTAACGCCCTTTATCTCATTGAAAGTAGGCCTAACAATTGACCCATATATAATAAATATGTCTTACAATTTCCCTAGAACCCAAATTTACGGTCAATATTCAATTAAGATATGTGACACTTAATACTATTTATGCATCCCACAGATCTGTGATTTTTTGCCAGGCGGCCTCCCTGTTTTTATTAATGGTTACAGTCGTTCCTTTGTGAGTTATTATATGCTTGTACTCCTTAGACCTCCACAAGCAGCTTCTGTTTGACGATTGAAAAGATCCGCTCTGTCCTTTTTCAGACATTTGATTCAAGATTCGACATTCACGGTTCTGGGCTGGTTCCATATCTTGTGAGTGTGCGTAATCCACAATAACGTTAGCCTGGTTTAAAATAACCTGAAGTTGATGGAACGGCTTTAGCCTCAAGTTGGCATTAATGAACTAACTGGGCTTAATGAACTAAGCACCGCCTTCGGTTAGCGACTTTGATGAAATACCCCTCAGGTCAAAATTATCTACCTACATAATAAAATTTAAACATCCATTTATTTATAAATACTAGTACATACTCTGATGACTTGCACTGAATGGAATTAGCCAGGGTTGCAAAGTCAGGACAGTGGTAGCTAGTCACAAGCAGGCTTCCAAATGACTATCAGTTATGGTGGAACAGTATTTTAATTTGATAATCTTCATGTGGGAAAAGGCTGACTGGCATAAATAAGTAGAGCCAAATAATGTAGTCATTGAGGTAGAACATTTCCTCATGTTTGGATACTTTTCCGTTGTTAGTTAGTTCCAAAATTGTCCATGAGCCCTAGACCTAAGCTACATGTTCGTCAATCAAGAGGTTGCCATAGGATTGATACTTTTTTAATTGTAAGAAAAATATATATTTCATTTTTTGGAATGTCACGCGATCTACCCGCACAACCCTTGCAGTTCCCCCTTTGGCCAGCGGCGGCGCTCTGCTCTGTCCCTGAGCCCTGGCGGCCGGAAGTGGAGGTCGACAGGTGGCGGAGACATGTTTAAAATAAACACGGCTAGCATAGGATGCTAGGTCTCTAGCTGCATTAGCGATGGTGCAACAAGACTCGATGAGGTCCTTTTTCATTTAGTTCTGCGATTTTAAAGAGCTAGTCAGTTGTGCTGTACTGTATCTATACGCCCGAAAGATAAAGGCAAGAAAACACTGATCATGACCTTAGCTCGGATACAGAAGAACAAAGTGTGAAGCTCCACTCGGTGAGTGTTTGTGTAATGGGCCGTTTTAGTGATAAGTTGCTAAGGCTAAACGCTATCTGACGTTAGCCCGGCCGGTGCTACCCTCTGGTGCTACCCTCTGGTGCTATCCCCTGGTGCTATCCCCTGGTGCTATCCCCTGGTGCTATCCCCTGGTGCTATCCTCTAAAGCACCGGTACGGTTTACATTTGGGTCGACTGGTTAAATCCATGCATATTTTTTTCTTGTCTTTTACTCTGATCCTAAATATAGAGAATAAATGTTACTTTTCCATAACTCTGCATTGAGCGTGGATCGAACCATCTGCATCCACCACAGTCCTCAGCGACAGCCTTTCGCTATATATTGTATTTATATATTGGACCCTACGTTGTTATCTGGGTTGATTCTACTGTATGCATGTCCTGGTTGTATTTTGTAAATCCTTGTATAAAACAAAAACGTGATATTTATTATATATTTAATCCATGTGTGGTAAATTGGGGTGCTGCAATGTTGTGATTTAGTGTTTGCGGTCTTCTCCACTCCTGGTACAAAATATTGGTCAATGAAATACACATTCAACTCCTCAGATAGTTTCACTAAGCTTTTAATGCATAATAGATGAGGAAACCAAACTATTTGTGATTCAATGACTTGTTATTTTCTTTTGCTGCGAGCAGCGATCAGGTTGTGACTGTTAACTATACACGGAAGCTCCTCCAGTCATGAACATCTGGCTGCTCAGTGGTGTTATTGCTGTATGTTCTGTATGTTCTGAACGTGCTTGATCTCTAGTTATCTTCTCAAATTTGAAGGATCACAGTATATCCGAATGGCTTATGATCTAATTAAAATAATACTGGCACTGCTATCCTATATGAAAATGCAAATTGATGTCTTGTTGTTTTCCATTGAATTAAAAACCTGTGCCCAGTTGAACACAGCAAATTTAGTTGCCGTTCCTAAGAAGGAAAATGGGTTTGAGACGATATGCAATGTAGATGAAAGGAGTAATATGGATTCATTTACGAATTAAATTATTTGATGTGAAACACTTGGGTTCTAATTAAAGCGCGTAAAACCATTTTTTTTACCTTATATGTTAACTTCTGTTCATGCTGAACACCTGATATATTGAATGATCAAATCCCCATGGTTTCAGTGGCTGAGCTTTAGAATCAAAATGACACGGCAGCCTAGGTCCATGGCTAATTAGGACAAGTTGGGGGTAGGGTGGACTTAAATTATGACAACCTGAGAAGTCTCAGAACTCTCCTTTTGTGGACGCCACAGGTGATCAGGGAGCATCCACCTTACTACGGTGCTTAATCAGGAAGGTAGGACTAGGACTTAGGCCTAGTTTGAAAGGAACCAGTCACATGTTACGGACATACGCAGAGGATATTACTGCTAGTTTCAAGAATTGAACATTAGTTTTCAAATTCAGAGTAAAGATGTTACTCACTTTTTAAATTTAAAATTTAAATTCAGACTTCATTGGAAAAGGTCACATGAAATAATAATATTGACTGCATTTCACAAAACTGCATTTAGGGCTTACGTCTTCCCTCGGATAATTGAAGGGATGAAATTGACCTGTTATGTTTTTCTTGTCTAGGTGAGTTCCCATCCAGGCACATCGGCCAATGTCAGTCTGACCTCTGACCTGCTCTCAACTAGCATGAAAATGGCTAACTTTGAAAAGGCAGAGGGATTTGTGGGAGCGGACAGCCTCACGGAATGCCCTGACAACACTGAAGCCGCCACCAACGCCTCCCTCCAAGAAGACCAGGAAGAAGTCCTCAAAACGGAGACGACGCCCACGACCACCACCAGCTCACCGACGAGGGACAAGGAGCTGGACAGCGCCTCCCAGACGGAGGGCGACCCCGGCCTGCTCTCCATGCCCTGCCTGATGAAGGAGCTCCGCCGGGACTCCCCCGAGTCCCAGCCCGCCTCGACCGGGAGCGACAAACCGGCCTCCCGCAATGTTTACGAGAGCGACTCCTCCAACCCCTGTATGCTCTCCCCGTCCTCCAGCGGCCACCTGGCCGACTCGGACACGCTCTCCTCGGGGGAGGACAGTACTGACTCCCGAGTGCCGAACCAGGGAGAAGGTAGCATGGAGACCGGGGGGGGGCCCGGGCCAGCCGGAGAGGGGAAAACACGCGCAGTGTTGGTGGGGGGGAGGAAGTCTCGGCGCACACGCTCAGAGAGTGAGATGCCCAGCAACACGATGGCGGCCAAAAAGAACCGCTGCCAGCACACGGCGGCCGCAGTGGGCGGGGGCCCAGAGAAGCAGACCAATGGCAAGCTGGTGAAGGTGAAGGGTCACCGCAGCCAGAAGCACAAGCAGCGCATGCGCCTCCTCAGGCAGAAGAGGGAGGCAGCGGCTAGGAAGAAGTACAACCTGCTACAGGACAGCAGCACCAGTGACAGCGAGCTCACCTGCGACTCGAGCACCAGCTCCTCCGAGGACGAGGATGACGACACCTCAGGGGGGAGCAAGACCATCAACACAGACATCCCAGGTAACCCCCCAGAACCCCCACACACCTGCTGCACCCGTAGCCACTTCTCTGCTCACCACGTACTGCTATATGGAAGGTAAAAGCATCATGCCACTTGTATCTATGGGTAGTAGAGTTTACATATGGTTTATTAAGTATCCTTTGCAATACAATCTGGCTACATTTTTTAAAGATGACATTAGTTGCACAAATTTAGTTTTTCCAGGACTTGTAAATCTAGGCAAGCCACCGAGCAAAGCTTTCTGTATCATCGTTTGAAACCCTCTTGATATTTAAATTGTCGTTCATCATTTTCAGTCATCAATCTGCTCATTTCCATTAAGAAATCCATAACCCTGATAATTTGTTCAGTGTTTTTCATTGGAACTACGAGTCCAGATTGTCTGCATGCTGTGTAAGTCATTTGACTCCTACTGAATGGTTTTCCAAGGTATCCTATCCACTGGGGGGAGAGAGAAACGCTTTATTTTGGCCTATTGCTGCCGGCTTCTGTATGATCTCATGGTGAGCCTCTCATGGTGAGCCTCTCATGGTGTAGTCTGTAGTGCAGGTCTATGTGACTCCACTCTCTGTATGACTAAGAGGAAATATGCTCTGAGATGGGAAAAACTACAGTTTAATTTGAATTGTCATTGAATATCGGAGCAGACTTCAGATTTTGACTGGACTACCGTTAGTTCGATTTTGGATTTCTGTCATCCATGCAAAGTGTTTCTGTTGGTGTCTCCTCAAAATTTAGTCATAGTTTTCATAACAAAGGTTGTTTTTGAGATTTTTCTGAAGCTTGTTTATACGGTAAAGTGGGTCTACAGCATATTTCTGGCTGGTTCCCCCCCCCCCCCCCATATTCATTTAATTACCTCTTCGCTTGGGGTTTCTAATTGATGCTGAAATCTACATTTTACATTTTATTTAAGGCTGGTTATCTAAGATTCTATTTGGCTTTTTTACTAACTAGCTTCGCTGAATCTGTATTATCAAACCACTAGGTTAATCCTGATACAGTGAGTTTAAATGAGTAAACGTTTTAATTATTATAGCTCATGCTAACCATTAGCCAAACTGGTCCTTCCCATTAAGTGGTCTCTTAGGTATCATGCTCAATGGCTTTGTTTGTGGGATGTCCCTTATGTCTCAGATGATATTACCCCATCCATTATGTTCATGCTTTAACCTGTTCACTTATTGGGCTCTATATTTTCTGTATTAGCTCTTGTCTGCATAGTTTATACCCTTCCCTGGTATGTTTTATATTGGCTCATTTAAAGTGGTTTATGATTCAACCAATACATCACATGACGGTTTTTATGGTGCATTTACATTACTCAGCCACATCTACTTCAAAGTTTCTCCACCTAAACCCATCTTCGAGACCATAATCACCTGAGAAACCGTCCTCCACCATAACGGATCTGTAGATAAAGAAATGTTATCAACCATTCTCGCATTCAGCACCAAACATTTTTTTTTGACGGCTACAACTGCATGGTGTAGTGTTTCATCAGCATGACAGTTAATCTGCACGTCACCACCGAAAACAAACTCGACCAACCACCAAACGTTATCTCTCTCTAAAACACCAAATCCCAACGCGTCCACCGTGGCAGCATGAACCGGTGCTACTGTCTTGTCTTACGGGCCTCAATGTCTTTAAAGCTGACTTCCGCCGCGACGCCGAGAGGTCCAGAGTGAGCTCGTGGGACAGGAACAACATGAGCAGCGTGCTGGAGGAAGCCATGACGCGCTTCGCCGTCATGCAGCGGCAAACTGAGGAGCGCTTCCGCGTGTGGATGGAGAAGCTGACGCGCCTCGACTCTGACGATGAGGACGAGACGTCCAAGCGCTCCAGCGACGCCCAGGAGGGGGGCGGGCGCGGTCGCCGGCCGCAGCACCACGGACGGCGCCCCTCCCCGCCCAGCTCTTTCTTGCCGTCGTCGGAGTCGGCAGACACAATGGCGGCGTACATGATGGAGCGGGAAAACCGCAGCCTCACGCCCACTCCTGTAAACAACAACAGCCCAGCTCAGAACGGCAGCCTGGCCGGGGCAGACCCGCGCTTTTTGAATGCTTAAATCTTTTATTTTCTTCTTCTGGAAGTGTTGGTTTACAGACTGGGATAGGAGTCCCAGATGTCAGAAGGACATCTGGGCTCATGTGATACTTTTTTAGTTTGACTGTGTACCTGTGGGTATTTTTTATTATGATTGATAATTATTATTATGAATAATGTGTGAGAACAATTAAAAGTTGTCTATCTCACGTTTAACTGCATAAATGGGCTTTGGTTGTTCTTTTGAAGACTTGCTACTCAAACCTGAGGCCCAGTGCGTCCATTGGCACTGAAACACTGTGAGAACTGAGAACTGATTGAACTCACCAGTTTGATGTCCGCTGAAGTACCTTTTTCTTCTTAAAATAGGACCCTGGCTGGCATACGATTGACATGACTATCCGCATAATCAACCCGGGTCTTGATGAATTTGTTGGATATTGCCTAATTTAAACATTTCTTATATACGAACAAACGCAAAGGGGTATGTAACAATACAAAATGTGCATTACATATTCGGTGCAGCCAATATTGCAATGCTAGGGAGGGTGCTGTTACTTTATAGCATGTGCCTTGCAAAGAAAAGATTGCTGGAACAGATGGTACACATAGGGATATCTATGAGTCAGGCATGTAGTAATGCATTATCATCATCTTGCATCTTAAATGTATGTCTGCTCTCTTTAGTGGTCGAACACGTTCTCCATTCCTGATGGCATAGCTTTATTTCACAACATTTAGGAAAATAATCTTCCAGCAATATTCTAATCCAAACAAATCCTTGCCTTGTTTATTAAACATGTCCGTCCGTCATGCGGTTACATTACATGGTTTTGATGACACTTATTTCCCTTAACTGATTGCTTCTGTGTTTACTCTGCTGCCTTGTGTGCAGTGTTGATGAAGCCAGTGAGGGAGAAATGTCTTCCAATGTTGAACTTTTTGATTTGCCAACAAAAAGGTCAGGATTTTGTTATGTGTTCTCTTCAGGTGTTGGCATATCCAGAGACTCAAAACCAGATTAGAATGCGTTCTGGCACTAGTTTGTCATTGGTCAGTGTGGCTTGAGTGTTGCGCAGAATAATGTTGCCTTAATGTTTGTTCTCTGGATTAATACTAAAGGTCAAAAGTTTCAAATGTGATTATTGTAAAATCCATGGGGAAAGTAAAGAGATCATACAAACCATGTAATTCTAACTGACCAATCCAGTGTGTCCAAGGGACTTCACTACCTTAGTGCTACAGCTTATATTTAAAATGCTACCTAATGTTGCACATACATACACATGAACACACACTACTCTTCCTCTCCCTGTCTGCATGGATTTTCGGCCCTACAAGTAGATTAGTATCTATCTCAAAGCCAAATTAGTATTAGCCAGGGAAAGCTTTGCGCTTGAGTAATTATCACCTTTTGTTTCTCTTAACCCATGTTTTATTTCATGAGCTGTTTTGAATGTGTCCATTTTTTTTACAAGTTGCCATTGTAATATTTTGTTAGAGAATAGAGCTTTCCTTTTAAAATTCCTTTTAATCTGAGATTATGAATCAATGTGATATGCCCATTCTGACTTGTCAAGAGAGACTTAATCTCAAACTGTGCATTACCAATGGGGGGGGTGGGGGGCGGCAAACACTGACAGTATAGTGTTTACCAAAGAATTATGTTGGTTTATAAACTGTCCTTTTCTATGGAACCTCCAGAGACTCCGATAGGCAGTGAGTTTGACGTTGTCCGACGACCCCTTTAATTCTGTGAGCTATACTGAAGGTAGTCCCGCGGTGGCCCTACCCTTTTCTGGAAGGCCTTATCTGTCAGTCCAAGATACTCTTACAGGGTAGATGACGCTACATACATGACCGTGAAGTCTCTGTATCTTACTTTGACGATTGAACCATGTTTCACTAACAGTATGATCACTTTAACTTTTTTGTAATAGCTGTTTTTTGTCGTTGTGAATGGTTATTTTATGAGCATTAAATGAAGACCTACTATTATGTCAGTACTTTTTTTAATGCATTGCATTACAACTCAACACAACATTGTAAATCTAACCTGTTGGAATATACACATAAATATACTGCACCGCCAAATAAAGTACATTTCCTCAACCTTTTTTTTTTTTTCTCTTAAATTTAAATAGTCAGCTATTAAATCTGCTAATATTACCAATAAGGTGTTTGCATTTGCTGTCCAGCAGATAAATTAGTATTGTCCATAAAGCTATTGAGGCTAGAATGTGCTCAGGGGGGTTTCTGCTTCCTCCTCACACGACCACAATCCACATGCTCTGCACGGGCATGACTTGTATAATAAAGTGTTGTCTTTGTCTTCTGCAGACGGTCCACCAGTAGTGGGTCACTATGATATTTCAGACACTGATTCTAACCGGGAGAGTATGAGTGTGGAGACAGTCCGAGCCACGGTGATAAAGCGTGAGCTAAAAGCACACAGAGGCCAGGATAAGGCAGCACACTCTGGATGTATTAAAGCACGGGGCTTCCTCGCAGGTCAGTTACCAACCTGGTGCATCCAACTGAAAACACATTGAAGACGCTGCTGCTTAGACGCTGTGGGCTCGGCACCGCCTGCTTGGCGTCCTGTTTGGGCTTTTTCTGTTTTTCAGGCCCATATCCTGGTGGCTTTTGATAATCAGGGTTTCTGTCTTTTGGTTTTCATCTTTTTTTCCTACTTGTATCCTACAAACTCTTGGGTCTGTCCCCTGGCACAAGCTCCCCAAATGTTACTTGTAGAAAATGTCAACATACAGTAAAAGCCTTTATGTTAATCCAGTGTCCTATGGTTATAAACCCTCCAATATCATGTCATTCTGTTGTCTAAACATCTGTGTGTCACCGGAGCCTCCAGCTCTCCCACCAGCCCGTCCACTGACTGGTGACGCTATTTTCGTTGTGTGTTCCAGGATGTGTGGAGTCGGGACTCTCCGACAGAGAGAGAGCGCGACGCCAGGGCCAGATTAACATCACGTCCTCTGACAGCGAAGTGGAAATAGTGGGAGTGCAGGAAAACACACGGTAAAGAAAGCATCCAATGGGTAACTGAACACTTTGAGACTCATCCGTTTAATTTGGCTTGTGTTGGTAACTGCTTGAATGGTTTTCAGAACACTTGATGACCAATGTGTGGTTGTGTTGGTGTTGATATGCATGTATATTGGACCTTGTTTGGTGTCCCTAAACCGTGTGTGTGTTCAGATGTGCCCATCCTTGTGGCGGAGTGATCAAGAGCTTGTCTTCGTGGAAGTGCAAACCAACGGAGCAGCTGCACACCGTCAGGCCGCCCCAGCTGTGGACGTCAGCCTCTGCACAGCCCCCCTTTGTGTCTCCTCCTGAGGTGGTGGACCTCACGCTGGACGAAGACGCTGGACACAAATACCTACTATAAAGGAAGGCCATACACTAAAGACACCCCACCGTTTGGTTCTTCCTCACTCAAACCTTCATCGTCTGGCCTACACCTTATAACCTTCATAGAGTTACTCACACCTGCTGGGACTGAGGTTTTTCTTGTCCATTTCCTTTCTGTTTAAAGTATTATTGGTAACCAACTGTTGGAGATGTGCATATGAAAAGGTCTCTACTGAAGGTATTTCCCAACCATAGTTTTTACATTAAAATAATCAGATAATATGCCCCCCCCCCCCCTCATTGACTAAGAGCAGGCCAGTGCGCATGCGTCTGGTCAGAGGTCAACAGCTGTACTCGTATAAACCATACACATCTAAAGACTGGATTTGCAGTGTCTTGAGGTTAATATTCTATGGCAGCTCAAACTGTTCCCGTTTGCAAGGAATATAACAGAAACGGAGGGATAGTCCGTCAAAGTGTAATATTTAGAGTTTTTGTCTTCACTGTCTATCACTGGCTCCCACTTAGCTCAGCCTGCATCAATATGCTTACCTGAGGGCTGTTGACGCTGTTATGGGCTGGTCTTTTCTGTTTTTGTATGATGCTTTGTTGGTGTTAAAACAAATGTATTTTATCTTTATTTTGAAATGGAACAATAGAACCACTGAGCAAAATTGACATCAGAGGACACATTAGACGAGGGCGATACAAGATACCAGGAACCTGTGCTTCAGCGCCAGCTCGTATTTGATGGAGATAATCTAAGAGGTTTGCCAGGTGATGTGGGTTTGGTGAATGTAGGAACCTATTTCACTGTACTGCTTCACTTCAGCCTCTATTGAGTGAATGAAAAATGCCAACATTTTGGAGACAATTCTATTCTTTTTTTTTGAAACTGCAGAAATCTATCTGACATTGAATATTGCAAAACCATGATGGCCTGAAATGTGCACTATTTTATTTTAGACTCGTTTAAAGCCTATTTATTAGCTGCAAAATGTTTTGCTACTTCAACAGCATATTTTATTAATATATGTGAATTGATAGTGAATGAATATCAAGCTGGGGGGTTTTGCCTCCACATATGTGGGGCTTATTAGAGTAACTTGGTATATACAGTTCTCCCTCATGCTCGAGCCGGCTTGCTTGTCTCCCTGCGGTCCAGCTGTTTTCTGATCATGTAGCGCTGACTTCGTAGACTGCAGCTCGGACAGCTCATTTTGTTTTATCCAACATCTACTACCATTACTCTCCACCCCAGATTGGTTCTATGCCACCGTTTCACATCACATCTCCTTCTGCACGAGGAATACGTGTTCAGTTTCTTCTAGTTACAGACCAGGAACTAAACCAAAGAAAACACATATTTTAGTTCTGAGACTCTTTTATTTGAGAAGGTATCAGCTACAGGCGCGTGCCATCCAAATGGGCATGTGGGGCATTGAATTGGCAGGTGGGGCATTGAATGGGCAGGTGGGGCATTGAACTACTTGCAAAATCATGCTCCCAAAAAATAGTCACTCTGTAAACATTGCGCCAAGTCTATTTTTAATAATGATTGTCACAAACTATAACGTTTCTGTAGACTTTCCAACTATGTTTGATCTGTTGACATCAAATTTTGGATGATGGTGGAGATTCTAGTTGAGTTTAATGTGTCCTGCAATGTTGGGGCAGGGCAGCTCAGCGACCGCGTTCTTCTGTTCATCGCATAACCCTGCAGGCTTCAATAAGGATTTCAATCCGCGCTAAAAGACGCCTTTATGGTCTTAAAGTAGTCTGCCCCATGCTCATATTCTATAACTGTTTTAACTCGAATTATTCTGCCAGTATCTTTCGTTTCTCTATCAGACGCAGATTATGGCGAGTGGTGTTGCTCCTGTGATTAATAGTGTTGGGTTTCTGTTTAAAAAAACCATAATTTGAGAGGTTAAATTTTGAAGAGAAGTTAACCATCAAACAACTTGTTTTTTGGTTTTAATGTAGCTCAAAAAAAACATTCAAAAAAACAAATTGTGTGTGTGGTCATACCGCCAGTAGTTTCTGCCCCACTCAAATGTAGGCTGCTGATCAGCTATTGTTCAAATTTGATTAAAATTTCATTTTTAAATCGCCCACTGCTTTGCCTCGTTTAAAACTAAACTAAAACTAAACCTAAAGTGTTTTACGTTTCCCAGTACTCAACTCAGCCATTGTGTATAAACTGATAAAATCTGGATTTACTTATATTTTCTAAATTTCCTGAGAAAACGACATACTCTCAATTCTGCCCATCAGGCTATTTTCCCATGTATTTATTTAATAAAGTTCAAGATCAATATACAGTATTCCCCTGTAGCTCTAGGGCTTGTGGTTGGGAAGATACTGAAATTATGCTATGCTAAAGTTGCACATAGCATGCTTTTTCACATGTGTAACCTCAATTCTCCTCACTATCGGTTCTTGTCATTTCGTTACTTCCAATTGATTTCAGTGTTTTGTCAATGTTTTAAATTAACATTAAAGAGTGTTGATACTTTGTTGCTTTTGCAAGACCATGACATTGTTGAAAATGTTATCTGTAGAACAAAAGCAAACTATTTTAAAAATGTAATAAATAGAATATTATTTATAATCAAGTTGTCCTTCTTTCTGTTGTGCCTAGAAAATTGGATTAGGCCTTCATCTTTGATTTGTCATTGGAACGATGTAACCCTATTGCCATACCACATATAAACAAATTTATGTTATCTTCAATAAAATAGATAACATGCTATGATAATCATAAATAGATTCAGTCCAGATTTGGATATATTTATTGGTTTCACTAAAATAGATCCCCTGACATTCCTTCTGTTGACCTTTGTAGATATCTGAACATGTGTACTGCCAAGCTTCTTCGAAAATAATTCAATGCTTGTTTCCTTTAATTCGACGGCTGTGTATAGTCTAGACAACAGGCTTGCCAGGGACAATACAGAGCCCTCCACACACTGAAGAGGCTGGTCAAGGGGGCGTACTGAGACACCTGCTGCTGAGGGACATGTGGAGGGGCTGAAATGAGGCGGACAAAGAAGGGAGACTGGAGCAATGCAACCACTTGGCCCCGGTCCCGAAGCCCTGAGCAGCTCACCCCGGGGCAGCCTTCAGCTGTATGGTAATCCTCCTCCTCCTCCTCCTCCTCGGGAGGCAAGAAGAGCTTGTTCACCCCAGCCTCAAATGCAGTTTTTCTTTTCAC
>JAOPUA010000081.1:571137-589860 GCA_027122455.1 Trisopterus luscus
GTGTGTGTGTGTGTGTGTGTGTGTGTGTGTGTGTGTGTGTGTGTGTGTGTGTGTGTGTGTGTGTGTGTGTGTGTAGCGGAC
Source organism: Trisopterus luscus (assembly GCA_027122455.1). Lineage (NCBI taxonomy): Eukaryota > Metazoa > Chordata > Actinopteri > Gadiformes > Gadidae > Trisopterus > Trisopterus luscus. The sequence goes on from JAOPUA010000081.1 coordinate 571,219, forward strand.
AGACTGTAATGTTCCCAGGGCTTACTCCTAGCTTGCTGGTTGTTGGTGCGTGCTGTTGTGTTCTAGTCCCCTCTGCGGGGTAGCATGCTCCATGCTCCTTAAGCCATGGTCCAATTTCCACACAGAAGGAAAAACTAGTACTTCTACTCACTGCTGTCTACTTTATACTTTTTGATTCCTTGGATTTCTTTATTTCCCCAAGTGTATTCAATCAAAATGTGTTCTCGGCCACATAAGGAATAGAAAACGCCCCCGCTGCCATACATTGTCTCATGGTTCATTTGTGGTTTTGTGGTCGTGGTGAAAGTGTGCCCATATAGTCGTATCTGGTAATCCTATGCTTTGTTGGAGGAACAAACCAACACACAGTTTCTACGTTTTGCAATACAACCGTACGTGTACCTTGTAACCCAAAGTGTCATGTGACATAACCGCTGTGAAGCCAGTAATGTATTGTGTGTTAGAGGCTAAGATACACATTAGAAAAGTCTGTTACCCAAATATTTTTGTACTATGGTGTAGCTTGACCTGATGCTCAGGTTAAATGAGTGCTCTTCCCATGTTGTGTGATTTTCATAAATGTTTGTGTGTGAGTGTGAGAAAGAGATTTGAGTGTTTCAAGACTTCAATTGCAAAGAGTTAACTTTAGTTAGACTACAAACATGGCCGCTGAAGTGTTTATACAATTCAAAGCCAAATAAGGAAAACCATGAAAAAAAGAATAAGTGCAAATATCCTCCATAGCGGCCGGCCCCTCCAGTGTGGAGGCAGGGCTGAGCCCATGGTGGAGGTCAGGCGCGCTGTCTCTAGTTCAGCAGTGTACTGGACTGCATGTTATCTGTTGCTGACATGGTGGTGAGTGTGTTTTTAGTTTACAGACTAATCTGAGCATGACAGTTTCTGAGCTGTGACTATCTTATCGAAAAAACAAATGTGCACGAGATCAGTGGCCGTGTTGAACAGGACTTGTAGCTTGTGTTCATTCACGTCTACTGTCTGTAGCAGCGATGGAAACCCTTGTGATGTTAACCTTTATTGCCTATCAATAACAAGCACATGTGATGATAAATATAGCAAAGAACCTTTTCTTTTCCTATGTATTGCACTGGAGGATGGTTTAAGTATTGTTAGAAGGAAACAGTGACACGCTGTGTGTTTGTTGTGCTGGGTTCTGTAGCAGGTCTCCCCTCCTCATGGTGGGCATGATGGTTCCTATGCTGTAATGCTAGGAAAAAAACACATAGAATGTGTGACAGAGGAAGGGGTCTCTTTACAGCGCACACGGGCAGAGCAAAAAGCTCCTTCACATGCATGGTTAACCATGAACATTCTTATTTCTGATCTATTTGGGTGAAGTAAACCTTGTTCCTCCTTCAGCATGGTAACCATTGTGGGCATAAAGTTAGAAGGAGGATCTGGGATTTTCCCCCCATCCAAGATCCTTAAAAGCTTTGTGGATGAAGTGGTTTAGATTAGCGCTGATTACGGCGGCATATGTCCTCCTGTCCGGGGCACTGCCATGAACACCGCCTCCTTGCAGTGGAGTCGTTGGGGAAGTTTTGTTAGTTTACACAGGGTGTTGTCAGTTGAGATGCCTTAAGTATTTAACAATCATAATTTATTACTACTAACTGTAGATATGTATGTCATTTTATAATGTTATTTCTTTTGTGGGGGGTGGGTTGTTTAATCACTATTTATTTATATAGAAATAACTCATGATTTGGGACGAAAGAAAACGTATACCTCATTTTTGCAATGATTTTAAATGGGAATGCTTTGCATGCAGTTGTTCTTTGAAAATGGAGAAAAAAAGCCCTGCTTTATACCTCCGTAAGCTGGCTGTGCATTGGTTAATGTGCTCGGCTGAACTACTGAGCCTTCTTTCTTTTTCTCTATCATGTGGCCCTGCCTCTTTCTGTCTCTCTCTCTCCTCACTGGTGCTGTGGCTCTTGGTAACATTCCTTTCAATGCAATCTCTGGTTCCCTTTGCTGTGGCCTCGTGGACACACTGAAATGGAGGGAGAAGTGAATGCTTTGGGATTTCTTTGTTTGTAGTTCATGCTTTTCCTGTTCTGCAGTTTTAGTTTTGGGAACCCTCTCACTGGCTTCATGCAATTCCAACATGGTTTAATATTATCTGCGTATTCTCTGCCTCTCATATCTAATGCACAAACATGAAGCGACAATCCCTCTGTGATCTCAATGCATACTGCTGATTTCCATCCTTATTTAGTATTTTTTCTCTCCATGCACAGCAACTGCAGCAATGTAAGCGCCTCACTCTGTCTGTGTGTTTATATATCCATATAATCATTAAAAGAAGACGTATTCCCCAAAGAAAACTAAAGCAGGCCTTCATTTAAATGATTAAATTCCCTTCAAATTGTATTGAGTAAGAATATGTAAGACCAGAGTGGCAAGTTTACCTGTAATCTCATACATAAAAAAAATCGACTTATTCTATTAATGTATCTCTCATTTGAATTATAAATATTCAGAATCTTCTCATTTATATCATGAAGCTCGGGTGATGGCAAGGACACAGGATTTCAAAGCACAACCTTTCTAAAAATGCATGTTCTTCTCAGGTTATAAAGTAGTCAAAGTTGTATTGTATATGGTGAAAAATATGTACAAAGAATAAAACTGTATTGAATACATTTTTGCTGCTGCTTCAAATCCGAAGAACTAAATGGACGGGTAATTATCCCCCCAAAAAGTGCCAGTGAAAGGGCTGCCAGCATCTGTGTATGAAATCTGGTGTCAGCTGCTCAATGTTTTTCAATATATATTTATCATTAATATTTACTATTTATCATTAATATTAAAGCAATAGCTCAATGCTGATGAGTGTGTTGATGATGAAATGGATGAGCATATTATGGGTAAATGTTACAATTCATTTGGTGGAATTTTGTACTTTATTTATTACTACTAATAATGATTTTAAAGTTGCATCGCTAAACCCAAACTCTTCTGATTTGTTTTTATATTTGTTTTACTTCATTGCTTGTATATCTTCCTTTTGTATGTGCCCTTTTTTGGTAATAAACTGGAGAAAATGTATGGCGTGTGTACAACAGATTTTTTGATTGATATTTTTTTCCAACTAAACATTTAGAAGGTCAAACCGATGCTCTAACACCCATCTTGCTTAAAATCATAGTGGTTATTGTGAAATTTTGACCATTAGAAAAGAATTGACAAAGCTTAAAACACAAAAAAAATGCATTCCTGCGGCCATCTTGTATATCTGTTTTTCTCTTGGGCACCACCTATGGTGAGAAAAGTGAGTCTGTTGGCTCCACCATACCCTCCCTGGTGTAACAGGCCACTGCTGGAGAATGGAAAACGCATCACTAACTGCAATGGTTGTGACTTGAATGCCTGGTGTGATATTCGCTGCTGACAACCATTTCCTAGCATTCATAACGCTGCAGAAAATGCAGGGCTTTGATCAGTCGTCCACAGGCTCAATCCACAATGTTTTGGCTCATCTGGTGGTTGATAGTGACCTTTTATTTAAATGAAAATCTTTGGAGATCTTAGATAGCCACTTTAAAAATGATAAGAATGGCAACTTTATATATACTTGAATAAGAGAATAATTGTCATTATGTCCTACTTAAATGTACTCTCAATTTGTAATTGCTGTTGATAAATTATGAAATGAATGTAAAAAAAAAAGATATAAAGCAAACACCAGTTCCTGAGCATTGAGGTTTTCAGTACACTTTTTTATCCTTATCCAACGAGTCCGTTAGGCAATAAAACAATGTCTTCATACCAAGGGAAGTCTAGAATGTTGGGTAGTGTTTTTTTCTAGGGGGATCCTGATCAGTATTTGGGGTAAATAATCCTAAAGATCTGTCCGTCTGCCTTCTCGGTGTCCAGCCACTTCCCACACATGAAGACGGTGGTGACCCCGTTGGCAGTGTTGGTGACCTCCACGCGGTCCAGCAACCAGCCCGGACTCAGGCCTGTGTTGTCGTGCTCCATCTTCACCCTGAGCAGCTCCCCCATGTCCAGCATCTCCAGGATGAAACGGTCCGCCTGCTCGCGCTCAAACAGGTTGCGGAACTTCTGCCGGAGCTGCCGTCGGCCCGAGTCCCCATTGGTGCCGTAGAGTGTGATGAAGACTTTGGCATCAGTGCCGGCGCCCTTCTGGTCGGCCGTGATGACGATGATCTCGTACTTGACAGGCACCAAGCTTCTGGCCTTGCTGGCAAAGCTCTCCACGGTGCGCGTGCACTCAAAGGTCATGAACTCGTCCCGCTTGGCCGACAGCGGGATCTGAGCGTTGCACACAAACATGTATCTGGATGGATAGGAGGGGAAGGATGGCTGATTATTGGGACTTTTATTATACAACATATACTATTGTTGAAGACTAAATATTAAACTGGACCTGAAAAACAATCATTCAAAATCATATCAGAACATATACAAGTAAAATGTATTTTGGTAACGCTTTATATAAGGTCCTTGTAATACGCCTTAGTTAATATAAAGCGTTACCAATTTTTTTGTTTTAGCGGTAACTTTGTGAAAGGGTTGATTGACAGGCGGGTCTTAAACTTTTAAAATACAGTCACTGAATGTTTGTCCACTGAAGATCTATACATTGATTGAAAATCCTGACCCAACGGATGGAACATTGACCACTGGATTGATCCTTTATAGAAAAACATCTGTAGGACAAACAGGTGTCCCTTGTAACACCAGAGATGTATAAAGTACTAGAGACCCAGACTTGAGTAAAAGTACACTATACTTAAGTGGAAGTACTAAATATCCAACATTTTTGTAAATAAGTATTGCAAGTAGTTTATTTTAAAATGTACTATTCAAGTACTGAAGTAAAGTTTATATTAAAGAAAGCAGTGAAAAGTTTGAATATGATATTGTTTATATTATTTCAAATATTTAAACTGAAGGACATTCCTTTGGCTGTAGCAGCAGTACAAGGAAAGGATTACAATACAGCATTGTCTTAAAGCTGTCAAAGGCCACATACAAGTGTTTATGTAAAAACCAACAACTCAAACATCTCAAAGGCCAGAGGGGTATTCCAAGAAAACGGCGAGTGACAAACATGGGTAAGTTAAAGTACAATTCAGATATTTTGAACATTGAGCCCCCTTTCTGGTTGGTCTAGGAAATACAGTGGTTGACACTTTGACTATTGGTCCTGTCTCGTGTATTTGCCTCATTCTAGAATCGCCTCTGCCTGCTTCAGAATGGCTGGCGAGTGGCCACGTGCACAAACCCTTAAAGTTTGTTTTCAGTAATGTGAAACTCATCAAGTGGTTAGTGGTGTTTGTTGATGACGAAATCGTATCATAGCGAAATACAGTTTCTGTCGAGTTTTATTGCACATTTATCGCATTTTGGAAATCCCATTGATTTCTGTTGGAAGACTCATTGCTCGTTAGCCGAAAGTGAAAAGACTACAACCAAACGTATCCAGCCCCCCTTTCCGTTTCCGGGCAACGAGCAATAAGTCTTCCAACAGAAATCAATGGGGTAACATTTTTATAATTGTAACGAGTAACGATTCAGCACATGAAAGCTATCGGCGAAAAAGTATTAAACTCCTCAAAAATATGTACTGAAGTTAAAGTGGAAGTAGGAGAACAAAAAGACTCCAGTGAAGTACATATACAGCATTTTAGCACTTAAGTATAGTAATGAAGTAGCTCTACTTCGTTACTATACATCTCTCACTCATCATGGGTCTGCTTCTTCAGGGCCCTTAGTACATAGATTGAAATATAAGAAAGTAGAATATTCAAATATGCTCACAATAATTACCAAATATATGTATTTAAGAAAAAAATGTAATGTCTAAACCGAACAAATGATCATTAATATCTCTACCAGTTCTTGTTCTACATTGTACTGCTGTCCCAGCAGAAGCGCGTTTGCTGAGGGTAATGATAATTTTATAAAATTCCCCACAAATTATTTTAATGATTGGTTATCATTGCAATGTTATGCTTAATTATTGTCCGGAAGTAACAAAGCAAGTATAAATTCTGTGCATTAGACAGTGTTCATTCAGAGCATTATTCCACTCATTATCATTGTGTAAGGATGGATCTGGATGTTCACAACAGTTGATGGGGAGCGCATTACTGGGACAACATATCAATATATATAGATGAGAATTGCAGGAAATTAGTATTCATTTGTTCTTGTGGATAGTCTTTTCCTTATCGATGTCTGCACACATTTTACCTTCAAAAAGTATGCTACTATGGATAAGGGCTCCAGTTTCTCTCCCTACTGAACAAAACATTTTTCGTTATTTAAACCGGCAAACCAACTATATTTAAGAATGAATATAACACAAATGTACTTAACTTAACAACTTTAAAGACAACCACAATCAGTCAGTCAAAGATGAAAGGCACTTTTATCTGAACATATCTGACTGCACACTGGCATTCTTTCATATTTCAAGTTAGTGCTTGTCTGTACTTTTGGAACATTTATAGAGAGTTGCATTTGCATTTGCTTGTCTATTTTTCCTGTGCTTATTGCTCTCCAGGTTAGGCTGTTGGAGCAGAACCAAATTACGCTTCATACAATGGACGCTGGACACATAGTGTTAGAGTCCCCCATTAATCATCCACCACTCATCAATCAGATCAATCCAGACTACCAACCTTCCTGCTGGAACCACCTTCAACTTTATATTTTGGTGCCAAAGGAAACTACTTTTAAGGCATTATTCCAATCAGTCCAATCATTTTCTTTGACTGTGTGCAAATTGAATCACAAGAAAGTGAAGCTTTAAATGCTCATTTATGATAGAGACAATTTGGACATGAGTGAGACCTTTGCAAGCTTATACAAAAATGTTTTAAGGCTGCTGCTGATTCTCTGTATATGGCAAATTAACCGATATGTCAGTTAAAAATCTGAGGAGCATGGATTTTCATACAGCGTCTATTCTTAACTTTATTTTTATTATTTCCGCCTTTCACACCTGACCTCCCGGTAACATCTTCTGCAGTCATGGAAGAAGCATGGAGATGCCATCGCTCAATAATAACTATAATTCCCCACCACTAAAAGCTAGTAACTCTGCTGTACTGAATGATTATTAGAGATCCAACCCAGTATCACGCGATTTGTGCTCATGCTCACAAAAATGTATCTATAGAATCGTGTCCCAGAGCACGATTTGTCAGACTTTTTTTGTGCTATTTCATGTAGGCCACGCCGTCATAGGTCCTTTGAGGCATTGACCTTGTGTGGACAATGAATATTGATTACACCGTGGTGACGGTCTGGTCGGCCAGAATGGGCAGCGCCCCCGAGGTAGTCCTTGTGGTGGTTTAGGTGCTGTGTCTCATGTGTGTAAGGCAACTCTCTGGGTCGTGCAGTGTAAGGGGCATGACGCTGCAAACTGCCTTACCCTGGGCTCCCTGTGGTCATCGCTCATGTGTTCTGACCTGTAGGAGTTCCCTAAACAGCACTGCATCACATATCTCCTGAAAGGGAACCCTCAGGGACACAGTCGTGTGTGGGCACGCTTCTATTGGAAGGGCACCCATAAGCCAATGGGCCTTCCCCTTGTATATCCACTCCAGAGGACACATTAGCCACGCCATGCGGGCACCTGGGGGAGCTCACCCTTTCTGAGTCTGCCAGAGACTGTGTACGTGTCCCTGGTCAATGAGTGTTATCTACCCTAGTTGAGTCTATTACATGCCCTAGTACATGAACAAAGCAGACCCATAGTTAATGGGTTATGAGCAGCACCTGTTGGTCCTACTAGGATGGCTCTGTGGAAAGGGGAGGTATTTACCTGTTCCCCAGCTCTTTCTCTGTGACTGTGACCTCCTCCACATGCCAGAACACCTCTCCCTTGACCTTCTTCCCGTCCTTGGGAATGTGGCCCAGGCAGATGCTGGCGATGTCACCAACGTTCTTGGAGGAGAAGTCAAAACTGTCGACACCTCCGCTACATTAGAAAAGAAAATAACAATTAATTAGAGTTGTATTAGGGCTGAGCACTGTTTCAAGAAGCTGGGCTTCCAGCTTATGTTAAGTCTGAATTCATGGGAAGCCATAACTTCCTTTTCGAGATACCCAGTATGACTCTCAGTTCAGTTAGCATGTTAACACAAGCTGTGAGCGTAAAACATGCATTGCAAAGCATTCGCTTTGGGACGAGCGTCAGAGCTCAACCTAAGGTCGGCCACCATGGGTGCTGAAATGCTCCAAGATCCACGCTCAAATCAAGTGTAGACGTTTGTTCAAAGCAGGGTGCAGTTTCCAAGTCTGTTTCTTCCAAATAGACCAGAGTCAATCCTTCTCATCCAATCCTTTATTTGGTGGGCTCACGCAGGATACCCTAAACAATCACCACAGTGATTGAGTGATTTTCTAATACTACGAGTTAATTCTATGAGTTGTGTTAGAAATGTTGCTAATTCTACACAACAGTATATCAAAAAACATGACAAGGGTTGGGCTACCAGTTACCTCCAATCATTACCCTTTAACGTATTGTGCAACCACCCTCATTCCCATACTGTTTCAAATACGTCAATCGCAAAGGTAATGCGGATAGATCGCACCAAAAAAAAAATCATCCCTATGGCATTTACCACTTCATTGACGAAAATTGACGTTTGACCAAAGGTTTCAAGGCTTTGCTTTATTCAAGCCAATCGCTACAATTATGTGCCATCCATTTAGGGAAGATGTTGAGGTTGATTTACTCGCAAAATTGCATTTGTTTCAACTGAACTCTAACACTTTACTAATACTTGTGTGACGGTCAGATTATTGATTATACTGTAGATCTGGCTAAACAGGTGAAGTGCCCCTACCCCCAGGTAAGTAGCCCCTACCCCCAGTAAGTAGCCCAATACAAAATAAATCAATAGAAAACATCTGTCCTTTTTCTCTGGTTTACTCAAAATGAAACACAGCTTATATTTCAGAGAAATGGTTCAAAGACACTTGCCAACGGTCAACAAAGTATACATACATTTGTTTCAATAAACAGCAACATTTCAACTGGAAACACATACATCACATTCCTATGCTAACTCACCAGACGTGCATTTAACGTAATCGCAATCACAATCTTATTATATCAATATATATAACACTTAACGCATTAAGAAAGACACTACTTTCAGTCCTAAACAGCTAGTTGTGTGAACCAGCACCACTACTGTACAGTCCAGTCCAATGGGTGGTTGTTTGGGATATATGCACGGAATGCACAGCGGTGCAATGTCCCTTCCAGTGCAGTGTGTGTGTGGGTGTGTGCACGGTGTGTGTGTTTTCTGCATCAGTTTAAATAGCTGTGCACGGTGTGTGTGTTTTCTGGATCAGTTTAAATGGTTAGGTTTGGTGCAGGGATTACCACTAGGGCAGCAGAGATCAGCAGAGAGTCAGGATGTACAATGGCTGGCAGGGCAAACTTCTCCCAAAACGTCCCTAGCTTTCGGGCAGCTCAAGGCAACAACGTAGGACAGCGTCCTCCTTCGTACTCCTCAGATGGAAAGCCTCTTTCCCCTGTCAATATCGCTGACGTCCAGACTTAGGCTATTCCACAACGAAATGCTCAAAACGCTGCATCACCTCAAACCCTATGCAAATCAACTGGACGCTTTGGAACTTTACGGTACCCTTGCTGTGAGCATTCGAGGACGTCACAAAAGAGCCCTAACCCTAACCCAAACTCCTAAATCTAACCCTAACCCCTAAACCTAACCCTAACCATAATTGCCAATTTTAATTAAAACATCGGTAATTGTTCGTCCAGAGTACTCAGTTGCGTCTACTACTCGCTGGGGGGGGTCAACTACATGGTGAGGTAATCAAAAAGGTTGGTATCATGTGCTAATGAGTATGCTTACCAGCTTACAGGAAAGGATTGATTGAATACTATGATGAGCTGGAGAAGTCTAGCTATGTTCCTTGGCAGATTGGATATGTGCCGAAAGCAGGCACCAAGCTACAGGGGCCAGCAGCAGCAGGCTCCAAGCTACAGGGGCCAGCAGCAGCAGGCTCAAAGCTACAAGGGCCAGCAGCAGCAGGCTCCAGAGACACAAGCTACCAGGCCTATTCTGTCATCGCCAAGAATTCAAATAGGATCAGCTTTCATGCTGAGCTTCAACCTTTAGTCACTTCTATAACCTTGAGGTGCTCTTTTAACCTTGAGGTGCTCTTATAACCTTGAGGTGCTCTTTTAACCTTGAGGTGCTCTTTTAACCTTGAGGTGCTCTTTTAACCTTGAGGTGCACTTTTAACCTTGAGGTGCTCTTTTAACCTTGATGTGCTCTTATAACCTTGAGGTGCTCTTATAACCTTTAGGCACATCTATAACCTTTAGGTCCTCAACGTTTCTGTTGGCTCCCAACTGCAGCTCCAGGCCAGTGGGGGCGCTGACACTTTCCCAAACTCCATGAAAATCCAAAAGAAGCATTTACATGACCAAATAAAATGGCATTTGCATTTTTCACAATCTTTTGTGGGACAACAAGTTTTCTTTCCGTTCTTCGGCGGACTCTCCCTTGATGCGGATCGATGGTTTGCCTTTCCGTCCCGCGAGTTCGTTGATAATAGGCCAGGCTGCTGCATGTTTGTTCGAGGAGGTCAGGTTTTTGACTTTGTCAAGTTTCTTTTCAATGCGTTCTGCTTCTGCGTTGATATATGCCTCATCGAGTTGGGCCTGGGCTTTCGTCAACCTCTTGAGAGATGTCCGAGTTGGATTTCGCTCGTGTTTGGAAGCGGCTTCGCGCAGTTCCTTTCGAGCTACGTTGACTAGGGCATGGCTGCTGAGTGGCTTTTCTTTCTCCTTCTTCTTTTTAGGCAGTTTCTCGAGAGCAACTTCCTGTGTGGTCGAGATGAGGTTGTTGTATGATGTTTCAATGTCATCATCGGGCTGGGTGAGTGCGTCATAGTGGTTTCGAACTTCCAGTGTTAATGCTGAAGAGACCTCTGGAGTGGCGCTCACGTATTTCCAGTCAACTTCCTTCATTGGATTCGGCTTCGGCTTCTTGGACTGTCGGAGGCTCAGGCGTATAGAGCATGATACGACACGGTGGTCGGACCCAACACTTGAAAAGGAAGAGTAGGCCTGGCAGTTCATGATGCTGTTCTTCCACTTTTTGCAGACAAGAATGTAATCTATTTGGGAACGCTTTCCTGTGGGAAGTTGGAAAGTCCATAGCTTGTTGGATGGCTTCATGAATTTGGTGTTTGTGACCATGAGCTGAAACTCCTCGGCGTAATCAGCCAGCTTTTCTCCATTGCGGTTTGTCTCTTTAGTGTTATAGGTGAATGGTACATCTTCAGGACCTACTGTATCTGCGCATTGAAGTCTCCTGCGACAACCAAGAAGTTGTGTGCCGGGACGTCATCTGTGACGTCTTTCAACTCTTCGTAGAAATGGTCTACAGTTGATTCATCACTGACGTTTGTTGGACTATAGCATGCTATGATGGTCATTTGTGGGTTGCCGTGGAAGTTTGCCACTAAAATCCGTGGGGATATATTCACAACAGATTTCAACTGTTCAGAGGCACGCGAGGATAGCAAGAATCCAACACCGCCTATCGTGGAGCCTTGGGTGTTTTTCCAAGCCGTCAAGGTAATGAGATGGTAGCCGCCATATATTTTACAGTCAATTTCAATGTCTGGATGGTGTATTCGGTGCTCTTGTATGCTCAGAATGTCGATGTCATGACTTCTGGCGCAGTTAATAAGTTCTAGCAGCCTGCTGTCTTTGGACAGGGTGCGAGCGTTAAATGTACTGCATAGAGTTCGCTTCTTACATTTAAGTAAGTGGGTTGGTCCTTTCCCATCTCCATCGCGAGATACCCGTCCGGTAGGCTTGAGGGTATTCCGGTCATTAGTACCCGAGGGTACGAGAGTGGAGTGAGGACCTTGAGTAGCAGGGACTGAATCCCTGGTGTGGTTTTTGGTTGTTGAATTCATCCTTTCGGTTGCTATGTCGGAATGCGGTTCGCAACGCCTGCATTCGGGTTTCCATTTAGAGTTTCCTTCTCCGAGGGGACTTGCCTTTCGGGGCTTTTGGGCGTTCCCTGCCCAGTGCCCAGTGTGCATGTTGACCGTTGGCTCGCAAGGAGCTCGTCCGCCCTTTGTCAGGTTTTGTTTTTAGTCCTGCTGGGTGACATGCCACCCTCCTCACCAGTCATGTAGGACTGGTGGGGGAGCCGGATTAGACGCCGACCACCCGTCCATGCGGCAGGTTGTACTGGGTTACAGTGTTACCAGTAGCAGTGTAAACGACACTGACCTGACCTGCGCTTTGGATAAAGGTGCTATATAAATGAGGACCATTTACCATATATATATATATAAAAGGTTATGGTTGTGCAGCAATTTACTTAAAATACTAATTAAAAAAACAGCATTGAGCCTGTTGTTTCAATTCTACCTGGCAACCTTCAGCCCAATCCTCAGTTGTAGTCGTAATTATGAAAGCTGTTGGTTAGCAGAAGAACGGGGAGCTGTCCTCTTTAATGCCTCTTTGTTCAGTTTTCCTTCAAATATCAAAACGTATTCATTCATTCATTCATTCCCGTCTCATTCGTCTTTGGAGTCATGAGGAAACGTGCCATGTATAATATATATTAAGCCCTTTAAAATGTAAAAACTCAAAAGGTTAAGAAATATATACAGGTGTTTCATACCATTGTGAGATAATAAATCTGAGTTAGGGATTATGATCGGGGTCTGATAGGGGAGGAGTCAGTGACAGGCGGGTGGTCTGATAGGGGAGGAGTCAGTGACAGAATGAACTTGCTTATAATCATGGTAGTGTTGTACGCTTTGGCATACCTTTACATTTACATTTAGGGCATTTAGCAGAAACTTTTATCCAAAGCGACTTACAATAAGTACATTTGTCATAAGAAGTGAAACAATATATTTGCAGGTATACCTGCAAAGATGGCTTGTCTGAGTGAACATCCTTACCCTATTGATGAAGAAGCTGCACTTGGGATGAGCAGCACATCTGTGAATGCTGGAGCTAAACATATAGATGAATGGGCTGCCAAGAGGGAGAGTAAGTGTAAACCAATTGCAACCCATGAGTCACCTAGGCCTGACACTTGGTCCTACAGAAGCTCAGGCTAGTCCTCTCCCAGACAGGAAAGAGAGTATGAGCCCCCAGATACCACCAATGGGAACAGGTGAGCCACCGGTTGATCAATATATCTTCAACTATGTTGAAAGTTGAAGCTAACATTTCACTTTTATTTTTTCTTTATGTAAGACAGAAATCTTCTGTAAGGTAATCTCTTTTTGATTTTATATGTTAATTAAATAAATATACTCAGGCTCCAAAGGACTTGGACAAAATACATTTCTGGCTTATCTTGTGCTTAACTATCCTCGATGAAGAAGAGGTACTCCAAAAAAAACAAACAAGAAATAAGAAATATACCTCATCTTTACCATAGAGATGAAACTCAACCTCAGGGGACCGACATAACGAGAGGCAAGCTTGCAGGAAATCACCCATAAAAGAAGGTTCTTAGACGTAGGTATTTTGCCAGACCCGTGGGGCCGGAGTATGGCGGCGGTTGGGTGGGCCGGTACAGTGCTCGATGGACCACAGACTCTATCTTCCAGATAAGAGTAGCAACTGGGCAAGCAGACGGCAGGATGATGTCCGGGTCCATCTGTAACGCAGAGTCCAGGTGGTCCAGAGTGTCTAGCTCTACATTCCCAGAGCCAGGGTGGCCAACCTAAAGTTAATACAGCAAGAGACCAGAACCCACCCTGGCCTGTGGAGTTATGTCTCCTTGTGGACTGAATGTACAAAAGGTTCTTGTGGTCCATCTTCACAATAAATGGCTGTAATGTGCCTCCCTGCCAATAACACCTTTCCTCCAAGGCCAGTTTCAGCACTAACGGAAGCCAACATCGTAGTTTCTCTCCAGGGGGAAGGCTTCTTCAGAGAAATGCGTTTGGGATAGGTTTGAGGGAGTAGTTCCCCTACCCCAGTGACATATATCTCCACAACAAACTGAAGCCATAGGTCTGAGTGAGAACAGCTCCCGAGGTGAAGCACTGCCTGAGCTCCCGTAAGGCGTTTGCTTAGGAGAGATGTGAGGGCGCATCAATGCCAGTTCCATTGTTCTGTAACTTCAGTAACCTTTGCAGGATCCATCTGCACCTATATAATGTACCCCAGAAAGGACATAGTGGGGACATGGAGTTCACCATTCTCTCCCTTTATGAAAAGCTTATTCTACAAAAGGCAATGAAAAAAATACATACATGTTTGTGCTTGGCAGTGGGCGGAGAGAAAATCAAAGTCATTGATCTAAACAAAAACAAACCTATGAAGCATGTAACGGATATAATTAACCCAGTCCTCCTCCTAGCTGAGTGTCGTGGTGTCCCTGAGCAAGACGCCTCACCCTAATTGCTCCTGACAAGCTGGCTGTCGCCCTGCGTGGTTGACTCCGCCGTCGGTGTTTGAATGTGTGCGTGAATGGGTGAATGTCAGTCAACACTGTAAAGCGCTTTGGATAAAAGCGCTATATAAATGAGGACCATTTACATAACTAATATTCAAAGTGAGCCAGGGAGGTGTTGAAAGCAGGCTTCCACTTATTCCAGTTGATGGGGAAAAAGGCTAAACTTTTTAACCATTATATTGTTCAAACCCTTATAATCAATGCACAGCCTAAGGATATTGTCCTTTTTGCCAAAAAACTAAAAACCAGCATCCATCCGAGAGGCTGATGGCTGGATGATACCATCAGCTTTACTACAGTTACTCCTTCATGGACTCCCACTATGGTGGTGAGAGATTATAAAGCCAACTGCTCGGAAAATCATTGTTGCCAAAAAAATATCACAAGAAGTCGCCATTGGTTCTCTGAAAAGTCGCTAGAACTCGCTGGTTTGCATGATGATGTTGTTCGTGACGCCACCACACCTAATTTGCATACGAGGGTTATTTGGAAGAAGAAGGTAGTCGTCGGAAACATGAAAGCAATAATCGCAAGGGATGGGATTGGGAAGGGGCGGGGACTGGAGATGAGAGCGAGATAGAGAGATGTGTGCAGTGCAGTGACGATGGATGACACTGGAAAAAAAAGTCGCTAGACACACAAAAAAGTCATTGGATTTGCCACCAGTCGCTACATCTTTCAGCCGCTGGAGATGGCCAAAAGTCGCTTAATCTAATGAAGAAGTTGCCAAATTGGCAACACTGCGGAAAAAGGGCACCAGGTATGAGGTCTCTGACAAAATCATAGGCCTGGGCATTCGGTGGAACATGGAAGTCTCTGATTGACGCAGAGATCTCTAGCAGACTAGCCGCTCCCTCCTGCAGGGCTTGGTGCCCCAGGAGGGCGACCTGCCACCGATGACTTGTTCTCAGTATTGGCTGGGTCCATTGTTGGCCAACTGTGACATTTAAATATCACTTAATAGACAACCTGACCGAACTGTGCCACTTCTGTGGGGAAGGAGATCTGGGAAAGGCGAAAACTGGGGGACCTGTGGATCATTATTACTTATTATTTACGGTTATTTACGTGGAAAGTGAATATTTTATTTAAAAAAATTCTACATTTTCGGATTGAATGCACATGATGTTACTTGTGGTTCCACTGGTTGTGTTTAGCAAGATGAATGAGCAATTTTTGTGTCCAGCCTGATCATCACAAGATTAAATGGATGTCCTCTTTGTTCTGGTTACTGACCACTGTGGAGCCCTTCTTGGTGCCATCTTCTCCCAGGACCTGAAGCGGGAGCTCAACATCAGCTCTATCCAATGAAGCAGAGAATGTACTGCCTGCGGCGGCTGAGGAGGTTCCACCTGCCTGGTTTGCAGCTACCTAGTATTTCTGCATCGATGTGTGTTGTTGTAGTAGGGACCTTAATTCTAAGCATTTAGAAAAAACATTTGAAAAATATTTATTTGGGATTATGCAGCTGATGCCAGACCTTTGAACTTCCCTTTTCCACGTGATGACATCAAAATAAACATTTGCTTTGTTGAGATGTAGCACTATAAATAACTTTTTAATTAACTAGGTTTAAACGGCTGCTGATTGTGTGGAAACAAGTGTGTGTGGTCACAAGTGTGTCTGTGTTTGTATAATGAGTTGTTTTATGCAACACCTAATGCCCAACAGTGTGGTGAAAATGGTTCACTGGAATAGTCTCCCTAATATCATTTATTTCCCCCAAATGGTATTATAAGCAGACTCCAAAGGCAAATGAGTCTTTCAAAAATGTTTTGACAATTTATAAAAAACGAAACAAACAGGCCTTCACAAGGATAGCTATGACTTTGTCCCTGTTTTCCAACAGCTGTCCAACAACGCAATCAGATGAAAGTTGACAATTAACTTTTTCAACCGAAAAAAAATGTTTTTTTTTCAGGTTATTTTGGTTTTGTGGATTTGACGTTCACCTGGTCCAGTCATATTTTTTCTGTATGGCTTGATTTGTGTTTGTTGTCGCTGTGTGCAGTGGCAAAATTAATTTAAATTAAGTGGTTTATCCTAAATCATGGCGACCCCTACTATCCAATGCTCCAGAACTGTTTAGGCTGTACTGGTGTTTGGCAGCTGTATCGATTTATTTTGGTTCAGACCAATGGTTTTGAATCCATTCAGCAGTAGATCCAACTAATTAATCGATTTTCGAATACTTATCGGTTATACACACATTTTGATTGTCAAACAAACAAAAACACCCAGATTATTAAAGGTATCCCTGAAGCCCCGTACCGCAGAAACCTCTTCTTCTTGGATGAGTTCTCCAGGGTGAACTCTTTGGATCTTGCCTTCTTTCCCTCCAAGACCACCCAGCCATTCTCCTTGGTCTCTGCATCGTTGGTGTCTGCTGTGGTAACACTAATCTCATATTCTGGAAGAAAGAAAGAAACACGTTCCTTCTAGTATGTCAATTCCATCTATGTCAGAACTTGCATAATATAATAATTAATAATTAATTATATCCTAGTCTCATTCACTCGCACAAATAAGTTTTCTTTGGTCGAAACAAGACAGGAAAGCAGGCATAATCCACCTGTTGTTGGTTTCTGGCCCAGGCTCTGTGCCTCCTTCCCTTAAAGTTCTGCTATGACATAGTTGACTGCGGGAGGGTGGGGGTGTGGACCTGAGCAGCATGCACTAGTGTTTACAGTGGATGTATCGCAATGGCTCGGATTCATACTATCATCCAGAGGCGGACACAGCTATTGGCTTATGTTCTGTAAATGTTCTACAACACTCCGGTGGAGGAGCCCTGCAGCGGAGCCCGCGGAGGAGCCCCGCAGCAGACTCCCCCCAGAGTACCCGGAGTGTTCTAGAATATTTACAGAACACAACAGTAAGGCTAGACTGAGCGAAAAGAATACAACCAGCCCCCCTTTCCGTTTCCGGCCAACGAGCAATGAGTCTTCCAAAATAATTAAATGGATCTACAAAATGCCAAATAAAATTGGAACATCAACGTACACCACTAACCACTCGGTGAGCTGCACACTTCTGAAAACAAACGTTTAGGTTGTTTTAAGGACAGGTCTGTGAATGCCCATAGACAGCCATTCTGAAGCAGGTGGGGGCGATTCCAAATAAGACAAATACCCGAGACAGGACCAATAGTCAAAGTTTCAGTGTCAACCACTCTTTTTCATCCTAGACAAACCAGGAAGGGGCCTCAATGTTCCAAATACCGAAATTGTCCTTTAACTATTATGAAAAAGCATTATGCTAACGCGGATCTGTGCAGACTGGACATTAAGACTCTTCCAAGTGTGTAGTTCAAAACATGACGCAGCTTTTACTTCTTTTCCACCAACAGTGGCAAACAGAGTTTGTTATGTACGATCATACAAAAACGCCGGTTACCGGATCGAGATCCCCCCACGGACGGAACAGTACGCAGAAAGGCGCCCTAGAGGAACCGAGAGGACATCACGGATGGACGTCTGCACCCCGAGACCAACAGCAGAGATAGGACCGCAGAGTCCACAGTGGCTCACGGAGCCCAGACTATTTTTGAGTTATAAGTTGCCGAACCGGGAGATTCCCCTTTCCCTGTTTGGGATATAATAAATGCGCCGTTGCCGGCAGTTTTTTCGCATCTGAGACTCTTCTTCATTGGGGAGAGGCGAGGCATGTCGGAACTGGGTTCCCACAGCGTGCAAAGCAGAGAAAGGGGAGGTAACCTGCCCCCTCACAACTTATGGGGCTAATTCCTACGGAGTCCCGTAAGGGGCATCGAGGAAAACAAAATTGTTGAAAAAAAAAGAAAAAGCAGAGAGAAAAAAAATATTGGTTTGCGAGATATCGCAAAAAACTTTGCAAGATATCGCAAAACTCTTTGCGAGATATCGCAAACCAACTTCCGGGTCAGAATTTAACTTCCGGTCAGAGGAACAACTAACCACAACAATGGAGTTTGGAAGATTTATGAACGTTTATTTTGAGCATGGCCTCAGAAAGGGAGTGAAGAGCAGTGAGATAGAGACAAGCAGTGAGATAGAGCAGTGAGATAGAGACAAGCAGTGAGATAGAGATAGAGCAGTGAGATAGAGACAAGCAGTGAGATAGAGTGAGATACAGTGAGATAGAGACAAGCAGTGAGATAGAGACAAGC
>JAOPUA010000081.1:619156-633829 GCA_027122455.1 Trisopterus luscus
TCTGGGCCTGGCTCCAGAGGGGCCCTCCGTCTGGGCCTGGCTCCAGAGGGGCCCTCCGTCTGGGCCTGGCTCCAGCCGGGGGCCCTGGGCTTCTTCCGGGCAGGGTCTCTCCTCCTCTATTTAGTTTATCATGGGGTCTTCTGGCCCCTCACCTGAGACCACTGCCATGGGTGACCCTACCAGGAGCACAAGGCTCCAGACAACACAGCCCTCAGGTTCACAGGGACACACAAACCTCTCCACCACCATAAGGTGACGGTTCCAGGAGAGGAGAGGAGAGGAGAAGCTTCATCAACTAGCATAAATTAGTTTTCTTTAGTCAAATATTTCTTCAACAAAACAGGAAACCATGTGTTCCTCTCCCCTTCATGAATTGGTCAGTGCCATGTGCTCCCAGAAGTTCTGCTAATAACAGAGTAGGACAGCTTGATCTGACATTAGGAGGAGGCTCAACTAAAAAGGTCTGTTACAAGATGGTGTTTGAAAGTCATCAACAGATAAATTAATGGAGAAAACATCAACTCAAGAAGAACAAACTTCTTTTCACCTTGAAGATCTCAGTGGTCCCACGCTCAAAATTGTTGGAGCGGTTCTTTAGATCCAGAACCTGTGTTTTCCCCTCCTCGCCGTAGATCTGACAGAAGACGTTTGCGTTGGTTCCTCCATTTAGCAGGTTCCCAGTGGTCACGGTCACCTCGTAGTTGATCGCTGTTAACGAGAGGGCATGGTTATTGGATCAGTGATGCTCAACCAGGGGTATGCAAATCTGTGCTTGAGACGGTACTTGCTCGGAGACCAACATCTTGATACCAACAAAACTTGTCGGGAAGGTTCACTTGCATGGACCTTCCCGACTTCTGGTGGTGAAAAGAAAAGTGGATTTTTTGCCACCGATTCACGTCTTTCGTATCACTCCGCAAGTAGTCTGGTAACATATCAACCCCAGCGTATTTGGTTGCTAAGCGATGTCAACGTCTTTACTGGACTATTTCTCTGCTGATCAACGCTACAAATGATGGTAACAAATAAATTGTAAAAAGACACAACAGGTTATTTTATTTTTTCATTTTGGCAAGTAGCTGTGTAATAAGGGGGATAATGTATAGAAAGTCACTGGTCATAATCGAAAATAGGCCCCTCACTCTGGGCTTATTTTCCCGATAATGACCACGTTCTATACATTATCCCTTACATATTTGTTGAATCTGTCACATATTATTAATGCTGATCACTGATGATCATGAAGAATTTTCTCCAGTTATAAGTCATTGGTCCCTAACCTCTTGCATGTTATTCACTTCAATGGGTTTTACTCATTTAGAAATAAAATGTTCATATTTTCTGCTGAACTGTAATGATTTCAATTAAATTCAAATGCCGGCAGTTTTTGACTTTATATCATCAATAGTTTGGCCTACAGCTCCATCAGCTCCGAAGGGTACATTATTATCATGGATGCTCTGCTCATGCTGAGTTGACTTATGGACAGTACAATCACAAGCAAGTACACAGAGGTCATCTCAGAGGCTAAAAACGTAAATGTGGGAGTGCGTGTGGATGATGGCTGGTTTAATCACCAGTCTGACTGGACTCTGGGGCTGTGTGAGGCTGCACACCTGTTGCACATTGAGTAATCAGTGTGCAGTGGTTATGGTGTGTTCCAGATACCTCGGACACCATAGACATCTTAAACCATAGAGGCAGCATTGGCTGCTGTGACGTGAGAAATTCGGCCGCCATCTTGGAGTGTGGATGAAGAGCTGGCGAGCAGCATGAACTGACAGTAGACGGGTAGAGTCTACATATGAAAACAAGGATGCCGGGCTGGTGTTCAGCGTATTCATGCTCAAATGAGCGGACCGTTGAAAATAGGAATCGGGGGATTACTTTTCACAAGTAATAATAATAAAAAAAAAATAATAATAAAACACGCCAAGACGTGTCCATTATCATAGCTACACGTATGACAAAAGAACGTATGAAAATCAGTGGCATTCAGTGAGATAAGATGAATTAAATGCGCTGAAAGTTCATTGCTCCAGCCAAAGGAATTACACTGAGTGGAGCGGATCAACACTCTAAGATGGCGGCCCCGCGTCTCGTCGGCGCCAGTAGGTGGTAGCGGTCGATGCTACGTCTTGATTGCATTGTAATTTTATTCCTGTCACCAATTTATGCATGTCTTGCTGTGCATGCAATACAAGTTGTGTTGTTCGTTTTCAAGCTGGTTTGCTAAAGAGGCTAATGTAGCTAACAAAGACAACGACTAGCCAATGACATGACACAATCACAAAGACAAACGGGAACGCTATAAGTGCTACGAGACAGGAAATTACGTCACAAGTGCAACTCAGAAGGCTGGTGTCCGAGGCATCTGAAACACACCATAAAACCAGCCATCACCACTCACACTCAGACACACTCAGGGAGAGGTCTCCTGCATGGCATTGGCTTTTCCTCGCCTGGCTGATAGATGCGTCTCTCTCAGAGAGCTATATTTTCTCTGAGAGTGGCACAGGAGCAAGAGAAAAAGCAATCCATGCTTTCCTTGTCTGATGCAGAAGCAGAGCTCTAATGTAGTGTCAGATATAATGCAAGCTTATATAACAATATAACATATCACCATTTACAATGATGATATGACAATAGCATGCAGGCCGAAGATACTAGATACTATTTCCTAAAAGTTGTGCTAACTGCACTGAATATAATGCTAGTTGTTGCACTCAATGTTGGGCCACTGTTTTTCAGTTTTGTGTCAAATAGAAATGCTAAATGCATTTCAGCATGGACAATATGGCATGAATGTATGTTGGTTCAATTAACATAGGCTTTTAATCTGAATACATTTTTAGGTAGCAGCCATCCCCAAAATGCACCAGAATACAGGAAATCACATCTACGAAATTCAACATTTTATGGGGGAAGACCCCCAGACCCCCTGTCCATGACTACGCCCCACATTGAACCACCAGCTGCCACTGATACAGACATACATGTACACATATTTTATTCTTATTTTTTATTATTTTGTAGCTTCTCTCATATCCGATTAGTTGAAGTGCGCTGTCATGTGGCCCTGTGATGGTGATGATGAAAAATTGTCGCCCTCTTCATCATGAAAGTTGCCCTGCTACATCCAGGTGTACAAGTGGTGTTTATTGAGAAAAACACGACAATACATTAAGAATGAAACTAAATGTGTTTTGTTAAGTGTGATATGTTAAGTGTATCAGTGTTGTTGATATTTAAAAGGGATGGTGCTTATTTACTTTGTTCGATGTTCAGGATCTCACTGGGATAGATCTCCACCTCCACCTTCCCATCGGACTCATCCTTGCAGAGCCAGCGATGACTGGGGAACATGTACTGCTTCCCGTGGACTGGGACAGAGATCACAACACTGTCCAGGAACCAACCAGCACGCAGCCCTTCGTTGGTGTGACCAATCAGTAAGCGGTTGATCTATGGTACATCATGGATGGTCATTGGTTGGGTTAATCAAACAGGGGACAGAGTGACAGCTCTGATGCTTTAGCTTCTATGCACCACATATCTGGAACAAACATCCAGAACCCATTCTGAGGTTTGCCTCAATACTGCACACTTTTACATCATGGCACAAAACGTTTATGTTAGTTGCAGATTTTTGATAAAATGTAGGGCTTTGTCTGCACTGGTTTGTTTATTATTTTAACATCTTATACCAGGATCGTCTTTCATTTCTTTAAATTTGAATGAATGCCCATTACATAAAAGTGTAATTAAATGTGATTCCTGCGGAGTCCCCCTGGGGTCACAAGATAAAGAAATAGAGACGATTAGAGCCGTAGTGAATTCTTTAGGGTAAGACTGATTTGATCTTGAATCTTTGGCAGAAGTCTACTTTACTTTAAGGCATAGACCACCCAAAACTTTGTCAGCTGTTTTCTTACCTTGAAAATAGTGCTATAGAAAAAATAAATCCGTATTTGACTGGGTCTTTTCCATAGGCACCATAGGTTTTAACAAGGTTTTAAAACTTCTAGTTTTTTCTGAATGAATGTAAAAGATGCGTTTGAGCCAATAGACAGATGACTATCTGATCCATTCATTTGGGTATTGGGATCAGTACAGGATCTACACGTGGAATGTGGATTTTTTTTTTCTAGTTGATTATTTTCAAAGTTAGGAAACGACTGGTTCTGCATTTGAGCAGAGGTAATGTTCTGCTGTTGTTGTTTGTGTGGGAGTCTGACTTGCTAGCTTTTTTTGCTCTGCTTTGTTGGTTACCCTTGATTACAAAGGTTGTGGTACATGAGCTGGTGTAATAGATTTAATTCATCATCCTCTACAGAAGGCAGATATTCCGTTAACAAGCCGGATAGTGTTGTTAGACCCCCCCTCCATTCTCATTTTATAATTCACACTCTTCCACTTTCATATGTGGTCCTAAATCAGATAGATCAGATTAACAAATTCATGCAACTTTTGACATCACTATAGACATTCGACACAATTCTTTGCTGACGAGAGACAGTAAATAAAAACATGTCAAACAGCTGTGATGGATGGAGTCAGTGGATAATGGATGAGGATTAATAAGGCTTGCAGTGTGTGAAGCTTATCATCATAAGCTTTGACACCACCTGGATCCCACCCTGAATTGAACATACCAATAATTGAGCTTGATTATTGCATATAATACTTCTAATACTACTCCAAAAGTATACTACAGATACTTTTGGAGATTATATAATTCATCTGTGACTCTATTGCTTTAGATTTGTATTGTAGTCTGCTTGGTCTTTTTGCCCTGTCCTCCACAAACTCTGCCCTTGACACGGTTCTGAGCCTGAACGGTTCTTTATATTTCGGTTAAAACCCCATACCGTTCCAATGTCGAAGGTGTCTACTGTGAAGATGTCGGTACGGCCTGTCTCGTAGTAGTTGCTGAGGTCATTTTCTGAGACCATCAGCAGCATCTTGCACGTGTCTCCCTTTTCCCCGTACATCTTCACAAACACCTTGGAGTCCGAGCTGGCCCCATTGATGCTGCCTGTCTTGATTGTGATCTGGTAGTTAACATCTGGTCCAAACAAACAGAAAACACCCATTTACTGATCACCCGGACTTCAGCACTCTGGACCGAAAGAGGACAGAACTGCTTAAGGAGAGGATTGATGACTGGATGCTGTTGCAGTGACAGCAGTATTACAACCGTTATTCCATGCTGGAATAGTTCCTGTCAGACTCGTCTAACAGGTCTTATGACTCAGATGTCCAAAGTGACTCACTGAAGAGACGCAGTCCCTCTCCAGCAGGAACTAACTCACGCATAATCTGGCCATCGTCTTCATTACGGTCCAACCACCTGAGAGGAAATAGGATTTGGATTATATCTGTGATGAACAAACTGCACATTATAGGGCTGTCTTGAATATCTAATTTCAAGTTGCAGAAGTATTAGCACTAATCAATCACCCTAAAAAAAGCATCCTGTTCTATTCATGTTTATTCAACCATTATTTATATAACCATTATTAATAGCTAGGAGCTTTTGGTCGATTTTTTTCTGGTACAAACATAAAAATAGCTGCGTTTATAAAACCATTAATGCTGTATGCCGCAACCTCTTGTTTATGTGGCTGACACTGACTGGCATTGTAAAGGTAAGGGGAGCACAACAGAACCTTTACTTCAACAGACGGCAGACAGCCAAGGCCAGGACGGGAAGAGTCGGCCTTCCAGACGTAACCGGGCACCTTTGCCTTGTGGTTTGGCTCCAGTTACTGGATGCGAACGAGCTGGCTGGTGGTGGTGGTGTGTTTAGTCGCTATTTGTAATGGGAAGCTGCTGCCTCAGTTGCCTAACTGCTTAAGCGCAGGCCATTGGAGATGAGGCCAGTGGAGAGCTGGCAACACCGCCTCCAAAGCACTCAAGGCTGGTTTATAGTACTCCGTAAAGTGCTGTACGTATACTAGACACGGAGAGCCCTCTCCGACGTTGGATACCCTGTGATCCAGATTCCTCAGACACCAGACTTCCGAGTTGCAAGTGGGGAAATCGCCCAGCTCCCTTTTGGTCTGCCCTCTCGGAATTCTGAGAGTATACCAAGCTCAGTGATGAAACTCTCATCCAAATGGCTACGCCCATGAAGAGATGTATTTTCTATGTATTTGTACCACTCATTTTAATGTTGATTTTAAATGCTCTTACACACTTGATTACATTGCTACTTTATTCCGTTCACCAATATATGCATTGCACGGTCTCTCTGTAGCGCTACGTGGGCATCCAATATGTTTTAATCGTGTGTTCCAGTCGCCTTGGACACCACCCTTCCGAGTTGCAATTCTCGGAGGCACACCCCCTTTTGGTAAAATTCTAAAGGCACGTTCATGGTCCTGGTAATAATGAGACACCTAATCAGTGATGACGCTCACGCTTACGTGTGTCCCCAACAGCGATGTGTTCAAGTGCACTGACTGAGCAAAGTCGATGCCAACAAACAGTTACAACGTCAATCAATAGTAAAGTATGTGATATGATCGTTGATTATTTTATATTGAGTAAAACTTTCATGTTCCGCCATTTTTATGTTCTGTTATCAAAATCTGGCCCCAGTTGCCGAACGGAAGTAGAATCATCAGTGTTTAAATCAATCCAACACCTTCCAGTGGTTCATTCTTGTTTGAACTCATATATATATATATAGCCTAAATGTGGGTCATTAACGAGGTTGTGAAGTAGTAACTTCGGGCACATCTGTCAAAATAAATGTTTTTTCTCCCGACGTGTTTACGATCTTTATTCATTCATTGCGCCGCGGCGGGGAATGCCGTCTACGGACTGGCGGCGGAGGGGCTGCTCCAGTGGGAGAGAGATGTTCTCAGTAGACAGCTGTCAACTCACTTCGGGTCGGTGATTTATTTAAAAAGCTGGCGCTGAAGATGGAGGAAGCCGGTGTTGTGACAATGTAGTTACCCCCTATAAGGAGTGTATCATTCAATATCGCTGTATTCATTCATTGTGCCCCGGCCAAACTGACGGAGCATTCTCTGATATTATGAATTGAGTTCTCGAGTTCACCGACTCTCGGGTAATTCCACAACAAGTAAAGACTCGTAGTGGGGTTTATCTTGCCCATGGGGGAAATAGGAATTGGGGGAAATTAACTTTGGCTCTGACTCTCTGAAGTCCAGATTGTAACGAACATGGAGGAGAAAGCGATCGGGTCACTTCGGGTCCATATCATTTCTCCGACGCTCCATTGTCCTGACCTCTCGGTCGTATGCGGACTCTTTCGGCTGCTTTGCCGGTGGAGGAGTCCGCATACGACCGAGAGGTCGGAACAATGGAGCGTCTGAGAAATGATATGGACCCGAAGTGAACTGTCAGCTGTCTATTGAAAACAACTTTCTTGAATGCCGCCTGACTATGTTGTTGCTAGTGGTGACGTAAAGAGGTCAACCGGTGGCTCTATTACCACTAGTTGAAATGGGTACAGTGCCACCTATCGCACTGGGGTATGACATGCTGCGGCCAATGAATCAATTTACTTTATTTATTTTCTTATCAATTGCAACTCAGTCAAATGCAATAATATGTCAAGGTTTCTTCCCCTATTATTGTTTATCATACGCATCATAGGTTTTTATAACGGGTTTCACACAATATATTCATTTGTATTCCAATAATTATCTCTTTCAACTATAAGTGTAAAAAAAAGGGAGGAACCATCGTGGAAATAATAAGAACTATAATATCAAATGATATAAACCTTGTTTATATAATTATATTATATTATATAATAATTAATTATTAATGGTCAATTGAAAAGGCCATTGTATACACTCTTGTTTAACCTAGAGATACCTCCCTTCCTCTCTCTAACTGAAAGGTGTTAAGGTAGTTTCCCCTTGCATTGCCACTGTGGCCACAAAGGCTGATGCTGAGGCCATGCCAATCTACTGAAAGCCTATAAAACTGACTTACTGGACACACATCGGCAAACACGCAGAGTAGAGTATGCAACTGCATGATTCATTGATGCCATTATTGGTATGTCCTACCTTATTTCCTACTGAACATTGGAGGCCTTACCTTGTGTAACCCCTCAGATGAAAAATACAACAGCAATTCTTTCTGGGGCATAATATAACTTGGGAGAGCAAATAGGCTACATCATGTGATTATAGTTCTGATGTCAACTGAAGTGACTTAAATGCATGAATACATCTTGCAAATTTCAGATGCAGGTTTAGATTAAATTAATGTCTGTCAGTTTAATGCCTAATTAGCCATGTATTCTCATGACGTAAAAATAACAGACGGCAATCAAAGAAATATTTTAGAATACTTCTTGGACAGATCATATATTTGCAGCTGTGTATTTAAAGGATTTGAATCCTTGTTCCTTAGTTTTCCTGTTCTACAGTTCATAGCTCACCTATCACAGGGGAACACAATGGCCTCAGACTCAGGTGTCCCGTCCACCCTGACCAGCACCTTGTCCAGGAACCAGCCACAGCCACCGCCTCGCCCGTCGTGGCCCACCCGGACCCTCTGCACCTGACCCAGTGACACCGCCTCGATCAGGAACTCATCGTGCTGCAATAAACAGCTGTTTTATCATGTGCAGTATGATTTAATAACCTAATAAAATATGACATAACATGACATAACATGGTCGTTCTGTAGTACCCACACACACACCTCTGACAATGTATGACAAGGCCATTCACATAGTATTACACAGTAAAAGTAGAAAGTGTAGTCTGGGTACAAATAATAACATTTGGGTATAAATATAAACCTAAACATAAACACTTGCAGAAATGTAATATTGATGTATATGTTTACAGTGAGGTGTGAACAATAATGTTTTCTAAAGTAAATTACAATCAATCATAATAGTTTGTGCAACAATGACTTCCAAGCCATCTCTATACCATGTATTGTCTCAGTAACTTACGTTGCCGCTCTCAAATTTGTTGACGTTGTTTTTGCTCATGTA
Organism: Trisopterus luscus; assembly: GCA_027122455.1. Lineage (NCBI taxonomy): Eukaryota > Metazoa > Chordata > Actinopteri > Gadiformes > Gadidae > Trisopterus > Trisopterus luscus. The sequence goes on from JAOPUA010000081.1 coordinate 628,155, forward strand.
CATGAGCCGCTCCCCTGAGTCGCCCAGGTCTCCGAGCACGTTGAGGAACACGCTGGCGTCTGTGCCGCTACCGCTGACGTTGCCCGTGCAGATGGTGACGAGGTACTTTATCACTGCAGGGAAGGAGAGAGGAGCACCAGACCGCTAGCCCATGTACAACATAACTATTGATGTTTCCCCATGGAGATATACCAGCAGAGAGGTATTCCATCAAAGTCGCTAACTAAGGCGGCGCTTAGTTGATGAAACCCAGTTAGTTAGAACTAGCGGCAACTTCACTTGAGGCTAAAGCCATTCCATCAACGCAGTTCAGCCGCGCCTTGTTCAGGTAAGTTCAAACCAGGCTTAGATTATCGTGTAATCGCCCACTCATTGAGGCCTAATTGTCGGAGTGGCACTTCCATTGTTTTCAAACGTCCCACCACTGACAATTTCTGTTTTCATTGTCGGATAGGCGGTACTTTACTTTTTTTCAAACGTCCCGACATTTTCTAATATCAATAAATTGCTGTGGCCGATTGTTTTCATCGCAAATGAGCGCAGCGCACATCCCTGCCCCTTGCTTTAATGATCCTTGTCACTGCACACAGGTATAGCAGGACATCAATCACATCTGCCACTGCCATTCAAATGAGGCTATTGATTTTCTGTTTACAAAGGTGTCTGACATATTATTTATGAAAATAAGCATTTTGAAATGAAGGCTACATGCTTTGCCTTTTGCTACCTGTCTGTCTGAGGGCTCTGCCCGCCGTCAAGGGAAAGATGGGGTTGTTGAAAAATGTATTTTGACCGCTTATTAAGTTCACTCGTAGCTTATAATGGTTTATTCGTTTCCCAGTATAATTTCCTTCATTTAGAAGACAGTTTTGGTATTTTTTGAATTATAAAATAAATAGCCTACAACAATCTTTTGAAGTTGTGAGTTTTTGAAAATATTGGAAACGAGTGGAGCTGACCTGGCCTGCTGTACCGTATATATGTAGGCTACTGTACTGTATATGTAGGCTACTGTACCGTATATGTAGGCTACTGTACTGTATATGTAGGCTACTGTACTGTATATGTAGGCTACTGTACCGTATATGTAGGCTACTGAACTGTATATGTAGGCTACTGTACTGTATATGTAGGCTACTGTACCGTATATGTAGGCTACTGTACTGTATATGGAAACACAACACAACACAGTGGCAGTTCCATGCGCAACCAACAGTGATTTCTAAAGGTTACTGTAGTGGCGGTGACTACAGCGTCAGGAGCTGAAACATCATGGTAGAGTTAAGAAGGTTCGCGCTTCAGACCAACCTTACCAACGAACGACGTACGAAAGAGATTCGTAGCAAAGAATGTTTTGGGAAACACGCAAGATGTTAAGGTAGAACTTATGGTGCATTCACATCACTGGGAATGAGGGGGAAAACATTTTTGCGACGTCGGAAAGTTCTTGTGAACGACACCTCATGACGCTCTGATGATTCTACTTCTGTTCGGCAACTGGGGCCAGATTTTGCTAACAGAGTTGCACAGTTGGTGAGGTATGCTTTACTAGTGACGCGCATGAACATGACGGAACATGAAAGTTGTACTCAATATAAAAGTCAACCATCATATCACAAATTTTACTATTGATTGACGTTGTAACCGTCTGTTGGCATCGACTTTGCTCAGTTTTAAATGTTGTGTACCATTTAACTCTGATTGCGAGTTGCATCTCTGTTGATCCAGGTTTTCCCAAGAAAGCCTGGGTATGTTCAGCGAGGTTCCTAGTATACCCCACTGGTTAGTTTGGTCGGATAAGTTGCCATGGTCACTTCGTCGAGATTCCCTTAAGTCACGTGAATGGAACGCAACTCTGAAAAGCTGAAAGAAGTGAGGCTAAGCAAAATAAGCCTGGCTTTGCGTTTAGTTTGGTTGACGGAATACCTCTGGAACTGATCCTGGGAGAGAGCATTATCCATAAATGAAAGACACGGTACTTCCAGCTTATTGATATACAACCAATGCAAGCCTCCTGTGCTTTCAGTTAGTGTTGCAATTGTATCATGCATTGAACCTTTGGGAACAAAAATGTTCACCATAATCACAGACAAAGCCTACGTCTTCTGAATATATAGACTGAATATATCAGCGCATGATCTTGGAAAGAATACTCGGTGCATGCATGAAACATAATGCTGAAGACAGTCAGATTGTAACTATTATCTTAATGTGGATACACTATAATCATAGCTAATGCCAAGGCCAAAGATACGTAATGAATATAAATCAGTATTGTGGACACCACCGGTGACTCCAGTATGTTTTTGGACGTAGAGGTCATGAGTTTCCATCTTACAGGGGAGGGGTTCTGGGACAAGAGCTCCAGTAGCCGGGATCTCTCTGACGATCTCGTTATCGTCCTCGTTGATGTCAAGCCAGCGACCGCAATCAAAAGAGAACTTCTCTTTTGTCAAGGTCTTCATTAGAGTCACCTATAAGGAATCGTTATAATAGTAAGCAACAAAGCTACAAAAGCTACAAGCTACTATTATCTCTTAAATATCTTGTCTGGCAGAAGCATCATCAATTTATTTTTTATTTTGCAGCTTAATAAGGGAGCAATCTTACACAGCTAATCAATGACAAAACATGTTTAAATAATCGTGTATTAAACATATTTAGCAAATTAGAAACTCCATCTTACTTTTGCTAGATGCCAACCAGCAAAAGGATGTCTTTTCTCATGCCAAATTCGTAGTTTCTGCAGTCGTCCTATATCTGGCATTTCAATCTTCAGATTCCCAGAAAGCAAAATGGCAGCAATTACAAAAACAACCTTGAATTGTAACCAACAGAACACAGAGTCGCAGCGCTAGAGTCGACTCTAGTTTGCCCTTCAGCCATTAATCTGTGACCTACCGTGAACTTGTCCACCTGTCCCTGTTCAAAGCTATCCTCCGTGTTGTTCTCCATTTTCATCTCGTCAGACTTGCCGCGTTCCCCGTAGATCTGCAGAAAAACCTGGGCGTCCGTCCCTGCTCCCTTCATATCCGTAGTGAAGATCCACAGGGTCCAGGGGTACTCTGTGAACAGGACACATCGACAGCTCATTGCATTTGGAGATATTTAAAATGCAAACCTTCAGACTTGAGAAACGTTCCACATGCCTTGCGAGGCAAAATAATAATTCATATTCAAAGGTTCAGTGTCTGTGTTGGGGCTGGGGTTTATGTATGCTGCATGTTCAGAACTACCCCTGGCTTCAGTCACTATCATTCACCCCACCTGTTCCTGATCAGCAACCAAGCTTCCCCTCACCTGATACATAGTTCCCTTTGTGTTCAGTTCAGGGGCGGCTGTTTTTGGGGGAGCAAGTGAGGACAGTGAGATACCATGGGGTCTACATCTTGCATCACGTAGGTTTACCTGTTGTTACTACCCTAGATTAGAGTGTACACCACCCACTGTACTTATGGGTGCTAAGCGCCTGTCAAGGGGGGGGCTGGTTGTTATTATTATTATTATCCTTTTGTTTTCTTTGGTGCCACTGTTAGTCCTCCTTGACCCCTGTTGCTTGTTATTGTATGTATAAATAAATATTATTGTTTGATACGTGACTTCATGGTTTTGTGTCAATGCACCCTCACCCTACGTCTGTCGCCTTATGCTGCGCCCTTATGAGTCACCACCAAGGAGCGTAACAGCCTGCCTGACCAGACGATGGCTCTGGTCTGACAACATGGGGCCTCGCGGGGGAGTGCTTTAGGGGGGACTGGGGGACCCAGGGCCCCAATTGGGGAGAGCCCAAGAAAAGCCTTGGATGAAATTTTTATGTTTGAAACTACTTATTTAGTCATTTAAGTCATTAATTATGCGAGTAACTATAAATTGGTTGACTATAATGTTTGAGGGACTGAACTTTGTACTTCATTTTCTTTGGTTTATAGGCACACTTCACCATTGGCGTAAAATGGTTAAGTTATATTCCCTAAATCAGTAATGCAGCTAATCTATAATCTAATATCAGTTGCTTAAATTGAAGGCAGTCAGTGAGGAATCTAGCTTGAATCATAATTGTATTGAATAACATGAATTTATCAATATCATGAGAAAATTAGCATTATACCTACAGGGCCCTATCTTGCACCCAGCGCAATTGACTTTCTACACCGCATGTATTGTTGCTAGTTTGCACCTGGTGCAATGCTGATTTCCCCCTGCAGCATACAGGCGCCCCTACACTTGCGCCTGGAGAGGCGTATCGGCGAAAACCAGAGGAGTGTTCCTTGGTGCTATTTTACCGATCTAAAAATTGCGCCACTGCAATTGCCCCACTGACCGAAAAATCTGTGGTCTAAATGCACGAGCGGATAACGCAGTTGGTGTTGGATAACGCAGTTGGCTATTTTGATGTGGCATGGCAGGTCGGAACTGCAACATAACTGTACACACACGTGGGCTATACACAGCACAAACATGCAAATGATTAGCCTGATTTAAAAATGATGATGTCAAAGATTGTTCATATGTGTAAAACTACATAGAAATAGCATGATTGTGGAAACATGTTTTTCCATAGGGGCTGCATGAATGAACACTGTAGTAGGCTATGCCATGTGTTCAAATAATAATAACAACAATCATAATATCATATTCCAGCCCTACAAAACAAAATTTTGTTTGAGGGTAATTGGTTGGTTAAATGATTTGGGAAAGAACAGCTGATACAGCGGTAAGTTGTACTTTTAAATCAATGCATCTGCAGCAAATACATATTTTCTTGACACAGACATTGTATACAAGCTCATACCTTTTAGGATTGATATGCACTTGATCGTGAGTAAACATAGTTTTACCGTGAGTGAGTGTTTAAAAGAACACTCAAACATAACGCATAATACAGTCAATGGTGATGTAGTTAATGTATACAATACTGATAACAAACTATGTTTGTTAATGTATTGCCGCATATCATTAAATAGACCCACATTTGCGGCCACAGGATCGTGTCCGCATATCATATGTGTTAAGTTTTCTTCGCAATTTACATGACGACTCAGTGTTTCTGAAGTCGGAGAAGAAAACGCAATTCCATGTGTGAATTAGGACTATTATTTGGCCATAAACTGAGCCATTTGAAGTTTGAAATTCGTGTGGTCTTGCATCTGTCTCAGACTGCAAACGCGCTGTCAAAATATAAACTAATCAAGTTGAATGCGGTGGCTCTTAAAGGGCCAGTGCATTAAAGGGGAAACACACCATTTTAGATTTGCATCGGGCGTAAGAGTCATTTATCTGCCATCATAATAGCAAAATCACCATAGAACTGCCCACAAAGCTACTTCCGTTTTGCACTAAAACACTTGCACTTCAGACCGTCTAAATAGGGCCCACAATGTCACATGTCACATCAAATAAATAAAATACCTAGCAAAGCTCAACATCATGACACACATGACCCTTATTTTTAGAAACAGACTGGAGCAGCTCTTCATCTCATGATGTTACTGAGGCTGTGAGGCAAGGTGAGCTCATGGTGGCAACTAAAAGTTATTTTAATAATAATGTTTTCTTAAAGGTCCCATGGCATGAAATTTTCACTTTATGAGGTTTTCTAACATTAATATGAGTTCCCCTAGCCTGCCTATGGTCCCCCAGTAGCTAAACATTAATATGAGTTCCCCTAGCCTGCC
>JAOPUA010000081.1:641722-660258 GCA_027122455.1 Trisopterus luscus
TATATATTAATTTACATTACAATAGCGATTTTATAATGATAGAACGCTGGTTCTAAATGGGTGAACTATCCCTTTAAGAAGTGATGACTCTGGAGGAAAATGTGATACCTCCATGTCCTCCACCCTGAACTGACATTTCTTAACATTAAGAGTGATTTAGAGTTTAGTGAGCATGAAACTCTGAAGCAAATGTTCAGGGCATGCGTCTTGTTGGGCTCCATGGGCTCCTTGTACCACTATGTTCAGATGGCCATGCCAGGGATACCAGCCAGGATAGTGACAGGATCTTTTGGCAGCAGCTAAATGACAGCAGATCCAGAGCAGGACAGCATTAGCCTCCATGGGCACGTGATCAAGAAACTTGTCTGAGACCTGTGGTCTTATTCAGAAGAAGGACTTGGGCCCCTGTATCACCTCTCACTGGGACAGGCGTTCCCACCACCTCAGTGTCACAGTGTGTCACTCTATCCTGCTGGGGCGCTGTGGTGTTTATGTGAACGGCCAATGATAAGGTACTAGTTGGATATGCGGGAGAGGAGAGGCAACACCAGGCCAAAGGATTTAGCTTTTCATGTTTCTGTAACATCTTCCTAGTGCTGGGCTTGACGGAGATTTGGCCCAATGATTATTGAACCCCAGTTGGTACAGTGCCCACTTCTATTGCAGCCTGTACCAAGTAACTGTAATGTCTTAACCTGCAGACAACATCCCACTCTTCTGAAGGGTAGGTGGACTTCTCTGAGTCGCCTTATCCAAAAACAAAATATGTCATTCTAACGACTTGACCCAACCCAGGCCAGTCTTAACAGAAACAGGTAAGAATCACCTGGTGGGGATAGATATCTACCTTCATCATTTCCCATATATTGTGTTCACACAAAACACAACATACGGTTAGGTTAGTGCATTTTACTTTGTGAACTATTTTAACAATGACAGGCAGTGCTGAAGCTGTAAAACAGAACACAGCAAGCACGTCAATGTTATCCCAACAGTGTCTTTAAACAATTTAAATATTTGCTAAATCAGACTTTGTTTTAATGTTTCACGGTTCCCACACTGGGGGTGATTAGTGTAACTAAATGACCTACACTTGGGGACATCCATGGGGTTGAGGCTGCCCAGCAGGTCCCTGACAAACAGGCTGTCCGCCTCCTCCTGACTCAGCCAGTTGTTGCAGGGGAAGTAGTATCGCAGGTGGGGCCTGTTGACGTCTGTCACCATCACCCTGTCCAGGAACCACCCGGCATTCATCCCGGTATTGTCATGCTCGATCCTGTGAGGGGGGCGGGGGGGGATTTGTAATATTGCATACAATTCAGCCATATAGTATGTATCCATTTACTTAAAACAAAATGTACAAAGTTTGGAAATGGGCTAGCCCATTCAGCTTTTTAATTAAAGAAAATAAAAACTCCTTAGTATCGGTTGGCTAATCATAGTGGCCCGTTCAAATATGGGTATCAGGAATGGAGAATGTAGACCATATCGCTATAATTGCCTGAGACAACTGAAAAACATCAGTGTAAAAAATACGGCTGGTTCTATATATCATACACTGATCTCACCTTTTCTTGACATGTCTGTCATCAGTTCCACAAGAAGAGCCCTTACCTTCTTGTGGAACTGCCTTGCTTTTAAGGCATAAGGTCAATGGGTAAAATCGCACAAAGTACCAAATATTGTCTCAGATACAATACAGCATTGTTTCCCCATAATACTTTCATATCAGTAAGTGATAGTGCATTTATTGTTATATCAGGACTCAAGACTAACATTTTCCCTTTTTCATTTGATGACATCCTAAAAAGTTGCTCCCCTTTTTGTGCTGGTTTGACCCAGTATTGGTATGTCCTTTGTCACATACCATCCATCTGTGTACATTCATTTGAAAAGATTAACTCACTTGAAGTAAATAGTTTTTATCGGATAGGTGGTCTTTTTATTTTTTACTGCCAGTGGCTCGACCTCTCTTTTCTTACAAACCAACTTTCGCGCTTCTCATCTTCCTATATCAAAGATCGCTACTGTAATGTTTTGCCCTCTGGCATAACATAAAGTTGATAAAACACAGGCTGACGACGACTTGATTCGTGCTGGTTTATTCACTCGCAGGTTTGAGCAACTGACGTCATTACGTCATTCCAGGAGTTATGCTTTGGACTATGGTAAGCGGTAAGTAACAAACAGTCTCAAAAAATATTACATCTCCCTTTTTCTAAAAATAAGTTCTGCCTTCCGTGTCCAACTGGAGAAACAACATTGTTTAGTTCCTGGAACTATTCGGTGCGAAAGTGGCTATAGTAAACAATTCTGTAAACTTCAAGGATATCAGTATAACCATTCTGTAAAAGATTGTCATCAGCAGTTACAGCACGATAACTCATTCAACTAAGAATAAAATATTGCTCTATGCGGTAAGTATAATCTATTTCATTCACAGGGTAATGAAAGGTAAGTGCAACAGCATTTCAATAAGATCAGTTCAATAAATGTCACAACATGACATTGTAAGTGTGAACAAGTATTAACAATCATATTTCATTCATCATACTCCAAGTATGATGGAGTATGATGCATGCTGCAAGAACAAAGCAGGTTAGTGCAAACAGGTAAGTCTGAATTATTTTGCCCGAACCACCTCAACTCTAGCGGCTCTAATCCGAGTTCCTCATGGATGACTGAACTTCTCACCCTATCCCTAAGGGATAAGCCAGCCACCCTCCTGAGAAAACTCATCTGCTTGTACCCGTGATCTCATCCTTTTGGTCATCGCCCATCCCTCATGACAATAGGTTAGGATAGGAACGAAAATCGACCGATAGATTCAGAGCTTTGCCTTACGGCTCAGGTCTCTTTTTGTCACAACGGTGCCGTAAAGCGAACGCAAAACCGCCCATGCTGTTCCGATGCTCCGGCCAATCTCACACTCCATCGTACCCTCACTCACGAATAATACCCAGAGGTGCTTGAACTCCTTCACTTGGGCTAAGGACTCATTTTCTACCCGGAGTAGGCAATCCACCGGTTTACTGCTAAGAGTCATGGCCTCAGATTTAGAGGTGCTGATCCTCATCCCAGCCGCTTCACACTCTTCACACGCTGCTATCCGATCCAGTGAGTGCTGAAGGTCACAGGCCGATGATGCCATCAGGACCACATCATCTGCAAAGAGCAGTGATATCCTGTCCATGTATATCACAAATAGGATTGGTGACAAAGCACAGCCCTGGCGGAGGCCAGGGCTGTGAGACGAAAATGACTGGCTGCCGAGAACGTGGACACAGCTCTCACTTTGGGAGTACAAAGATTGGATGGCCCTGAGGAGTGACCCCCTTACCCCATACTCCCGCAGCACCTCCCACAGTTTCTCCCGGGGGACCCAGTCATACGCCTTCTCCAGATCCACAAAACACATGCAGACCGGATGAGCATACTCCCAGGCTCCCTCCAGGATCCTTGTGAGAGTAAAGAGCTGGTCCTTAGTTCCACGTCCAGAGCGCAAACCGTATTGTTCCTCTTCAATCTGAGGTTCGATGATCGGCCGAACCCTCCTTTCCAGCACCTTGGAGTAGACTTTACCAGGGAGGCTGAGAAGTGTGATACCCCGGTAATTTGCACACACTCTCTGGTCCCCCTTTTTGAACAGGGGAACCACCACCCCAGTTTGCCACTCCTTTTGCACGGCACCCAACTCCCAGGCAATGTTGAATTGGCGTGTCAACCATGACAGCCCCTCAACACCCAGAGCTTTTAGCATTTCTGTCCGGATCTTATCAATCCCTGGGGCTTTGCCACTGTGGAGGTATTTAACTACCTCAGTGACTTCCACCAAGGAAATTGACGACGAACCCCCGTCAACCTCGAGCTCTGCCTCCATCATAGAGTGCATGTTAGTTGGATTCAGGAGTTCCTCAAAGTGTTCCTTCCAATGCTCGACTTGGAAGGAATGAGTCCCATCCTTTCTTTATACAGCTTGGATGGTTCCTCGTTTCCCCCTTCTGAGGTGCCGGATGGTCTTCCAGAAACACTTTAGTGCCGACCGAAAGTCCTTCTCCATGGCCTCTCCGAACTTCTCCCACACCTGCTGCTTAGCCTTCTACACAGCAGCGGCTGCAGCCCTTCAAGCCTGTCGGTGCCCTTCAACTGCTTCAGCAGGCATGGCACCACTGGCATGTATGCGTCATGTAATCCCAGAGCTTTAGGGGGACAATAATCCTCTCACCTTTAAACAAGATGCCCGTCCATCTGCGAGATTTCATCTCTATGGTTCCAGTATTCCTGGATGCTGGGCGGGCACTGTTTCTTTGTATCCAGCCAGTCAGTGAGTGTTGCTCTTCTTAGCGCGCCGAGCTGTACATCTTGAGTCGTTTCATGTTTGATTTCCGTGAGCCTCGTGTCGCTCATGCACATGCTGCTGAGGACTGTGTGAACTTGGGCCTCCATCCCTTCCTGCAGGGCACTGTCCTGGTATTCGATTGACTTACGGGAAAGGGTGTCGGCCACCGGTATCTGCTTTCCAGGGCGGTGCAGGATGTGGATTCCATATTTGTCTATCCATCATATCTATTGCAGCTGGGGTGGTGCTGCCACAAGAGGCTTCTTCAGTATTGCCTCCGGGGGCTTGTGGTGTGATTCCACAATCACTCTCCTCCCGTACATGTACCCATGGAAGCGCTTGCATCCAAAGACCACAGCCTAGAGCTCCTTCTCTATCTGTGCATAGTTTTCTTCCATGCTGTTCAGTGATTTGGATGCATAGGCAATTGGTTTTCCCCCCTGGAGCATGACAGCCCCTAGACCACTTTTCGAGGCATCGACTTGGAGTCTCTGGAGCTCTTTCTGTGGGTCAAAGTAAGACAGGACTGGGCCTGGGTGCTGTGTGATGAGATTCTTTCATTTCTTGGAATGATTTGTCATGGTTTGCGTCCCATGCAAACTCACTGTCCTGTTTCAGAAGCTGTCTGAGAGGCGAGTTTACCTGTGAGAGATGTGGAGCGATTCTGGAGAGGTAATTGTTTATGCCGAGGACCGTCTCCAGCTCTGCTTGCTCTGATCACCTTCACCTTGTGTGGGTCTGGTTTGATGCCGTCTCGTAAGAGTGTGTGTCCAAAGGAGCTTACCTCGGGCACACATATGCGACACTTGTTGGGGTTGAGCCTCACCCCCCTCTCTTTCTCGTTGGGTTCAGCATCGCTCTGTGCTAGTCATGTTCGGCCTTGGTCTTGCCGTAGACCAGTATGTCATCGACTATGACCGTCACACCAACCAGTCCTTCATATGTTTCATCCACGTGCCTGGATCGTCTGGGCCGGACACAATTCTGAATGGTGAAAATGTGAAAACGATATCTCCAAACACTGTTGAATGTTGTTAACATTGATGACTCTGTGCTCAGTTTAATGGCCCAATAGCCGTTCAATTGCTTTGTTGAGAGCTCTGGGGCCTAAGCATATTCTGAGCTTTCCTGTCTTTGGCTTCTCAACGCTGGGAACTCACCTATCCCCTGGAACACATCTGCCTACTCCACCATTATGCTCTGTGATGCAGCGTCTTTCCCCACTTGCAGCCATCACTATCTTGACCAAGTTCAGGTCACGGCATGTTTTCATAGCTATGACAAAGCTACAAGCTATGGTAAAAGTCCAGCATAAATGAAATGTCTCTGTGCCTGCATCTGAGCTGTCATCTGCCCCTCACACTCAGTGCTCCTCCACCATACTCTGTGAGTCTGTGTGCTGCTGGCTTCAGTGGCAATTCCCTGAACATTGCCTGAAACAGGTTGGTGGGAATGGTATGGCCTGTGCCTCATTGTCAATTTTGAATTTAAGCTTTTGTGGAGGTGTGCCTATCCCCACCTCTACATAGGCCTGCTGATTGCTCTTTCCATTATACTCAACCGTTATACTATACATTATACTCACCGTCTCTATTGATAAGTTATCCAAGTAGAGTTCTGTTTCTGTTGCCTCCTGTGTTTTCTCTGACGGCATGTACTGTGCCGTGGTAATATTTTGTCTGTGCTTGCATTGCTTGCCTTTAGCTGGGCAGGTGGTATTAGCGCCGTGCAGCCCTCCACAGTAGCTACATGCCGTAGCGGCGTTGCTAACGTCACTTCCCCGCTTTCTAAAGTTAGCGTTCGCTGGCGTGTATGCTACGTCTGCACAGTTTTGTGTGCGTTGCTACTCTGACCCATAGACTTCGACTGCTTCTGGGCTAATTCATACGAACAAGCTATGTCTATGGCTCTCTCCAACATCAGCTCCCTGGCTTAAATGTTTCTCTTACCCAAGGCAAGTTGGTGGCGAACACGCTGCGGTCCCTGACCATTTCGTTGCTAGCACCATTAGGGCGTTCAGTTATTCGCCAATAACTTAAGCTCCGTTATAAATTTTTCGAAAAACTCACTTTCTCCCTGCATCTTTTCGCAAAAGCGGTACCGCACATAGATGAGCTGGGCCTTCAGTGTGATGTATTCTGTGTACTTATTGTAGTACATGTTCAGCTTCTTGGCCTGATCCACGATAATTGACCAAGTGTTGTAGACATCGTGCCCTTTTTCTCCTATCCACAGCAAGAGGTAACTGCCCTTGAACATCGGAGCTGGAACACCGTATTCATCCATTTTCGCTCGTGGTAGGTACTTCGTCCTCTTTTGACAACATGTAATGTTTTGCCCTCTGGCATAACATAAAGCTTTGATAAAACACAGGCTGACTACCGACTCGATTCGTTCTGGTTTATTCACTCGCAGGCTTGAGCAACTGATGTCATTACATCATTCCAGGAGTTAACCTTTGAACTACGGTAAGCGGTAAGTAACAAACAGTCACAACAAATATTGCAGCTACTTAAAGCTAATAACAGGCTGGTAGTGAGGTAATTTACTGTAATCTGTCATCCGCAATAGTGTGTGGTGTTTTTTTGGTTGCTTGCTTAGAACTAGTGCCGCAGTGCAATGACAATGAAGCTTTGCAAAGTTTACAACTGAGTCTTAACTGGAACTAGAGGCTAATGGTTCCAATGATAGCAGTCACACCAGGGAGAACACCAAGTTGTCAACTATGTCCGCTTCAACCTTGTTTTGAAGTTACATGGTGCCACTGACTTAGACTGGAATATTTTGGTCTACATTGAAGCAATTTCCAGCATTCTGGGCCAAGAAATTGCATGACACAAATCAACTTCATGGCTGGACGACTTCTAATGGAAGGGGCACTTTTGCCTAAAATGGGGCACTATCTTACACTGTGAGGAAATTGGCAGTGCAGTTTTGAGTTAATAACCTAAATTGACCTCTAGCAGTTTTCACTATGTGCTTATTATCCAAATTCAGGTACATCTGCATGCTTGACAATGTTTATTATTAACATCCATGGAGCTATTTGTTTAATGGGCATAACAGTAGCAAGTGATAAAAACAGACAGAACCATTTCCTAGCTCTAATGTTTGATTTGAACTGTGCAATTTCCTGGTGGTGGAAAAACACCACGCCCACGCCCAGTAACGGAGGATCGATTCCTCCAAGCCCACCTGGGGATAATCTGTATGATTAAGACTGGAGGTGTATACAGCACCAAATAAACAGCAGGTAGAAGGAGGTGGTTGCTAGGAGACAAACCGCCCAAGGGTGTGGTAAGGAATAAAGAAGAGGTATTGAGAAGAAGACTTGAAGATAAAAAGCATTGTGATACTAACATTCCTATTCACTCCAAAGGCACCAACTGCTGGAACTGTAGAAGACTGGATACCCCTTCCCCGGCCTCCTTACTCCCCTACCTAATGATAACCCCTGTACGTCCCTGAATCCAGACTCCTCAGCAAGATCATTGTCTTCCCCACTCTGTTTACATCAGAGTGGGAAGTTTTGCATCCTAACCCAGCGTGGTCCTCGTTCTGCTAAGGGTTGGCTGTAGACGGTTCATTGACTTAACAACTTAGCCACCAGAGACCCTAAAAGGTCCAACTTGGTGCATTGGACGGCACATGGCTCAAGAACCGTCACTTCAAATTGAATCCAGATTGGTCAACAGTGGGGCTACAGCGATTGACTGAAAATGTTATCTTTGCCTGGCACCTCACCCCTTGTACCTCCCGTAGTCAAAACATCTGTTTCTCCTCACAATGAACAAATATTAATTAGTCAAAAGTTCAGCTAATTCAAACCAAAGGGGTTGCCACAGCGATATAATGCAAACTTTTTACACACATGTCCCTACTCCCAATAAACAAATAATCCTTAGAAACACGTAACAACATGGCCACCAGATCCCAAAATGACTCCAGCTTTAGGCTTTAGCTTTAGAGCAGTAAGAAAGACAGTCAGTCACTCAGTGAATCTTCTCTTCCCTTCTCACGCTCATGAAAGCAATGGCTGTAAGTTTATAATGCAGTACTTTGTATGAATGAAGATGAATATGTAATGTTAATAATGTTAATAAGTTAATAATGAGCTAATGTAAAGTGTGCGTTGCTTACACTAGCAACGATGGTGCATTGGCCTATTGTTACTATGAGCGGGCTAACCTTTGGCGCGTAGTTCTTTAGCTATTCTTTCATAGCTTAATTCAATACTGTTTATTAGCGACGTGCTGTAAAGGAAACTAAGGTTTTGTGTTGTTTCTATTTGCAGTTTCACTCGTGGTATTCCACCATTTAAGAAAGGAAATAAAGGGAGCAAGATGCTCTGATCCTGGCTCAAGTGTAGTGCTTTACCTGAGTTTGGCTTACTGTTATAACTGTCCTTAGCTACATTTCATTCCCTCTTTCTTCCGGCCCATAATCGTGCCAATAATGGCGTAAAAAGCTGTGATAAATCTTGCAAGCAATGCAAAGCATGCAAATCGTTTGACAATAGTCTGTACCCCATAACAATGACCAGCGCAAACAGCATCTTCTGAGAAATCAATGTCTTTAGGGACATGTGCGGAGCTCAGTCTTTTCTGTGCCAACCCTCTGAGACACTCAAGATCCATCCAACGATGGAAACCATCAGCTTTCACATTCAGATATCTGTCATAAAGATGCTCTTTATTACTCTCAGCTGAGCGCCAGATTGGGAGGAGCCTATTTTTACGCCGCCAAAGTTCAAATATGTTAATCCTTCAGGCTGACCTTTCGACAAAGCTCAGAACTTTTGTATGTATGGCCAACACCACCATAACATTTTTTATACCATTTTTCAATTTCATCATTAATTTATTGATTGACTTTTCTGGCAGAATCAGTGAGCTGAATTATAATGTCCTACACCAGATGTGGCATAACTATAAAATAACATAACTATTGTAATCGTTAGTTTTATTATTTTTCCACCATGTTTGACTTACACAGCTGTAGAGGCTGACTCAAGATTAACAGAGAGCAAATATGACACTGATTGACCCAAAGGTGGCGCTATAGCAACAGTCCAAAAATGCAAACTTTGAACAAGGATATCTCGTAAACACTTCAACTTACAATCATGAAACTTTTTTCACACATGCATATACCCATGGTGAACAAATTTGTCACAAGAACCTATGACTTTTTTTGAAAAGAATTACGGCAATCTTGAAATATTTAAGGATCCCAGGTTTTTTGACTTAGACAAAAATCTTTTAGTAGATATCATCTATGGACCAATCTCTTTAATCTGACATAAAGTGAAGTCTGTACAATAAAGAGTGAAGCACCCAGGAGCCATTGAGTTCTAAAAAGGGTGTGGTTTAAAACGTATAAAGACTGAAATGCTTTTATCAACATCAAAATGGCCTCCTATAATCTTGAATCCAATACAAAAGTTTTTCAGAATCAAATTCTGAACAATATGCGAACATATTTTCAATTAGGGCATGGCATCGAGATGAGCGTGGCCATCTCAATGCCAAAAGGCATAACTTAACTTAATGCCAAAAGGCAAGGTTAACTTAAACCAAACTTGGTGTAGTCAAAGGCACATGGGTCAAGATGAACCTCTCCAAATTGTATCCAGATTGGCCCATAGGGGACATTATAACCATAAACTGAAAATGCATACATTGGATGGCTATATTTCCTGACCCCTTTCACCATGAAAGCCATGAAATCCAGTAGACATTTGTATCTCCTCATGTTGAGCAAATATTCCTAGGAAACCCAGAACCTGTAACAAAATGGCGGCTGGACATCCAAATTAGCACAATCAACGTTAGGTGATTAAAGGCGGAGTTAACTTGAGTCAATCATCACCAAACTTGGTGTAGTTAAAGAAGCATAGGTCAAGGTTAACCAGGCTAAAGTTGATGAAAGTTTGTACACCAATCAACAGATCCAACCTGAGGCTATTCCAGCATTGTCAACCGTATGCAAGCAAAAAAGGTCTTAATTGTCTTCATCAGGGTCTTTATGGTCTGCGTCACGGTCTTTATGGTCTGACAGGGTCTTAATGGTCTGACAGGGTCTTATTGGTCGGCTTTAGGCTTGGCACTCATAAAATGCTGCTTGCAGCTTTAATGATAATTGTAATTCTGAATAAATTCCCCATTGGGCAGACACCGCAGCTAGACTATTCAGATATACAAATAAAATACAGATGCTTTGCTGGAACTTTGGAACGACTGTACAGAGACAATTACATTTTTTAAACTGAAAAACTGAAACTGTTCATTCGATTCTTGGGATCCACCATCTCCTAGTATTCACCTCACTCCCGCAATGTCTTTGCATTCTGTACACTCGCTGCACTTGCCATTTTTAGTTACTTTGATCGAATGCTCTTATTGTTCTGAGCCTCACTTGTAAGTGGCTTTGGATCCATGACTGGATGTGTAAAACAACAGGATGTATGTATTTGAAGGAAATGTAACAAGGAAGTTGTTATCTTCACCTCAGTTTTTTCAAAGGTCCCACGTTGTGTGTTTTGATGTGGAAAACATCTGTTTTATTCTTCTCGAAAGCTGTCCGACTTCTGTAATTTTGTAGCAAGACAAAATAAGCATTAATAAACAAAGAAAGGGTGTTGTTCATTGATGAGGTGTATGACCTTGCACGTTTGTTTGTGTGTGCTTCTTTGCTTGCATGTGTTTGTGTGTGGGAGGGTAAAATACAAGAAGGACATTATTCCATTGATGGTGGGCTGGGGGCTTCCATTCAAAAGATTTGTTCTCCTACCCCTTACTTTGAGGAACAGGGTCTGAATTGATGATACTCCTCTTCTGCTTACCATAGTGAACCAAACTATCTCTCTTAACCATTCAACAGCTGCCCTATCTACCACAGTGCACCCCCACCTGGAACAGTTGGTCAAATCCAATCCATGATGATGCACACTAATGGCTATCCAAGGAGGATAAACACAGTCCAGCACACATAAACCAAAAATGACTACCCCATTATCTGAAATGTGTTCACTTTGTTATAAAGGTTAAAAGGACACCGATCGAAACAGAAAACAAACCACCATCAAACTTAAAAAAGGGCGTAAAATCTATCACTTACCTTTATAATTGTGTACAAATAAATGAATAAGACAACTACACAATACAGGTAGGACCATGTATACAATGGAGTAAGGTGAAACTCCTCCTATCCACTGTTTTGTTTTCTATACTGTGTGCAGTATAGAGCCTTATCAATCCCATTTCTATGTTGGATATCTAGACAACAACCACCACACACCCTGTATACTGAATACATGACATGTGGCTGATTAAAGGATCACTGAAACCATTCCAGTAATGGATAACATTCCTCCTAGTCTAGAGTAACAATGGAGAATAATATATGCAATGTACATATTACAGGAAACTGTATCCCCCATTCTATGTTGGCAGAGATGAGCCAGCGAGTTACCTAATCCGCCGATAGAATTTCCTGAGGCTTATCTGATTATTAAAAACCTTTGGCATCGTGGTCTTCCTTCATTTGCCTTGAAATGGAAAAGAAGACCATCCATGTCACATTGTTCCCCTTACTCCAGATATCCTATGTCCTAATGTTGCTACTGTATGGAGAACAGATTCCTGCAACTCATCCAATCCAAGTCGTATTTATCACTACAATTTCCTTTTTTATTGACTCTAAGGATGAGTTGTTTCATCAAAGTTCAAAGTTGAATCAAAGTAAATTCTCATTGTGTCATATTGTTTTTAAGTCAAATGTATTTTTTTCAGCAGGAATTATCTCATACAGTGTCATTTTGCATTATAAATACCAAAACAACAATAAAGAAAATCATAAGCATCCTCTAGCAGATGAATAAGGAAATACCTCTTTTCTGTGCTGAAGAAATGAGAGGAATAGAAAGGTTATTGGTTACTAATTGACATGAGAAGAATAGTTATGTTGGCTAAGGCTGTTACATGCATCAGACCTTTTTACATGAACTAGCATAGGCTTATCACACTTATCTTTGGTCTTTAAAACAGTTAACTTAATTGACATAGATAAAACAATAACAGTGTTTTTAGATTGATATTTTTAGAGAACACTATGTACTATGTGTGAACTCACTTGCTGGCCAGGTGGACCTTGGGACTGACTCCAAAGTCTCCAAAAAGGGTAACAAAAACATTGGCATCTGTACCTGCTCCTTTCACATCCCCGGTGACGGTGACCACCTCATACACTGGAACACAAATACATTCAGCGGAGAGGTTGTTTAAATCATCACATTAAGAATGAGACAGGAGAATAACACAAGCAGCATTCTACCAGGGAAGGAAGGTAATAGCCTTATTGTTCCAAAACAGCACTACTACAACCTGTAACCACAACCTACAACTTCAAATAGACCTGTTGAAAAAATGTATTTGAATGTTTAATGACTTTGTTGACATTCTTTTTACTATACTATGTGAAAAACCAAAGGTGCTGTGTCTAGCATTGGAAACTTATGCGTAGCAATTCTTCAACAAGTAATTTAAAAAAAAAGGCAAAGCATATGGAGTGAAGTAGCTCAAAGGATGTTTTCATGTGTTCCACAGATCCACGTGTTTATCATGTCCACCGTCTGACAACATAGGCTGGATGAGTCGCAACTGGCTATCCTGTGCAACGCAATACCCTCACCTGTGTGCAGCTGGTAAGAGATGTGTGTGTCTCTGTGTGATGTAATGTATACAAGATTTAACACTGAACCTAGCACAGAGTCAGTGCTTATGTAACACCCAGATAACATCACACAGATAACATCCTGCGAAAGGCGTGGAAAAAACAGAATTATGTGTTTTCAAAGAAAGATGTAGAATTAAGATCATCGTATTTGAACACATAAACATACCTAAGCAATAGAGAGATGGTGTTTATGCCGACACTCAAGAGACGCTATAAGCCTACAATTTGAAGGTGTTAACATATGAAATTCAGAAATTTCTGAAAAGGGATAAATCAGCAGTGGAAGTGTTTTAGTAGGAATTAGTAGTAAGCAGTAGTGATATACATCCTTTTTAAAGGAACGGTTGAATTAAAAAAAAAAAAGAACAGTCAGGATTTCCTAGTGTTATGAGTGAAACTGACAGAGTCCAGGTTGATTGCTTGAAAATAGCAGATTCAAACGTTACTGAATTTGTGTGACTGAAAACATGGTTCTGTGAGGGGTGTCAGGCTGTAGTTGGGCCCACAAACACATCTTAGCGAAGTGAGACACTAGCAGTTGATAAATGACCAATGATCTAAGGGAAAGTAAGAAAGGGAAGAACAGGCAAGACACCTGATAAAGAGCAATCTGAGAGAATTAGATCAGTCAGAGACACAGAAACCAAGTTATCAGGGTAAGGACTTAAAATAACTGATTAAAGTGAAAAAGGAGACACCTGATAAAATGAGATAGAAGGCTGCCTGGCAGAGAGCGTTTTTCTAGACCTCTCCATCCTTCATTCTAGAGAAGCTGAATCCAAAGTGGAGAACACAAGTGCACATTACACTGCAGACTTGTGCACAGGGCCTACTTGACACAACAAACACGCATAGGCCATATTCTCCACCTGCTTCACCTTTACCATGCTCTATAAAGTAATATACAGATGTGGTCATTTGACCTCATTGTATTTAATATATGCTACTGGTCATTTGTGTAATCTTGCTAAAATCTTGTTTTGTATATGTTTTGTCTTTGTTGAACCTTTAATATATTTCAGTAGTGGTATTATGCTTATCTAGTCCCAACGTAACGATGGAGATAACCAGTGTGTGTACTGCAGAGGGAAAAAAAACTGACCAACAGGAAGCAAGGTGGTGCATGAATAGAAAAAGGATCTAGTCTAATGTCTTATCTTGTTCAACTGTATAGTCTGTGTTCTGTTGTACTCAATCCTCTATCAAGTCTGTTATAGTCTATCATAGTGTCTGTTCTAGATTCAAGGCTGATGTCTAGCTATTAGAGTATCTAGTCACTGGGGTATTTTCTAGTCAGTTTCCAGCCATGGTCTGTTGTGCTGCTCTGGCTGGCCGCCCTGCCTCTGCTGCTCTCTGGGATCTCACCCAACACCCGTCTGGCCAGATTCTCTGTTGT
Source organism: Trisopterus luscus (assembly GCA_027122455.1). Lineage (NCBI taxonomy): Eukaryota > Metazoa > Chordata > Actinopteri > Gadiformes > Gadidae > Trisopterus > Trisopterus luscus. The sequence goes on from JAOPUA010000081.1 coordinate 656,194, forward strand.
GCTCCGTCCATGTGGAACACAGCTGAGCTTTACCAGCCTGGCACAGGGAGGGTTTCCCGGGGCTGATACCGTCAGATGTATTAGTATGATGGTACTTTCAGATGAGGGTTCCTACCTTTCATCTTGTAGTACTCATCCTCGTACCCATCAGAGGAGTCGCTGTGGTAGCTGAGCAGCTCCTTCTGGTAGATCTCGGCGTAGTCCAGCTGTTTGGATTTCTTCTTCTTTTTCTTTTTGTCCTCGTCGTCCTTTGGCTTTTTCTTCTTCTTCTTCTTGGAGTCCTCCTCCTGCTCCGACAGGTCCTCCTCCTCCTCCTCGTCTTCTGCAGACTTCTTCTTCTTCTTCTTCTTATCCTTGGATCCCATCTTGTCCTCCTTCTCAGGATCCGCAGATTTCTTCTTGGTTCTCTTCCTCTCCTCCTTCGATCCTCTGTCAGTCACTTCATCCTGCAGCTTCTCTGAGCTCCTCTGGTTCGCCCTGCCTGTGTTGACATTGTTGTTGTTCTGCTCGTGGCCCTCATCCTCCTGCTCCTCCTTGGTCACGACACCGCCCTCAACACCTCCATCTGAGGATCTCTTCTTCTCCTTCTTCTTCTCCTTCACCTTCTCCTGCCCTTTCTTCTTGCTCTTCGTCTGCTCCTCTGACTGGGGCGGGGAGGGGTTCTCCTGGACTACACCGCTCTCCCTGCTCTTGTGTTTCCTGCTGCCACTCCTCTCTCGCTCTGCAGCATTCTTCCTTCTCTCCGTCAGCTTTGGCTCACTTTCCTCCACCTCGTCATCCACATCTTTGGTTTCTTCGGAACCTGTGGATTTTTTCGCTTTGGTTGGCATCTTTTATTCATCCACTTACCCGGCTTTTAGTTTCGTCAAGTGTCGCCTGGAGTTTCTAACACTGTAAGACAATTCATTTGACCTGCGAATGTGAGAAGGTGCCAGGACTCTGGGGTTCTGTGTGTGTATTTGTTTGTGTATCTGTATCTGTGTGTGTGTGTGTGTGTGTGTATGTGTGTGTTTGTATGTGTGTATGTGTGTGTTTTTATGTGTGTGTGTGTGTGTGTGTGTGTGTGTGTATGTGTGTGTGTGTGTGTGTGTGTGTGTGTGTGTGTGTGTATGTGACACAGTCCCAGGCTTAGGGCCACAGAGGACTTATGGCGGCCTCGGGATCTCCTTCACTGGGCAGTGCGGCCACACGACTGAACACACTCACGCTCATGAAAGATTACTGTCACCTCGGTTGTCACGTGGCCCAGGGAGAAGGCCCTGTGAAAAAGGAGCCTTGCTGAGGGAACTTATCCTCTCTGTAGCACAGAGGTCCATAATTTATAGTGTCATCAGGATCACTTTACGAGTGGGGGGCCTCTCATTTGTGAACCCACACTAATATGCAGACATACCTCACACACACACACACACACACACACACACACACACACACACACACATGTGCACCCAAACATTTCACACATGCACAAATGTGCACACAGACATCTCACACATGAGCTCACAGACAACAGAAACACACATGTGCACAGATTCAGTATATTTATATTGAGATCTTAAATAATAAATACATTTAGAATCAACAATAAAAATAATAATCTTAGAAACGTTTGTGCTGGTTCTATTCATGTTAATTCACATTTTGCTGAATCGATACACGTTTGTGATTGTTGTTGTTGCACTGCAGTGCCTGTTTAGGGAAAGTTATTCTATGGCTCTAAAACAGCTTTGTCTTCGTCATTCAAATCAATAGTCAAATATTTTTCGAACAAGATCTTGTATTCAAGCTCACCAAAGCCTCAGTCAACTTTAAGATATCCAGACAAATCTGCAAGCTCATGTTTTATTTGCTCTGCATCTGGTGATGGAAATGAATAAATTTTATTACCCATCAAATGATATAGACCACACAATATTAAAGCTGTCATTATTATCTCCCCAGACTCCACATCGGTAGTGTTAACACCAGATCAGACTGGTTTCTGCCTCGACACAGAGTGGTCAACATAACATCATATTAGGTTTTATAGGTCTGAGATAATTCAGACCAATCTGCTGGGTCTCACAGTCATTAAAACAATTTAAAGCTATATGCTCTTCAATATTCAGTGTACTCTCATATTTCATGACTACTCAACATAACACGTGGTCTGGTAGCACTTCAAGTTCCTTGGTCTAATGTGGTTTGTCTTCTCATGTTCTTCTCTTGGTGGTTAAAACCGATCTTAGAAAGAGATCGCCTAAAGAAATGTGCTGATCAGAATTCAATCATCACAAATGTCCTGAACATAATATTGCCAACAGACTAGCCAAGGGAGAGTGTTCATGTAGAAATAACATGGATTGGATCAATTGCTTTACTTTCCTGCACCATTTTCTATAATTGATGAACTGTGCATTGAGTTGGGGATGGCTAGCCTGACACATCCTGCTGTAATAAGATATTTGTGGATTTAGTATAATCGGACATACATGAGACTCAGCCGCTAAAGTGAGTCAGTCAGTGAGAGGACACTGACACCACGCCTGCTTAATAATTAAGGGACTGATAGTAGCTTTGCTCAAGGAGTTAATTGGACCAGACAAGCCAGAGGTCAACTGACCCAAGTTAAGACCGGTAATTCACCACCTTATGGCAACACACATTTCCCTTTCATTTAACACAGAATAAAAATGATGTTTATTTTTACCAATCCCCACCACATACACACACACACACACACACACACACACACCAAGTACATAGGAATAGTTGTGAAAATCAAAACCAGTTTATTTACAAACACAATAAAGAATGATCTACAATCTAGTTAAGAAGCACTGTGTTATCTATTCCCTTTCATTCCGACTAGTTCTCATTGTAATAAATTTTTACATCATTGCTGAGTATTTTACACTATAAACCATAAGGTGATTAGAAATCAAATCTAATCATGTGCTCATACATGTTGACCTTAAACGACTTCACTGTGATTTATAAAGGAAGCAATTTGTATAGTGAAGTCCATCAAAAAACTCACAAATTAGAGAAGACCAATCAATGATCTGAGTCTCATACACAAAGTAGAGAGGACCAATCAATGATCTGGGTCTCATACACAAAGTAGAGAGGACCAATCAATGATCTGGGTCTCATACACAAAGTAGAGAGGACCAAGCATTACACATCATTTCAAGAGTCTCCGAATCACTCTTGGAATACAAATAAGTTAAGATAAGACAATTCCAAATGCTCCACTTCCGGGAGTTTCTTAGAATTCATGCAAATGCATTGCAGCAGGTGAAATAAGGTGAGGCAACAATAGCAAGAGAGAATCCCATCACATGGTGAACGGCCCAAGAGCCATCGTCATCCAATCAATCCATTGAGTCAATAGAGATCGCAATCATTGATACACAATACTGCTCCGAAAGAAGTCATTGCTTTTAAGTGATAACATTTGTCCACATCTCCAAGCCCCCGGTGATATTAGTGGATACCTCTGTGTGAACATATCTCAGTGGTCCATTGAAGCAGGCACACACAAAGCCCAGTAGGCCATTGAGTACAAACATGCACAGCATTACATGGTTATGCATGGAATTGTATTTTACAGGGGGAGAGAGCAATTCCAAAACAAAATGCACAATAAATGCTGTGCACTGCGATCTCATAGAGATTCCACGATTTTAAGTTTAAAAAGAGTGGAAAAGAGCTGGCTCTACAGTAATGTACATTAGGTATGCGATCCACATGGGTGAAGTGCGCATAAGAAAACAGGTTGATTTCTCATAAGGCAGTATGGCTTAAGACATGGAGGATAGCAGGAGATGGGATCAAATAAGCCATATAGCCACAGTGTGTGGCCTTCATTCATTGTTATCTTTCTCCAGTGCTGTATGGAGGGTGAACAAATTGGATTGGCGATAGGAAGTCAAAGATTTGTTATCTTATTGTTATAAAAAAAACAATTGCTGGGCTTTTGTCCAAAACTACGACTTACGCCTTAAAGGCACCCAGTGCAACTTTCGAGGCAAAAATGAACATTCAATTTCTAGTTTTTTTTACACGTAGTATATTTCAATA
>JAOPUA010000081.1:680866-695358 GCA_027122455.1 Trisopterus luscus
TGAGACCAGCTCTGTGTTCATGTGAGACCAGCTCTGTGTTCATGTGAGACCAGCTCTGTGTTCATGTGTTCATGTGAGACCAGCTCTGTGTTCATGTGTTCATGTGAGACCAGCTCTGTGTTCATGTGAGACCAGCTCTCTGTGTTCATGTGAGACCGTCCACTGTGGAGTTAAACCTGCAGCTCCAGTCGTGTCAGTGATGTTTCAAACACAAATGTCTGAACATATGATATTTCAATGATTCTCATGATGTTACTGAGACACGACTCGATGGATGTTATATCAACGAGGTTAATGTCACTAACAATGGTTTGGAGTTGTTACTAATCTAAGTGTCCCTCTGGCTCCAGACGAAGGGAACCTCTTCCTTTGGAAAGCGTCGTAATAAGACGCACGCCCTGTGCCGGCGTTGCGGGTCCAAAGCCTACCATCTGCAGAAGTCCACCTGTGGAAAGTGTGGCTACCCTGAGAAGCGCAAGAGAAAGTGTGAGTGACTGGTCCTGAACGGTTAAAGATGTGTTCACCCTTAATGTAACCTGTCTGATAGAATTGTCTTCATGTGGTGTTTGATGGGTGGTCTCCTTTCTGGTTTCCGCTGCAGATAACTGGAGTGCCAAGGCCAAGAGGAGGAACACCACTGGCACCGGTCGCCTGAGGCACCTGAAGGTGGTCTACCGTCGCTTCAGGTACGCTCCAGCACTTCAGCTTCCCTTTCTACTAAACCTTCTGCTGATGAGCTGTTGTAGCGCTGACTCATGCTACCAATGTCTTTCTGTTGCTAATTAAAGGAGAACTCAGGCAATTTTTAACCCAATTCTTTTCCTGAGGGTCACGGCATGTGGAGAAGCTAAAAACCTGCCATTGATTTGACCAAGCCAGAGATCTGCACTGGCTGCAGGCACTACGGAATAGCTTTAACGCTAACCTATGGGGGCAAGCTCATACCTGCTTTTGGGGCTTCTAAACACATTCAGAACCATTCCCAGACTTGGATGTAACTCGATGGTTCCTTATGAGACACCACTGTGCTTGTTTAACTCATAGTAGCTGAACAGATGCGCTCCAGCCAGTGGTGGGGTTAAAAATTGCCGTAGTTCTCCTTTAACTGAAGTTTGACCTCATGAAATGTTAGACAATTGCGCTGTGTGGTGGGAGCATGTCACGGCCGCACAGTAACGTGAACCTGTTTTAAGACACGACAGCCAGTTTAGGGAAACGTCTTTAAAGTCTCCGATTACGTTACTTTTGCAAATGTTTTATACTTTTTGAAAGGATGCACATGAAACACAGGTGACATGTTTTCATAATATTAGATACGACTCGGTCTTGCCTGTTAAAAAAACATACTCCAAACATTGCCTGAATGTGTTAATCGAACATTGATATGTGTAAAACCTACCCCGGAGACATGAACCATAAGGCTAATGTAAACAGGATCCCCAGGATCAAAGTGTCTAACACCTAGTGTACATTAGGAAGTCTTTCTTTATCTGCCTTCACTGCTTGCCAATGATGTTGAATTTAATGTCTGAACAAATGAAATCAATGTGATATCAATGTTTCACTGAGGCATGCTTTGAGTTGGCACAGCACAGGTGTTACTCGTGATAAAAATGACTGCTGACGGAGGGTGTTTAGTTATGCTTGTATATGTTGGCTTCAACAGAATAGATAGAGTCAAAATACAGTTACAATACACAACAAATGCCCACAACTACTATACCATTTGTATGTGCATTGTAGAACAATGGCAGATGAGTTTCATAACTTGAGGCTGTTGGGACTGTTTCTGCTGCGCTGTCGTTTGCTGTTGAATTGTTTGAGCCAAACTTTTCATTCTATCTCCAGGAATGGATTCCGGGAAGGAACCACCCCCAAGCCCAGGCGTGCTGCGGTGGCTGCCTCCAGCTCATCATAAATACAATTTTTTTTGTTGATTAAACGGGCTATTAAATAGATTTTGACTGATCTTTTGTTTGCAATTGTACCATCAACCTTATAAAGATGAAAAGTTGGTAAACTTCTTATGACTAGGAAATCATCCCACCCTTCATGGAATGTTGCCTGACATCAAAGAGCAGCTTATACACGGAACACACCTGCAAGTGTTGACCATCATGGTCGCTCTAATGTAGGTGTTTTCCGTCCATATGGCTGCGTTGTAACTGGCTTAACGAAGAAGTAACTTCAACCATGGGTTGAGCTAAGCTTACTTAGAGTTGGACGGACTTTAGATTATAGGTTACCCCATATCTAAACTTATTCTATAAAAGTTCTGTGGTCCAGTTGTAATCGATTGGTGACCTCCCCTGGCTGGATTTAATAATATAATTAAGTGTTTAACGGTTGATGGGACTTTCTCCTGCGCTGGCTGATGGTCTGCAGACTCCTTTTGCTGGCAGGGAGCGTTAACCTGCAGCTTATCTGGCCTGTATTTAGAAACTGATATGGTGGGGATGCTTATACGATAACATTTTAATTAATACAAACATGTTCTACTCAGTACTGATATTTAATATATCAGTATTTTGGCAAATGTACTAATTGTAAGTCGCTTTGGATAAAAGTTTGCTAAATGTATTTTCTATAATAATTTTCATATTTTTCAGTCTTTTGTAGTGATCTACAGGTGTATCATAATTGAATTGTAAGCATTTGTATCAATCTTAATTATGGCTTACAGCTCAAAAGCCAAAATGCAGTGCTTACGTGGTTGGGACTCCTTGTGCCTGAATCAGCGTTAAGGAGCGGAACAGGGACCCTCAGCTTGTGGCCCTGCTGAGGTTTTCTGGAAGCACGGGTGCTTTGAAAGCGGCCTTCATGTGGTCTGCGTCGGGTCTCATGTCCCTTCTCTTCCTCTTGACAACACCGTGTTCTACAGGGTTCACATCATTGGGAGTTTGCTGGCCAATCAAGCACAGGCATAGCCTGCAAATCCAGACCCACGTCTAAAAAACTAGGGTCTGGCAACGACTACGCTACTGCCTACTGGGACCGCCATCTTGGACCGGTCACCGCTCTGCTCACTCAGTGGTCAGATCAGTGTCCTTTATAAGTCCATGAGTTTAATCCGTTTGGTGCAATCAACTGTTAATTGTTAATTAATCACACATCACTGAATATCAAACAGATTTTTTTTGCTGCAGTATTTTGCTTTTTTGCGTCAAACGTAGCCATGATACAGGACACATGGTTGGGCTTGTTTTAATATTCATAGTGGGCTTAACAGATGTATGATATACATCAAAACTGGGAACATAATCCCTGAAAAGTGGTAAAAACTGATTTCCAATTTGACTAGCTATCTGATTGAAAAACCTAATGTGTCTTCAAAAACAACGTGAACCGGTAGTTCCTTCTGTAGCGAGGGACAGTCAACCAAAAACGGTTTGTGATTTCAGTGCCCTCTGAGGTTACAAAAACACGGGGGAATATTGGGGTAAATAACTTATACAGGGGTGCATGAGGCCCCTCTCAATGTGGCCCCAGCTGAAATACACAATGTGATATGTCTTCCTTAATCATACTAAATGGGTTATGGGTTGACGTCTGATTGGGGCCCCTCAGGTAAATATCAAACGATATGTGATAAATCTAAAAGCCTCTAAACCATGAACTTCTGCTTATGCCACAACGTCTGTGTGGACCCTGGATGTACCTCATCAGATATGGACCAGATACAGGCCAGGCCTTTAACGTAGACCCATGGTTTGTGGCAGCCATCCCCAAGATGCACCAGAATACAGGAAACTACATCCACCCAACTCAACGTGTTGTGGGGGAAGACCCCCTGACCCGCCCCCCTCCCTCATTAACACCCCCTTGTGCACAGATTGGAGGAGGGGGTCTTTATGTTTCTTTGCCCAGGGGGACAGTAGTTCACAATCCATTCCTGTATTAATGCCATTGATGTGACATGGTGTGCCGATTGTGTCAATAATCATCAAGCACAGATGACTGCGGTGGCGGGAGAGGGGGCCCCAAGGCTTGAATCTAATTCTGCTTAGGGCCCCAAGGCTTGAATCTAATTCTGCTTAGGGCCCCCAAAAGGCTTTGCGCGCGTCGTCACCAGGCTGTGGGGGCGGTCCCAGAGTGGTAGATATAACATAATAATAATAATAATTAAATAATAATCTCTCTCTATAGCTCTGGGCGGTCCCTCAGGCTGTGGGGGCGGTCCCAGAGTGGTAGATATAACATAATAATAATAATAAAATAATAATCTCTCTCTATAGCTCTGGGCGGTCCCTCTGCGCGCGTCGTCACCAGGCTGTGGGGGCGGTCCCTCAGGCTGTAGGGGCGGTCCCAGTTTACCATTTTGTTCTCCAACCAGGAAGTGGTTTAATCCTCCAGCAGATAGGATTTGTTGAGCTGCCGCTGGAGTTGCATTCAAATCTTTAACGAAAAGGTGGGATAACAACGAGCGTAAATAATAATAATAATAATGCCGATTTTCAATTTTATTCCTGTCCGTCATGACAACTGAATTGATTTAAAAAATGGCTTTTTGTTGCGCTGTCAGATAGTTCTCACTGGAGGCTAGCTCTAGAGCCTAGCCTAGCCTAGCCTAGCCTTCAGACCTAAAGCCAGCAGAGCCTCCGCTTCTCCAACAATGGAGCCGTCAGCCGCTGACCTACTTGGATAATTCACCTTTGTTCTGCTTGAAACGTCAAGCTTTTAGCTCTGAAATGACTATCTGTCAGATGTGTATTTTTTATTGGTACTGAAATGATTGAATGACTAGATCTACCCTGAAGATGTACTCTAGATCTACCCTGAAGATGTACTCTAGATCTACCCTGAAGATGTACTCTAGATCTACCCTGAAGATGTACTCTAGATCTCCCCTGAGGAAATGTGACTGACTGTTCAGCTTCACTTATCATGTGGAGGCTGATGCTCAAGGATATTAGATCCCCGTTGTGCCTCCCTTAGTGACCTATTCTGACCTATTCTATCATCTCTTTGCAAAGCTGTTTCATTTGACTACTTTGTCTATCTAACGTAACGTTAGTATGCAAGTCTTCTGATAAATGCATGTTTAGGCAAAGAGAGAGAGGGATGTGTCATCGAAATGGTTGCAACACCCGCAACGTGTGAATATGAAGCCACACTATGGGAAGTTAAAATATGTAAGTAAGCATCCGTTGCTGTTTTTTTTACAATTTCAACCTGTTTCCGTTTCCAGTTGAGCAGTAGCCATGACGACGCTGGACGATAAGCTGCTGGGGGAGAAGCTGCAGTACTACTACAGCAGCAGCGAAGGCGAAGGCAGCGACGACGAGGAGGAGGAGGACGAGGCCAAGACCATCCGGAACCCCGACGTGCTGGAGCCGGAGATCGAGTACAGCGCCGACGGCAGTGCCGTCAACACAGGTCACTGAGACCTCTGGGGTTTAATACACTCAAAACTATTGAGGCATTCAGCACCTTCATCCCAAACAACTTGCAGTGAATTATATCTTCTTTTAAATGGTTGACAGGGTTATGCATCTCGCTCAGTGAAATATATCAGTTAAACTGGACTCTCCACGCCTTCTCCATGTGGAGGTTTACCAGAGTGCCTCACCCTCACTGGACCCCAAGAGCTTCTGTCGCCTGCCCGCTTGTAAAGGGGTGTAAAGTCGCCTTGGACAAAGGCGTGGGTTAAATGTAAAAGAAAATATATTCTTCCGAAGATATAATAATTTGTCAAGTTTTTTTGACAAAGGCTTTAGAGGACGATTTTAACAAACGTTCTACTGTGGCCAGTCTAACTCCATAGGTTGAATTTTCAACCTTTTACGTAAAGTTAGTCAGAGGACGGTGTGCAGACAGCAGGTTTTAGCTCGTCTCTCCACCATCCACTGGACGGGTTTAGTCCACCAGTTGGTCTGTTCTGTTGGCCCCGGACAATGCGAAGGCAATGCTTTTTTTTTTGTCAGCATCTTCTGGATCCAAGAGTACATTTTTTGTGGTTCCACACACTCCATATAATTTGTCTTCTCCTTGCCTTCTCCAGCAGAATTAGTCAAAATATATTTGAAGCGAAAGATAATGTTTTTAGACCAATCCTACGCCCATAACAATATAATGTTGATTATAATCACCGATACACATCATCTGTGAAAACAATATAGTATAACGCATCAATTCTTAAGTCTTAGGCCTAGCACCAAATGGGACACCATCTGTTCCTCAGGCCCGAAGGGGGTGATCAACGACTGGAGGAAGTACAAGCAGTTGGAGGTGGAGCAGAGGCAGGAGCAGAAGAAGGAGATGGAGAGGCTGATCAAGAAGCTGTCCATGACCTGCCGCTCAGACCTCGACCTGGAGAACGACAAGGAGAAGCAGAAGGAGCTTGAAGACAAGATCGCTGGGAAAGTAAGAGATGAGTGCAGCACTGGGTCCCCTCCCGGGTCCCAGGGCAGCCCGCCTGCACGCTGGGGTTCAACACCAGCGTTCATAAGCCCACTCGAAGTGCTTTTTCTCCTTCAGAATTATTTGGGAGAATTTCATTTGGATAATTATTTGCTTCACTACAGTGTTCACTGGAGACTGCATCCCTCCAATCTCACCTCTGAAAAACACACACATGAAAAGAGTTGGATATGAATATGCTATGTCCGAAATATGCATATAAGAATTAGACCCTGGTTTAACTAAAGCACGTTGAACAATGTGGTGTTTCCCAGTTTTATGACTTAAAATATATATATATATATATATTATAATAACCATGGATGTAATATGCCTCCAAGGTTCCTAACAGTTTTTTTCCTAGTTCACACCTCAATTGGTGTTGGGTAAAAAACATCGACTGAGCTATAGTAGAGCTAGTATAGTAGAGCTTACTGAAGTGATGCATGTTTCAAAATGTCACTTTCAGCTGCCTTCAAAATACAATTATAGATCTGTTTTAATGTCAAATATTAGTGTAACTGTAAATTGCCCCCCGCATTTCAAACTGCACGTCTGTTGTGGCCAGATGACGCTGCAGGAGTACAACATGCTGCAGGAGCAGGAGGACGACGAGGACTTCCTGCAGACCTACCGCCTGCAGCGCATCCAGCAGATGCGGCGGCAGCTGGGCCGCGGGAAGCGCTTTGCGCAGGTCTTAGACCTGGCGAGTGGGGAGGAGTTCCTGGAGGCGCTGGACAACGAGGACAAGAGCACGCTGGTGATGATCCACATCTACGAGCCCGAGGCGGCGGGCTGCGAGGCCATGCGGGGCAGCCTGCTGTGCCTGGCGCAGGAGTACCCGCTGGTCAAGTTCTGCAGCGTGCGCAGTGCGGCCATCAGCACCAGCGCCCTGTTCCGGGGCAGCGCCCTGCCCGCCCTGCTGGTGTACAAGGCCGGAGACCTGATCGGGAACTTCGTGCGGGTCACTGACCAGCTGGGAGAGGACTTCTTTGCTGTGGACGTGGAGGCCCTGCTGCAGGAGTATGGCCTCCTGCCCGACAAACAGGCCTCCGTCCTGCCCAAGACCATCCGCAACGGGGCCATCGTGCAGCACCTCCGCGAGGACGATGACTCCGATCTGGAGATAGACTAGAGGCCCCTTTATCTCCCGCACCGCATTCACATGAAGGATACACATGCTGCATCGTTAGCATGGACCCCTTTGTGTTTATGACGACTGCATGATGCTATGAAATGGACCTTAAGGAAGCCAATCAGGACAACAACAAATGAGTGACGCTAAAGTCTGTTCCATCATCACGTCATATTCATTCCATTGTAAACAGCATATTTAACAAGAGTTCATCTTGGCCTAATAGCGAGCAATAGCAAATCTGTTTTGGTGCAGATGGGGTTTATGGTGCTAAATAGGTCCATGTGTTTGGTTCAGCTTTGTATCTTTTATTTATTTTTGTTAGTTTGATTTCTGTTTAGTTGTATGTGCATGTAAGTCCTACTGGCTGCATTTGTCTTTATTTGGTTTTATAAATTGTATGTGTTTGGCCATTAAAAACTTGTTGATGGGTGATAGAGAAAATAAAGAATTATTTGAAGACTGTCTTCGAGGCTTTGTTTACTAGAAGAGTTGTTTCAGCATTTCCTTTAATTGTACTACAGAAAGTGTATCCCAATGGTAAAGCATATGGTTAAATTAGCCATTAAGACTACTGTTTATAATTTAATTGATGGATCAGGAAGGTGGTGCTCTTGCACTAGTATGTGTATCAGAGCTTTGGTTCTAATTACAGAATTATGCATAAATCTTTGAACTCCATTATGTAAGCATCATCATCAAACGGATACCAAGGCTGCGGTAAAATAATATTCTTTGATTTAGGTATGTGTTCAATTAAAACAACCATTTCTGGTAACATTTGTGACCGAAGAATGGGGCATCTCTTAAAATATTGCTGCCACGAGGAGTTTGGGGACGGCCTTATCTCCCATCCTCTGGTTAAGGATTGTCCAGAGTAACCAATGCTGAAGGAGATAAGAATGATCCACTCAGATACTTCTGGATCCTTGCAGTCAGTTAGGACCTTGTTTAACATGACTGTTGGAACGGAGCCTGTAACTAACTCATTGGAACCATGCATTTTTTCAGACTAAATAAATGAGACTTGGGTTTAATGGATCTTTGAATGAGTTTATGGAAATCAGTAAACCATTACATACTCATAGAAATAAGCCCATATTGTATGCATTAAATATGCCCCATTATATCCCCCAGGTTTCTGGTTGTGCCCTGCCTCAGCTCTGTGACGCTGCGATCGACTGGCCATTCCACCACACTGGATTTTCCATAGAATCTTTTCACAGCACATGAACAAGTCAAGCCAATCTAGACCAATCAATGACCACTTAACAACAAAAAAAAGGTATTGGATGGGTCCTAACATGAAAGGATGATAAAATAAACCAACCTATATCTCAATATATTCACATCACGTCTCTCTCAGATTTTATGGGTATGAGTATCAACATAATATCAGCAAGATCAATTTTACACGCAGTCAATATAGATCTACTATGAACTCCATGTACATTTATACATTTGTGAAGCAGGCTAATGTAGCCTAAATAGAGACAGACATCAGCAGGACCAGGAGGAGCAGGGCCAGGAGGAGCAGGGAGGGGGTCGGGACATGGAAGCTTCCAGAGTTGTGGGGGTCATGTCCACACAGAGCATGCTCCAACAGAAGATGGGTTTCTTCACTGATGCCTGTCAGAGAGGGGAGACAGAATAAGAACAAACTATTTTAGTATCTTGAGTTAAGGGTCACTATGACAACAGACACACTGATCCATAAGGCAGGGGTCAGGGAGCGGTAGGACACAACCCACTGAGGTGCTGCAAGGTGGAGCATTGAGGTACTCAAAGATTCAAATACAAACAACTTCTCCTTTTGGTTGCAATGTCCCAGTGACCCAACGTGTAGTTTGTATTGGCCATCATATTGGCTAATCAATGCTAGCTAATGGCGAGATCGGCCCTGTTACACAACTTCTATTGTGTTCAGTGAGTCTACGTTAATTATGGGGCCAAGCACAAAGTGTGAGGCCCCGGAGCGAGCCACCAGAAACCCCTACCAGCCAGAACCACTTGATATGACGCCTTACACAACGGTAGGTAGGTGACTAAAATAACTAACTTTTTTTTAAATAAATTGTGAAAAATACTAAAATTGCTAAGGAAGGTAAATTCTTTGGTACATGGAATCTATTGACCAATATATACCATCCTGAGAAGGAAAGTTTGTATGATAAAAAATGTGAACGATGTAAGAAAACTGAAAGTTAAACGTAAAAGTAAAATCTCTTGATCCCATCAGGATGGACTAGTAGGATTTTGAGTGAAAAAATTCTGAAGATGAAAACAGGTTTTGGTCAAAAGGGGTGTGGCATCAAAATGGCCATGCCTTGTGACAAAAATGGTCAAAGATCCGTGGCAGAACCAACTTTTTGACGGTTGGGGAGAAAACAAATTGCTCAGTAAGAAGAGGTCTATTGACCAAAAAACATCGGCCAAAAGAGACCTACATTTTTCCAATCAAGTTTTAGAGGACATATTTGGGATTAACTTCATCCAAATCATAATCATATCATCAACTCAAAAAGTAACATGGATTAAGATTATAATCAGTCCCAAATGTATCCAGACTGGACCATAGGGGGCGCTATAGCAATCTAAAGAAAATGCAATAATTATACAAGAACATCTCCTGAGCTTTGATCTATGAATCTCTTTTTTAATGAATGACAATTGAACCAGAGGTAGGGTCGGGTCAAACAGTACTCACCATGTGCGGACCATTCATTCCACATATTTCGAGCATCCTCATTATGGTGGTCGCTATGGGGGTCGCTATGGTGGTCGCTATGGTGGTCGCTATGGTGGTCGTTATGGTGATTCTCATCTGGATGAAAAGCAGAGCTAGCTTGAATAACAACATAATTTAGTGAGAAATAAATACAGCACTTAAGGAACCTTCTATAGTCGTTAGTATAGTTGAATGTTTGAGGAGTAAAATGTTTAGACTAAGATGACTGAAACATAAACTGAATCAATCAATGGGGAGAGCATTAAAGTATTTTAGATGCAAAACAAGCACGAAGTTAAGAAAAAGAATTGTCACACCAATTCATTAGAGATTACAGAAAATAAAGCACTAACTGCTGCTGATTACATACATACATTCATTCAAATTTTAACTGGATGTCTTTTATGTTGGCCTGTATCTCGTTACCATTGGAGTGGTGCCACAGCATTCTCTTCAGCTCTCTGAGGGCTTGAGTGAGGTTCTCCAGCTGGTCGTGAAGGTGGATGTTCTCCTCTATCAGAGCATGGATGGTGTCCTGCAGCTCAAAAGTAGAACTTTGTTTCACCAGCAGAGTTAAAAACAGCAACACTGGCCTAAATCCTCCCATGGCGACCACAACATTGAAGATCCAATGAGGGGAAAAAAGTACACATCTTCACAAATAACTAACTATCAATCACCGTTACATAGAGAACTAAGAGAAGAGCTGACTTTCAGCAGAGAAACCATGGGCTATCATCAGCTTCACTGGGAGAGCAGGAGCAGGTTTAGCACCAGGGTGTTTTCCTTCAAAGGGACATGGAAAGCCACCAATGGGTGACAGGAATAAATCCAAAGGTTCTTCACCACCGGTCAGTCTCTGACCACTAACTGATACTATGGCTTACTAGGGTTGATCCATATTTAATATAGTTACAAACACATGAAATAAATAAGTACCAATGCCACCCTAGTCACCTCCCCCTCCTATTGATCGATGGCAGCAGAGCTGCATGTGGAACATTGTCCTAAAGGTAATCGATGGGGACATTCTGGATTAATTAGTGGGAGCTGATGTTGGGACGTGGGTCAACGGGGAGGACACATCTAATCATATAATATATTATATATATATATATAATAATCAGGACCTATCCGCGCTATCAATATTTAGCTCGTAGATTCATATAGATGGCAGGCACTGAAAAGAGGGACTATTTAAGAAAAGCCCTACAACAGAACGGTGAGTATAAGCCCGTATCCTACTTAAGTGTCATCTTAGGACGAACATACCACGCTCATAAAACGGGTTATAGGTCTGTTCCTTCTACGTACCTGTGGAGTTTATCTTCTCTAGTTACTCCCGTGGCTCGTTTACAAAGAGGCATACACTAAATGGAAGAGCGGAACCCTTGATCCCAGGACGGTGCCCTGTGGAGAGGCCATACTGGCCTTGGTGAAGATGTGACAATGGACTGAGTGGCTAAACCTGCGGAATCCTTTCAGTGGATCATGCTCAATATCATAGCGCGTTTCAAAAAGACATTCATCATGCTCAGTTAATTACATTTTTGATAATGTGCGTGGTTTAAGTGACAGAATATGGCAAATTATGATTTTTTACTTGGAGGCAGTGCTACCTTTGTTTCCACCTAAATGTTACATGATTAAACCTACTTTCATAGCAGCCAGTTTAAATGTCTAAAGTGCGTTTGTATATAAACCCTCCTGCTCCTAATCCACATTAAATCAAACACATAACCAGGCAATGTTTTCAAAACAAAGCTTTATTTTCCGGATGCCGCCGTTCACGCGGTCTTCGCTGCCCTGGCGCGCTTCTTCCTGACCACCACCGGCTTCTGGCTCTTCAGGATGGCACTGGCCCGACGCAGAGCGGCCTGAGGGGGGGACAGCGTCACTCAACCATACATACAGGGCAGCAGTCCACTGTTAGGTTATTAGAACCAACATCTAGTCTACTGAGTTAGGCCTTGTTGTGCAGGTCAGCCTTAGCTGCTTATTAAAGTCACCAGGTATAACATTACAATGTGTGTAGCTGAAAACCACCTGAATATATACAAGGTACTGCTCAATTAAAGAATACTTAAATACCAGATGGAACACATTGAATACATATTTCACAGCCCAAAGGTTTATAGTCAGATTATAATCCTCCTGAGGGTTATAGTAAACACATAGTAAAGTAAGCATTTATTGGTATTTGTTCTGATTATGTTAGTTTCTCTCAAGCTGGATAAACTTAAGCAGGAGGCCAATCAATATTTTGTTTACTGGTTTGAAATTATTTATCCTCAAACAATATTTAGGACAGACAGGAAAGTATACTTCAAAGTATGACGGTTATGTCTAAACCACAAAGTAAAAATTATGCCATTTAAAAATGTGTGTGGTTGCACAATTAACACAATTAAGTAAATACAGTACAGATTACTGCATGCCACTACAATCCAAGCATGAAACTAATAAGTCTTTCTCTTCATCAGGAAGAGCCTGCAGACTAAAGCAGTGCTCTGAACACAAACACCACTTCCTGGGTGATGGGAGGTGTTTGTGTATCTATATATATGTAGCCAGGTACCCTATTAGAACCATTCTTCTACCAAAGTTGAAGCGTACGGGTTCCATCCACACTAGACCTCCTCTGGTCAGCTTTGCTCCTAACCTGCTTTTTACTCTACGTTGAAGGACTGCACGTTCAGCTTATTAGAATGCATACCTAATCTCTATTTCTGCCCGTCTTTGTGTATGGAAAATCATAACCATTGAATAATTGTGTTCAAAATAATTAAAAGTGAAAGGAAAATGACCATCTCCTCCTAATGCTGGCCCAGTTGTATGGGGTCTCTATGAAGAAGCAGCCATGTCTTAGAGAGACTCACCATGCGGAGGTCTCTCCTGTAGTTGTTCTTGCCGATGATGTGCCTGACGCTGCTCAGCGTGGCGCGGGAGTTCTTGTTGATGGTGATCTTCTCGTAGGTGCTGACAGGCTTGCGTTGACCTGTTCAATAGGAAGCAAGCATTGCAGTATCAACATTAACGTACTATCTTCAGGATGATAAAAGCCCTCCTTGGTCTTTCTGGAAAGGACTGCTGACTGTCTCTATACTGACCAATGAACCCATAATGATTCATAACCACTTAAAACCACCAGCCCTGTTTTCAAATGTGAGATAGTGCCTCTGGAAAGAGAACCACATTGCATTGTTTGGGAAGAACTATATTTTAACTTGCTTACATGTTCATTAGATTTATTTGGAAACAATTTATAAATGTCACTGGCTTCAATTAATACATGCTAGAAAAAAAAAGGATTCTAATCCTAACCGGCTCGCTTCTTCAGGACCACCATGATTCCTTTGCCGTCGGCGGCGGGCTGCACGCCCACCGTCTTCCTGTGCACCAGCCCGTTGAAGCGGAACGAGTTCTTGGACTTCAGGTTGTTTGGCTCCTGTTCAACAAATATACAGGGAGATAAATGTCACTACAGATATAATACACATTCAGAAATAAGGTTCTAGGTATCACTTTGAGAGAAGGAAGGGTTTACAGCAGGAACTCATTGACTACTCACAGTGCTGTAGGTCTGTCCGTTCCTCTTGATGAGGAAGCTGGAGCAGTTCCGAATAACCATCCACTGCAGGTGAGAAGACATGTTGGACCTGGAGACCAGAGAGACCAGGGGGACGGGGGTTAGGACTCAGACCAGGGGGACGGGGGTTAGGACTCAGACCAGGGGGACGGGGGTTAGGACTCAGACCAGGGGTTAGGACTCAGACCAGGGGTTAGGACTCAGACCAGGGGGACGGGGGTTAGGACTCAGACCAGGGGGTAGGACTCAGACCAGGGGTTAGGACTCAGACCAGGGGGTAGGACTCAGACCAGGGGTTAGGACTCAGACCAGGGGTTAGGACTCAGACCAGGGGTTAGGACCCAGACAACCCATCAACTAAGCGGACTTGTACTAGAAGACAGCGGGCCGTCGTCCACGGACATGTAAACACATCGGTTGAACCATTTCCAAAAAATATGTATATAGTTCATAGTAACATGGTCCTAAGAGCAGCTAGGGATCAGTAAACGGTATATATATAGTATAGTATATATAGTATAGTAGTATATATATAAGCAGCACCAGCGCGTCACGTTGTAATCAGAGCTAACCCATGCTAAGGCTAGGGATCAGTAAACGGTATATATAGTATAGTATATATATATAGTATAGTAGTATAT
>JAOPUA010000081.1:941293-954206 GCA_027122455.1 Trisopterus luscus
TATTGTTATGTTTAGGTTTGTTTAGGTTTGTCCAAGTTATGTTATGTGTACACTGCGAGCCAAGAAAAGCCGGAGTCTAATTCTTTGTATGTGCTACATACTTAGCGAATAAAGATGATTCTGATTCTGATTCTGATTTGATCTATAGAGAGAGTAATCTAAATATACGCAAACCAATAGACCTTGTGCAAGTATTGTTGGGGTTTGGCTCTTCATATCTTACTTTTATAATAGCAGGCCTGTTGGACAAGTTGCCCTCCACACTTGGTCAAGCGGCATGTGCCATGCAGCCTGCAGCTCACACACACACAGCATGCAGGCACACACCGCAAGCACGGACGTACGCACACACGCTGCATTCACACACACATACCGCACACACTGTGGTAACCCGACCCCCAGAGGGTCGGGTTCTCAGAACACTTTGGCGCCAGCCATCAATTTCAGTGGCGCGTGGTCGGTGACTAGAGTAAACTCCCGCCCTAGGAGATACTACCTCAATTTGTCGAGGCTCCACTTGATGGCCAGGGCCTCTTATTCTACCGTTGAGTAGTTTCTCTCATTATCACGCGCGCGTGCAACACAAAGTGCTTTACACAGAGAGAAAAAAAAAAAAATAATAATAATAATAAAAAATATAGAAAACACAATTTCAATTACAACCCCTCCCTCCCCCCCTACATACTACACCCGCACACACACGCTCATGCTCACATGCACACGTACACACACTCATTTCTCACGCTAGGGAGACATGGCATGACACTGAGGATCGAGGATTTAGGAAGCGTCATCTTTGGGCCATCCACACTGGGAGCAGTCGCAGGCCGTGCCACGGGGGGCACCAGCGCCCAAATGGATTTCATATTTCTGGTTGATTATTGGTTTGTGTGGTTGATTATTGGTTTGTGTTCTACATGTTTAAAGGGTTCATGATATCCATACGTCATGTTGTTGATTCATGCATCCTTTGCAGGGTTTGACTGGGGATTAGACTAGACTGTTTCACTCACCGTCGTCAATTTTAGCCAATGACCTAACCCCAGCACCATAAAGAAACCGCTCCGTCTGGCAGATCTAATGCTCAATGCTGGATGTCTAAACATTTATCATCATTAATGCAACCTGGAGTTCCATCATGGGCGGCCCTTTTGTTGTCAAAGCTAGGAGCTGGTTTGTGACAAACCTTTGTGGTCTATGTCATTACAAGTTGCTCATGTTATCAGGGCTGTGTGTGTTATCAGGAAAGCTCTGGAGAGTCTGGCCGTTGGAGACACGGGGGCCTGCCAACGTGTTGGAGAACGGGCTCGGAGAGACATGGACGCTCTGCAACAAGCGTTCAACAAGAAGATAACTGACCTGGAGCAGGTGAAGATTTATACATTCATGATGTATGAAGGGCTCTATAAGCATCACAAAATCAGTGATGTATTTTCTAAGCTAAGCGCAAAGCGTTTGACCAATCACAGTAAACTTGGCTACTTGGGAGGGAGGGTAGCCTTAAAGTGAAATGATATGAAACAGAACCCTTTTTGAAAGATGCTGAAATTGTTTTTTCCAGAATTGTGAGAATAATCAGGGGTATGTTTAACATACAGGCATGCAACTGTATTCTAGTCGTACCCCCAAATGCAATTATTAACCCTAAAAATGCATGATATAAGAATTATTAGAATAAAAAAATAAGTATGTATCTATGGAAACAGTTGTATATTTGATTATCAACTATAACATGCACCCCCATATGTGTTGTGTAAGCAGTAAGCAGTATGTCTGTCACTTACAGTTCCAACCTCAACCACATGGCACAAACAAATTAATCCAAACCTAGTTTACAACTCAAGATGAAATAGTTTATTATTTATCACAGTTTTAAAGTGTATCCTCACACAATATTTGTGCCGTTATGGCAGCATCTGCATGCTGCAGAGGAGGAGGTGGAGAAGATGGCTGCCATCGCTGAGAAGGAGAAGCTGAGGAGCATTGACCTGGAGAAGCAGCTAGTGGTCCTGGGTCTGTCTGAGGCCCTCACCCCGGTCCCTGAGCCTAACAACGACCTGCAGCAAGCCTTGCAGGAGAAAGATAGGTAGGAACACATGGGCTGTGACCCTAACCCTAACCCTAACTGGATGTTCATGCCGCTACCATAAGCTCATCACACTTGCAATAAAGTGAGATGATCATTTGAATAATTTGGCGTGGCGGTGGTGTTATCAGAATGGCCAATCATGGGATGATTGAATTATCCTTTGTTAGGATTGTTGGTATGAGAACTAGTGATCGACCGATATTATTGGCCAATATTTGCGTTTGTTTTTTTTCCGGGCATGATTTACCAGTTCAATAAATGTTCATTCATGTTAAATTGAGACTTGTAACATTTCATCATCATCATTGTGTTATTTTAATGATGTAAATTGAGGGAGCAAAAGCAGTATCGGCTTAGCCTGGAAATCCAGAGCCACATCTAGAGAGCTGTAGGGTCTGGCAACGAGTGATGAAAACGGCCCAACTCCAGGGGCGGCACCAAGCATGCATTTGAAAATATCCCTGCACGCAACTGTATTACACTACGAGCAATCAGAAGAATACAAGGAGTGACGTATCCAGACCAGTGGAACTAGGCCCGCCTTTATCAGATACACCGATGTGATTGGTTAATGTTCTGGGGCAGGGGAATCGGGGAGTGAGTATATTATTGTGCTCTCAACAGAACTCTGGATTTCCAGGGTAGCATCGGCTCCAAATATTGGCTCAAGAAAATCTGTATTGGCGTACAGGTCATCGGCTAAGGCCACTGAAAACAAAATGGTGTCTGCCCTAAAAAATCCATATAGGTCGATCCCTGATGAGAACAATATTCAGATACTTCTAACACTCTAACACCGGTCGTCCAGTGGGAACATTAGGAGAGAGTGACGGCCAAAAGTCAAACTAACTGGTTGTAATAATATTTATATTTATTTATTTTTATCATTCTTCGCTGGTGTCAATGGTTTGAACAGTTTTAATATTGATTGTATTTAACAGCTATTTTAATGTAACCGATTCAGGCCGATGAGTGGCTCCCAAAGCCACTGTGTGCCCAGCAGCACCCGTTTGCCTTTTGCCTTGTTAAAATATTGAAATTGAAATGAAAAGGAAAAAAAATAATCTGTTGATAAAAAAGTGATTCTGGAGCAGTGGTGTTGGTCGGCTCCAATAAAGACAGGGAATGATGAATTTCCTTTAATTTTTTTCTTGGTTTTTCTGAACAAATATTTAAATACAAATTAAAAAAATACTCAGTTTGAAATTATGAATTTGGGTCAGCCCTACATCTTAATAAATTATATTGATTTGTTAACTTGATTCCAGCATCATCGAGAAGCTCCGGATTTCTTTGAGGGACAAGGAAGGTTTAATAAATCAGAAGACTAATGCGGACCAGGGAGCAGAGACACCAGCACACGACCACATCACACAACTGACCGTCCTTATCAGCAACAAAGATCACCAGCTACAGGTCAATCTTTTAATATCACCATCCATACTATTGTTCTGATTTTTATTCAATTCTTTAATTTTTTTCATTAAAGCTTTGTGTGAAGAATATGTATTTAATGAAAAAACATTATTAGGGCAATTTAAGATATTCTCCTGATATATTCTGAGTTGAAAAACCAGGATCAGATTAAGAGCATCCAAATGAGGAACCAAAGCAAATCTTCTTCAATCCCATTTACCGTTTGGCTTGTTCCCTCCAGGAGCTGAGGGAGCAGTTGGGTGGAGAAAGGGACAAGGCACAGAGGGATTACAAGGTCAGTCCTGTCTCCAGGTTCTCAGGAGTACACACAGCCTGAGGCTCCTTCTCATCGGCAACGTTTAGCGAGCTCCCTTTTTGCTCTTCTACAAATCATGAGCTACGCCACCTAGCCGAGTCCTTGAGCCATGTAGCAGGGCTATCCTCACCCTAACCCTAACCCCCACTGGGGCAGTCTGACCCAACAGGCCGTCTCATTGTTGTGCAGCACTAAACACACTATGTATTGATGCTTGGGATATGTCATGTGGTCAGCCTTGATAAATGCAGGTCAGTATGTATTACGATGACCTTTTTCCTTTAAGCATTCCTCCGTTGACACTCTTTTAGTACCGTCATTGTGTATATGCGATATAATGATGTTTTCATGTATGTGAAATGTTGTGTTGTACGAGCATCGTACAGTTTTCACAGCGTTTCCCGAAAGTTCAGGACGTTTATTGTGTAACGAACTTCATGAAAGCACTTGTAGCTAACGAGGGCTCCAGGGGTACTTGTAGGGTGCTAAGAGCATCGTTACTATAGCCTCGGTGGAGTCACCAGCTGGACATTCTGTGGTATTGGATGTGCTTTATTAAAACACATCCAATACCACAGAATGTCCAGCTGGCCCAATTTGCAATTGAATGTCCTGCTGGCCCAAATGTACGATCAAACGCCTATCACAAGACATATAATATATATAATATAATATAAGATCAAATGATTCCTTTGCTCTTGTGTGGGAGGTCGCTTTTGGGCTGCACTTGCTGTCTCCCTCTGATTTTAATTCAACCATCGTGGTTAAAATATCCTCATATTGATCAATTACAGAAGACATACTGTATTGGAATCATGCTGAGATCAGCGGGTGTCTGAGTATTTCTGCAGGCGTTTTTTTTTTTGTTGCAATTGTTTGCCATAAAGCACAGTAGGCGCTTCGGTGAGGCTGTGATGAAGTTTACTTATTGGACCGTGTCTAGACAGTTACGAACATCCCTGACTTTAGTGGAGTGCGCAATCGCCAAGTTGAGAGTGTGGATTCTGCAGTGAACGTAGACTGCTTCTGGAAACTGTGCTGCGATGCGTGCCTTTCAACAACATGGCCCACACCATCATACCCCTGCCCAACAATCGGTGATAACGTGCCACTTCGTTAGTGAGGCGCATCGACGGTATGATTCAATATCCCCAAAATATGTGCCTTACCCTGTTAGCGTGCAGTAATAACTCTGTGTGAAGATAGTGGCTGCATTAGTGCGGCTCGATTATGGAGAAAATCTTAATCACGATTATTTTGGTCAATATTGAAATCTCGATTATTCAGCGATTATTTTGAGTTCATGATGCACTGCATTATGAACAGATCTGAGCACAGCATAAGCATTCTATGTTGCCGCTCCACTGCATATGCTGAGGGACTTGGACTGATTTATTTATTGCCTCGACCCACCAGTTTCAATGGACTCGCTCAGTGGGGAAAAATGGAATCGGTGTCTGGTTCCACATCCATTCATACAACTCGGTGATTAGCACTTATAAGTAAGTAAGCGCTTATGTGGCATTCCAATTCAGAATTCAGATGAGGCCTACAGTGCAGCCACTCAGAGTTCTGACTGCACGCCTCAATCTCTCAGTCTGCCAGCATGCAGTGTGAACACAGAATCCAAACTTGGATCTTCTCCCTTGTGTGCACTATTGGGGAAATGCATTGCCTGGGCAGTTTGAACACGCTTTCCTGGGTTGAGCTGTGTGAACGTTTGGGATATAATGGATGTCAATTGATGGCAATCTGCCCAATTTTGGAACGTGTTGACACCGCAAGAGGAGGGGAACAAAAATAGACAAAAATCTCGACAGACGGTTTCAACAACTAACCTGGGTTTGTGGTTAAACCCGCCAAGTCCTTTAGCTTTAGTATGTACAATTAAACCAACCAAACCCCATGTTGAGGCCCTGTGTTGTCTGCAAAGTCCTGGCAGCCAAAAGCAACACTTCAGTACACTTCAAACATATCTTCATAATGCAAATTCAGGACCATTTTCTCAGCATTTCCTGAGCTTTGGCCAAGAAACTTTCAAGAAGGGTAAATTTGCAGATGAGCCAAGAGCTGTTTTCTGAACTGGAAGTTTCTCTCCAAGTCCTGCATCTGGGCTGAGGTCACGGTGTTAAGACAGGATTACTGAACTGGACTACTATTCATGGCCTCTTTGTCTATCTAAACAGAATGCTTTCAGTTGTTCAAACTCGGACTGATAGTTTCAATGTAACAAATTGTTGAAATGTGTGAGAGTAAAAAAAAAAGTGTTATGTAAACTATGGATATGGTTATATAAGAGGTCTTTCTGCATAGGACTGGTAAGGCATAAACAATCAATAACTTGTCCAAGGCGTCCCGGGAACAGGATCTAAAGGATGGTTGAGGGCAACATCTACAATATACCTTATCAGATTGAGCTATAACTTTGAGAAAAGCATGCACAATAGATTGCACTCTGCACAGGTTAATGGATTTTGTTGCCACTATGTTGCAGCAGGCCTATTCAGTGGTACCTGCATAACACTGAAGCAAAATACCTGATGTCCTGCTCAGGGCATCTGAAGGTGCGTCTATGGAGATGGCATCAGCCATACCATCCCTGCAGTAGTCATAGGGGATTTTATCTGATTGAATGCCCATGGCAGAGTCATGGAGGCGGGAGCAGGGATTATGGAGGGCTTAGGGCTTACAGCACTTCGCATTACCAGGGACTGTCATTCTCTGTCCGCTCCCCCGGTATCGCAGGAAGCATAACGGTAGACATTCCTCAGCTGGCAGGCTGACAATGAGCAACATCGGACTGCTTGTGGTCAAGAGGGGTGTGGGGGTTCTGGATCGACTTCAGGCTGCCTTTTCAAGAGTTGAGGCACCATGAAGGACCCGTGTCGTGTGTGTGGAGTTCGCTTGGTGGGAAGCCAATGCCGTTGGATCTTTAGTGCGACAGGACAGAGGCAGCTCCAGGTCATTCTGTCCCATGTGCTGGGCTTGGGAGTGAATCGAGGAGATGGTCGTGGAGAGTTCCTGTGTGGGAAGTGCGTGTTCCAGCTGGAGAAGGTGATTTACTGCGACATCGCCATCAACCGGCTCGAGGAGGAACATGGTGCTCAGGTGCTGAAGCTCCAAGCAGAGAAGGAACATGTGATCCAGTGCCTTAACCACATCTACAGTAAGAACAATTCATCCCATGCTAAGGGTGATGGGGAAGGTTCCAGGTCCAAGACTGCCGTTAGGTCCTCTGGATGCGGCAGTCCCATTGAAGACGATGAGGTGGTGGGTCAGCTCGCCTCGGAGTCTCGGCCCCACAGAGATGCAGAGGTGGGCCAGGTGAAGAATCAGATGAGAAGGTGCGTGAGTCTGGATAGACTCGGAGGCAAAGCAGCCACGCCAGCCCGCTCGGGCTTCAGAAGGCCCCTCCTCAGGCCCGGATCGGGGTCGATGCTGGAATGTTCTTCTGGTGGTCTCCAAGCTGCACGCCACCGTTCCCAGAGCATGTATCTGGACCTGGTCAGCCGTAAGGGCTCCCTGCCTAGCCCTGGATTCAAAGGTCGCTCCACGTCCCTGCAGTCCCTCAATCAAGACCTTGCATCCAAATCCTTTACAGACTCTCAGCCGAAGCGACACCTCAGAGAGCCCATACCCAGAAAAACCCTTACCGATGGGTCCAGAGCAAAGGACTATGCTAGAACCCGGGCCCACAGCCCCCCTGTTCAGGCCTCCCTGATCTCTGACCTCGTCCAATTGTTGCATTGCATCTCCAGACGGCCAATCCTTGCCCCGCCCGACAGCCGCATCCCTGTGCTGCAGAAGCCCCATAGCAGTCATACACCTCCAAACCTCCTCAGGACCAAACGAAGAAGCAGGGAGGCACAGTGGAAGTCTCTGCATGACCTTACAGAGGAATTTAATGATGAATACACTCCCGTGACTGAAAAGGTATTCCTTGGCTCTCTGCAGGTGGACAGCCGACATTTGCCTTTAGTGGGTGGTTTTAGCTGATAGGGATGTCTGTTCTTATTGTCCGACGCTTATCAAATGTTGTTTTTTGTTTTGAACTTAGGGATTTGCACAGAGAGAGCATGATGTCAGCCAGTTGGAGTCCACCAATAAGCTGCTGAATAATGAGCTTACTCAGATCAAAAGCAGCAATGAGCAGTTGACAGAAACACTGGCAGAGGCCCAGAATCAAAACAAGGTACTTAGGAGTCAAAATATTTTTCTACTTTTTTGTTAATTGTACAGGATTACATTTTCTCATGTATAACACCATTTAAATTTTTCCTTTACAGACACTTTCTGTAAAGTTGGATGAGAAGGAGAATGATCTTTGCTCTGAGAGGAAAAACTCTCTGAAACGAGATAAAACCATCCAGGGTCTCTCTCAAGTCCTCAAAGAAAAAGAAAAGGAGGTAGATTAGTCACTGTCCAATACTTTAGATAATCAGCAATCACCAATCAACAAGGAACAACAAGGAATAATATTGTGTTGAAATGTTGTACCTTGCGTTGCACAGATCTTGGAGTTGTGTCATGAGATTGAGGACCGGGATGAGGCTTTGGCCAAGGCGCGAGAGACTGCACACAAAGCACAACTTCAAAAATACCAGGTAACTCACCAACATACTCTCTTTGGCCTGATGTTACAATGATGTGGTCCCTGAAGTTATTTTTTCATTTATATTAATATAAGGTTGTATAACGTTTTCATGTGTGTTTATGCACAAAAGAAAGCTTGACTTGTCCTGACTTTTTTCCTCAGGGTGCAGAGGAGCATCAGAGTCTGCTAATGGAGAAGCAGGCAGAGCTGGCTCACCTTCAAGGAGAGCACCACACCAAGGTGCTGGAGGCTCAAAAACTGCAGCGGACCCTGGCCAGAAGGGAGCAGGAGCTGGCAGACATGCAACAGGCCAAGGAGCAACTGGAGTTTGAGCTGGAGGACTTCCAACAGCAGAAGAAGAAAGGAGATAAAGCTCTGATTGTAAGGCAGATACAAACCATTTGATCGTATATCTCCCACATTTATACTTAAAACTACAAATCAACCAACTTTAACTATTTTCCTGCAGGAATTGCAGAACCAGCTGAAGAAGCTGAGTGGGGAGATGGGGGAGCGAGAGAGCGCTCTGGAGCAGCAGTACCAGGCTCTTCTAGAGGAGACCACCAGGAAGCTGCAGGCTCATGAGGTCTCCATTCAGCGCCTCACCTCCACTCTGGCAGACAAGGAGCAGCAGCTGCAGGTGACAAACCCCTCACTCATCTGGAACCTTTAGGATGAATGCTAATATATTTAGTGTATAGCTAGATTGAAATGATTTATGAGTGATGGTGGGTGGATAGATGAATATTTAATCATGTGTTTTTTCAGGAGTATATGAACATGGTGAGAGATTTTGAGCAGAGCAGAAGCCCCGCAGGAAGTGATGTCATGCTTTCCAAGCTTCGAGACCGACTCAGAGAGAAGGAGAAGGCTCTTGAGGTATGGGTTTGTTTTAGATCTAGAAGCTGTAATTAGCTGTGTTCGCTCTAGTTTCATTTTGCCTCTTTTATTTGTCACCTTGCAGAAGGCATTGGACGAGAAGTTTGCAGCCATTGAAGAGAAAGACAATGAAATACACCAACTGCAGTTGGCCTTAAGAGAAAAAGAGAGAGACCTTGAGAGACTCAACAACTTGCTTACTCACAACAATGAAACCATTAATGTGAGTACCTTAAATCTTAAAAGAAATAGGCCTGGAAAAAATATTTGTCCCCAAAAGAGTCAGTCTTTCAAGTGCATATAGACATTAAAGTTGTGATGTCCCTGCTCTGCAGAGTTTTGACAGTGTGATCAAGGAGAAGGATGTGGAGCTGCAGCACCTCGCCAACACACTGAAGAACCTGCAGAGAACCAAACAGGACCTGGAAGACAACCTTAACAGAGCTCTGAGGGAGAAGGACTCCATCATCAGCCAGCTGCAGCTCTCGCTGCAGGGAAAGACCAACGACATGGAGGTTAGAATGGGCATCAGTTACCTCTACATACCCAATATTTCTTGGCTACACAAGTATTTCTTGCTTTGCGGAGTAGTTTCCAAACCTTTCTTTTTTTGCCTTCAGGAAATGGCCCAAGCAATGCTCAGCCAGTCCCAAAGTCAGGCCCGCGACCTGGCCGAGAAAATGGGCCAGAGGCTAAAGGTGACGGAGGCCATGTTGGCAGAGGCCACTAAGGCCAGGGAGAACCTGGTGACAGACAACGAGTCTGCCGTGGAAGGCTTGTTGGCCACCATCAGCAGCAAGGACAAACTGTTGAAGGTGGGCAGCACCACCAACTCATTCCATTGTTCTTCATTCAGTTTCCTCTTCTGGTCTTTCATTGGCATTTCATTTAGTAAATTAGCAGACCCTCTTATCCAAAGTAAGGCTGAGAATGATCAAAGGATTCTATGAAACTTTTAGTATCTACAAAAAGGTTATAGTGCTGTCCAACCTAGTTAAAAAAAACAATTACTGGACAGAGAGCGGAGTAGCAAAATTATTAAGTAATGAAAGGTCTTCTTTCTTTGTGTCTCTGGTCTTGTCTGACTCACTTCCCCACCCCTCTCCTCCATGTGTCCCCCAGGAGTCCTCTGAGCACTACAACCGCATGCTGTCTGAGTACACACGGGAGATCCAGGAACTGAAACGACAGCTGGTGGACAGGCAGCAGCAGCTCAACGCTGCTGAGAAGCACAGCTCTGCCGCCGCCCAGCACCATGACCTGGACACCGCTGAGCTCAAGCTGCTGTTGGTGGAGAAGGACAGCCTGATCAAAGTGAGCTGTTGGAAGTCAAGCGTACTACTGGATATGAATATATCTGCATTTATATTAGGCTTTTACTATGAGCTTAGTCAGTCGTGGAATTCTGAATACACGTTGTTTTTGTCTCTTCCATGTTAAACATGGAAACACTCTGTTCACTTGCTCATGGAGCACTTTTGGTAGTTATTCCAAATGTTAAAAGTTGGTGTAATTGTCATTTTGCAGGAGCTGGTGGAGCGCGGTCAGAACACAGATGGGTCCCTGGCTGAGCCAAGGATCAAGGAGGAGTCGGATCATGTCTTGGAACTCAAACACACTGTACAAATCCTGAAGGATAGGCTGATCGAAAGAGAAGGTAACACGTCAAAGTCTCACAAAGACTCCCGTTTTGTCTCTTGAGTATTTTTGTTTACTTCACACATCCTTTTCGGTCTGTTCTAAATCCACATTTTGTTGTGGTCCTGCAGCTGAGCTATCCAAGATGAATGGTGTAGATCATATAGAGAACATCACGGTAACCAGGAAAACCATGGTCTTCCTGAAGAAGGAGTTGGCACAGGAAACCGAGGCACTGAACAAGGCCTTGAAGAGGGAGAATGGACTGAAGGTCAGTGAATCTTATCTAAGAATTTGGGAGCTACTAGTTGAGTGGGATTTGTTAGAAAGAGTATAGCCATCTGTTTACTGTTGCTGTGAGAATAGTTTTAGAGTGGACTGCACCTACCACTGGTTGAGCCGATTCATCTGTGAGACCGCTTGGACCAATCAGGGCTTCTCTTCCGTGATTGGTTCAGGGAATTCATCTTGCCTGTCAAACACACGAGCAGGAAATGCAACATTTCTCAATTGTGGAGAAAGATGGTGAGAGAGAGAGCATAGGTGGAGGATTTTAGTTTTGGTTTTTTGGTTTCACAATAGTAGCTCTGTTTCTGCTCTCAACTCTTGAATCTTACCTACAGCACCTTACTCCATAAACTCCACATGGATCATACTGTCTTGCAGAGCTGTAATAATTCCAAACATAAATTTCTTCTAGATTTCAATAGCAGAGCTCCAGTCGACGTTAGCTGAGCTGGAGGCCCTCGTTCAGAGCCACCAAGCGAACGTAGAGTCCCTCACCAGCACTTTGGAGACCAAGGATCAGATCATCGCCGTAAGTCAACCCCCGCTCAAGGAGTCTAACTCCTGTCAGACGCATACCGGCTTTGGATTAGGAGCTGTTCGCTCTCTCTACATGGGTGATCTCCTCCCTGGCTTTAGCTGTCTTTGTGAAGAGTTGTTTCTTACTCTCTGGGCAGGAGCTCCATCAGCGTCTGGGTCAGCGTGGGGGCAGACAGACTGAGGATCATGCCTCTGCTACCGACACCCGTCGGGAGCGGTCGACGTCTAGCCCGCCCCAGAGGGAGAGCACTATCATTGGAGGAGACAGCCAGCAAAAGGTAATGGAAGGATGCATACACTACAGCACTAAGATGACGAGGGATTTGGCACCGCCTGTGGAGTGAGGCAGAGTGCTCAGCTCAGTACTTTTGCCATCCATGCTGCAATGTCATCCATTGAGCTGTCAAGAAAAACTTGCTTATCTTGTTAAGAGAGATGACCTCTATTGTGCATGGCAAGGTTCCAGGTCCTGACCTTCTGAAGCCAGCTTGTGATTGATGGATGTTTGCTCCGTATCACATTTACATTTTGACTTAACTGCCATTTTTTTATGCACTAGAAAGTCCATTCTCAATTTGAAACCGACGCTGCGATAGAGCGTTAGAGCATTAGATGCATCACTGATCGCTGCACCATGATTCAAAATGGAGGAGAGGCAGTAACATTTCCCCGTGTGGCTGGGGGTTCCCTCCAGGATGTGCCCGGCTGGTCCTCAGTACAGGATGAGCAGGCGGCCCTCACTAGGGCCCTGAAGACGGAGCAGCAGCTTTTCTCCAGCCTCATCCGAACTGTCAAGGAGCAGGACAGGTGAGGGGGTCCTAGCTGTCCTCAGCCATGGCTGGATCACATCCGACACTGAAAAACATTGACATTCAGAATTGCATATTCTTGTCAATACATAAGATTGGGTTTTCAAGTTGTCTAACCTAGAAATAAATTATACATTTACAATGATCATAATGGTATTTCATGACATATTTTCTGCACAAAAAAAATATTTTAGAAAAATAATATTATTATTAATTAAATATTATTCATATAACACTGAGTATAGTTTCTGTCAATATATTTTTTTAAATATCTAGTGTGTGTGTGTGTGTGTGTGTGTGTGTGTGTGTGTGTGTGTGTGTGTGTGTGTGTGTGTGTGTGTGTGTGT
>JAOPUA010000081.1:956034-967870 GCA_027122455.1 Trisopterus luscus
GGTAGATGGGATTTCCTGCATTCTGGTGCATCTTGGGGATGGCCAGCTGGAGATGGGCAGTAAGTGTGTGTGTGTGTGTGTGTGTGTGTGTGTGTGTGTGTGTGTGTGTGTGTGTGCAGGTTCAGCATTCTCTGTATGTGATAGTGTGTCCAGGTGTTGGCCCCTCTGGTCTGTGCGTGTGTGTGCGTGCAGGTTTCAGCATAGTGCGTGTGTCTGTGCAGACGTTGATCCTCAGGAGCTGGAGAGAATGAGGCACCAGCTGGAGGACGCTCAGCGCTGGAACGCCTCCCTGCAGGCCCGCCTCGGAGCCATCCAGAACCGGGCCGGAGGAGTGGGCGGAGCCAACGAAACTGGTAATCTGACCACATGGCTTCACCTTTATATTATTTTTCCTGTGTGGATTCTTTGGTTCTAAATGACATCTTAAAGATCCAGTGTGTAAAATTGAGTTGGCCCATAGCAGTGAGGTTGCAGATTGCAACCAACTGAAAGCTTTAGACTGTGAATAAATCAGTTCAACCATCCACACTGGGTGTCTTTGTCATAGTCACTGTAGACGTTCATGTATGTATACTGCACACCCTTACCATGATCTCCCTCGTCTGCAGAATGCCATTCACTGCACTGCATCTGTCGGTGTCTGAGCGTTCAGCTTCTAGGACACTTGTCTATAACGGCCCGGAGCGGTTGGATGCCGTCTGTGCAATGGTTGATGTCAACGTCTGAGAGGGTTAAGATTCTAGGACACATTCTAGGTGTGTGTGTGTGTGTGTGTTAGACACTGATAACACCAGGGTGTACTGTGTAGAAGCATGGCTGTGTGAAGCTTGTTCTCGATAGTGGTTCATTTTGTCTGTATCTGAGATGACAGGACTAGGAAATAATCACAAATGGGTCATAGCCATGGGAATAATGCGCCCAGCTCCTTACTACAACTCTCCAGAGTCGATTGTCCCTTCTGGACTACTGTAGAACCAAGACGGCCTCCGTGAAAGAGGACCCGCTCCCCATGTAGATATACTGGAAATGGGCTCAAACAAAAGGGGATGAAAGACAACAACTCTTATTTGTATAAACTAATTAAAACATTGTTGTGTTGTCTTCCATTTCAGCCAAGTCTGTTCCGTTAGATGCCGCTCAATTCTACACACTGGACCTTTTAGGCATATTTTTATTCTTTGTATTATTAGTATTTTATTCCTGATCCTAATGTTCATATTCCAAACAATGGAAGTGATTAGTGTGGATGGCCTGATGCTGGGTGGTTGTTAACACTGTGTCTGTAGGGGACAGCTTGACCTTCCTGGGGGACCAGACCTCCTACATGAGCATCTGTGTGGGGGACCGGCTGGAGGAGAGTCTGGCTCAGCTCTCTGCTCAGGAGCTACAGCAGAAGGTGGGTTAGTGGGCCTGCAGTAGAAGTACTGCAGTCTGATCTGGTGAGGGGAGTAGTGTGTAGTAGTAGTAGTAGTGAGGGGAGTAGTGTGTAGTAGTAGTAGTAGTAGTAGTGAGGGGAGGGGGGAATATCTGAGGCTGCTTTCAATTAATGGCCCTTTTGATAAGAGAGTATTTTGGTACAATTAGTCAGATTGATTGATAGATAGATATTTAAATATAACTTTATTATATAACTTTATTAATTCTTTTGGAGATTCTTTTGGAAAACACAGAATAAAACACAATACAACAAAAAGACAAAGTACTAATGAATACAAAAAAGAAGCTAAAGTAAAGACAAACAAAGCAAACAGGGAACATAACACGGATGGTATAAAGTATACAAAATAAATGATAAAGTGTAAAGTGCCAAGTACCAGTACTTGGCCACTACCCTATAAATGCAGATGTATTTGTACACTTTGAGAGTGGGTACTCTTTGTGCTCCAGATGGTGGACCTGCAGTGTGTGAGTGGCCTGCAGAGTGTCAACACCGACCTGCAGGGGAAGGCCTTGCTGCTGGAGAGGACAGAAGACAAGGAGACCCTCAGCCACGGCAACACTAGCCCCAGGACACAGGTGAGAATCCCCCATCTTGGATCCATGAGTACCACAGCGCTACGGGCCGAGGAACCCACTCTCCCCTGTCTTGATATATTGTTCGGAACATAAACTCGCCGTGATTGGCGAGGAGGAGGTTTCAGAGGACGATTCCCCAGTGCCTGTTGAGTGTGTGTTGGCTGTTGGCCCAGGAGGGACGCCGACATGAACCACATCATGGACAAGGATAACCATGATATGGTTTAAGTTATCGGTCTGCTTCTGCGTCCCAGATGGTCAGCCATGGCACGCTGTGGCTCCGCTGGGTTGGCTGGGGGCACCAGGCCATGGCCTTCCTGTCCCCAGCAACATGATTGGAGAAAGACATTTGAAGCCAAAGAAAGTCCCCTTCAGATTTTAACTCATCTGCCATCAGATGGTAGATGTTTATCTAAAGTCTGATTTCATAAAAACCCTGCCTAATACAACGTTAACAGTCTATCCTTCTGTGATGAAAGAATGAAAATATATATATATGTATATGTGTACATCATCTCTCACACTCTCTCTAACCAGTGCATTGTTTTGTCTGTAGAAAAACAGCCCAGAAATGTTCCTCTTCCTCGACATGTCTCCTAACTCCTGTCCTGCCTGTATCTTCTGATCACTTCGTCCCATTGAAAAACTCTCTCTCCCATACCACATGTAGACATCCCCATTCTGCCGCTGGCTGGCCACTGTGTTTTCTTTGTGCATTCCGTTCTCCTTTGTTGGGTTTTCTTTTTTTACAAAGTCATTTGTGTCACGACCCACCTCCCATCCCATGACTCTAGCTGCTAGAGGCGGGGCGGGCCGGCCGGCGCCGGGGGGGGGATGGGACCCTGCGTCCCGGTCCAGATCCACGGAGCCTAGCGGAGGTTCTGCCACCGCAGGTATGGGGGAAGGGAAGGCCCTCTGGAGGAGTCGACATTCATTCAAAGACGTCTATATGTCCTTCATGGAAGGGGTTTTGGTTTTGCATACATATTTCACTTTTAGACGGCGTGCCAAAGCCACTGTGACCATGACAACAGCAGCTGGTTCAGCCCTGGAGAGCATCAGATCAGGTCCAGCGACGACGCGGTGGAACAGCAGGAACACAACATGGAGGAGCTGGTGCTCCAGGGAACCTCCTCACAACTCAGGTGGTTCTACTATCTGAATCGGATTTACCCACCCGTCAATATTGTATTTAAGAGGAATATTTTAAAATTGGTTTAAAATGTGATGGCGCAGGCATGTGACTTCACTCTTAAACATTGCAATGCATTCCAACTATTATTGTGTGTTTGAATGTACTGTCTAGTTACCCACAATACCTGACATAAAGATGTCTCCCTTGGCCCCAGGGATGAGCTCCTGCGACTCGGATCGGAGAACAGAGAGCTGCGCCGTCTCCTCAGTGAGAAGGTGTTAAAGGAGTCTGAACAGGAGGCCAGAACAAAGGACGACTCTGGACCAGCAGGCCTCCACCAGACCATACTGAGACTGAGAGACGAGGCCAATGGTCACCTCAAGGTCATCGGCTCGTTGAAGGAGCAGCTGGAGAGGAAAGCTGTGGAGGTGTCTGATTGGGAGAGGAGAACCGGGACCCAGGAGGTCCGACCGACCACTGAGCTGTTACACCACAAGACTGCCAGGCAGCATCTCTCACATAAGGTAGGAAACCTGCCATAAACCTGAATAAACAATGTGATAACATACTGTAAAATCCTAAGTTTTTCCATTCTTATTTTAGGCTGGTGTCAGATCTCGCCTCCCTGTGCCAGTGAGACTGATATCAGAACCAGGCAGCACCATCTGGGGGGCCAACCAACCCCAACCTATGCACCACCACACCGCTGAGCCTCTGCGAAATATACATCTGAATCACATCTCTGAGTCAGACCAGCTCCTGTCCGAGGGCTCTGAGTGCCCCCTGTCCCTAGATCGCAGCACCACTCCCGGGTCCAACTTTGACGAGTTCAACCATCGCAGCAGCTGCAGCCCCACAGTCTCCGATGTTAACCCAGAGGACGGAGAGGCTCTCCTGGGTGAAGCCCAGGCTGACTCCTGTGCCCTGCTGGCCCAGCTGGAGCTGCTCCACCAGGAGTGCCAGGAGAAGGAGAGCCTCATCGAAGGGCTGGAAGGCAGGCTGGCCGAGTGGGAGGAGATCCACACCCAGCTGCAGGAGAAGGACTGCCTCAACCGTCAGTATGCCGAGGCCTTGCAGGCTGCTGAATCCACAATCGCTTATCTCACCGCCTGCAACCTGGACAGCCAGAGCGGCCTGGGCCTGGGCTCGGCGGCCTCAGACGGCAGCACCCTGCAGAGGGAACGCGTGGAGCTCAACAAGACCCTGCAGGAGAAGGAGAGGCTCATCGGCCACCTTGTGGAGTTCCTCAACCTGACCGGCAGGGACATTGCCGCCATACAGGCATCTTTGTCCTTTCCCTCAGCCACAGCCTCTCGGGAGCTGTGTTCGAGGTTGGTGAGCACCCTGCAGCAGATGATCGTGTCTCTAGCGGCTCAGCACCCAAAAGGCACCGACGATGTGGCCTGGGGTTCTGACCGCGCTCAGGAGCAAAGCACGGACTGGCTTCAACAAGGGAGGTGGGAGCTGAACCGACTGGATTCGGAGTGTGAAGTAGGAAGTCCTTCTGAGGCCAGCGGTGTACTTCCTGGTCTCAACCACACTCGGCACAAGGACTATTTGATAAGGCAAATTGCAGGAGAGCCTGTGAACAAAGGCAGGTCCAGAGATATAGAAGGCACATTGGGCTGCTCTGAAGGCAGTTTAACGCACAGAGAGATCACCAAGTGTCTGTCAAATTCTCTGGCTGCAGTAGAGTCAGCCATCGCCTCTCTGGCAGCACACTGCACCAACACTCAGAGCTTGTCTTCTGGAACATCAGCCCAGATCAGTCCTGAGCTCCAACACCACCTGCAAAGGCTCAAGATCTCTCTGCAGGAGCTGGGGGAACTGGAGGACCAGGGCCGTGTGGAGGAGGCCAAGCAACCCTCCAATAGGCACGGGTCTGCTGCTGGCAGGAAGTCCCCACCTTCTTCCCAGGAGCTCCATCGCAATATCCACCTCCTCCACCAGGCATTCTGCGATCAGTCCCAAAGGATTTCTCACCTTCAGGCCAGCCTGCAGGAGGAGAGGAGGCTCCGAGAGGAGAACCAGAGTTCAGAAGGAATACCAGGCGATGTTCAGGCCCAGATGGAGGGTCTTCAAAAGGCTTTAAAGGACAAGAAAAAGACGTGTAAGATCCTTGAGGAGAAACTGGCCTCCTTGAAGCTGGTTACCATCCACCACCTGCCCTGTGATCCTGCTCAGAAAAGTAAGGACACATACATCGTGAGCTATGCATGAGTGCTGTGGTGGTTATTCATATGAGGGGTATATATATATTCATTTAATTTATTCTACCAAAGAATATTCTGTAAATAAAATTCCTCCATAGAATTACTAATACATTTGATGAATGAGTCACTAATTAATGTTATCTAATGACTTGAAACCTATCTATTGTGACTGGGAATACGTAGAGAACATTCATATATCCACGTCCCTGATTCCTAACCCCACATTGTTGCCTCCAGCGCCCCGTCTGGAGCAGGACCACAAATGCGTGCAGGTGGATTTGCAGGACCTGGGTTACGAAACCAGTGGCAAGAGTGAGAACGATAGGGAAGAGAGCAGTAGCACAGGTAGCTAGTGGTGAAGTTTATACTAATCCCACTGGTGGTGGTTAAACAGCCTTTCTGCATGATCACTGAACTCAGGCGTTAGCGTGGCTATGAGCAGAGGTCTCTGTACCTCATAACACCCGTGTGTCAACCTCCCCTTCAATGTGGATGGATTTGTACAAACCGTCAACGTTTCACACTGTTTTTGCACGTTTTCACTGAATTTAAGAAGGCCCTGCTTTAAACAATGCATAACTCTTCACCTATTTTTCCTCTTCCTCCTCTCTATATCTCACTACAGTCACCAGCTACTTTCTTCACCTCCATCTCCCGTCAGAGGGACTCTATTACAGCACACTGGTAGTTGTTTGACCTCTCTGTACCACGTTGACCCTGATCTTCTTGTTGCTTCAGATCTGAAGGTCTGCTTGCAGCCCGGGGACAGCGCCTGCAGCCTGCCCTCTCTGCTGAAAGAGGTGCAAGGCTCCTTCTCCTCCGCTGAGAACCTAGACTCCACATCCACCTCCTACCCCAGCTCTCCTGCTCTGAGCTCCAACAAGGTGAGCTCTCCAGTCTTCTACCTGGAAATCTGTTGGCTTTAATGTTGAAATCTGTTGAGGTTTATGTTTAACTGTTGTGTTGTTTCAGTTCCAGGTGAGTCTGAAGAGCCTGCAGGCCTTCGAGGGCTACGGCGTATCGGAGGATCCTGTGGAGCTCAAGGCACAGGTCATGGAGCTGAGGCTTCAGCTGGAGAACCAGACCCGTGTCGCTCAGCAGATGCAGAGCCTACTGAGTCGCAACATCTTCCCCAGCAACCTGGTGTCCACGCCGGTCGACGCCTCTAGAGAGCACCATGCTTGGCCCGTCATGGTGGAGGACGGAGTCGGCCAGAGGATGAGGGATGAGATTGGTGAGCTGAACCAGGAGCTGGAGACGCAGAGGAGTCTGAACAAGAAGATGAGTGAGCAGCTGCAGCAGCGCAGTCGCTCTGCCTCGCCCGCAAGGTACACTGCTACCACCATGCAGGGTGCATTCATATTTCAGTACATTTATAATGAAGTGTTGATGACACAGAGCATTTATTATATAGTTAGTACATTTATAAAATGCTGTATAATATAAGTTATAATTAATTATTAAGTACATGCAAACAATACATTTATAAAGCGGCACATTTATATTGATGACCATATTATAACGTACTGTAATTCTAAATGGTAGTTATGCTACAACATGTCTTGTACACCAGATTTGTATTATTTGTAACACACTAAAGTATTTTCAAGTGTTTGACCGGTCATTGCGCTCTAACAACCCCTCTAACGTGAGCATCCCCTCTGCCTCCTCGCTGCCTCCCCAGGCTGGACTCCCTGGTGCAGGCCCAGGCCAGGGAGCTGTCAGCGCTGAGGCAGCAGATCAGGGAGCGCTGCGGCCTGGGCCTGTCCTACCGCCGACAGCTGGAGGAGCTGAGCCGGGCCTTCCAGGAGCTGCTGCAGGCCAGCGAGGTGGACCTGTTCCAGGGAGACGTCCTCCGAGGGCAGCTGGACAAGAGCCTGGGCATCCTGGAGAGACTGGAGGGACGGCTGGACAGAGGTGTCTTATTTCTAGATGAATGTATAGTATTTCTAAAAGGATTTTGCCGGTGGTAATAGTTGACATTATCTATCTATCTCTAGAGATGTAAATCAGCCAGGATTTTTGTTCTCCCCTTCTCTCGCGGTGTAGAAATGTTCCAAAATCAGGCAGTTGGCTATCAATTTACATACCAAAGTTTACCAACTCCCATAAGTTAACTTAGTTTTGTCCAACCCAGGTAAGCGCGTACGAACTGCTCTGTCTAGGGGGCCACTAAGGAGCAGATCCACAGTCTAGGTTCAGTGTTTTCATATGCCACTGCACGCCCTCTCTGAATTAGAGGCGTGTGGTTAGAGTTCTGAGCCAAGATTGTGGCTGTGTTTGTGGCGGTGTTGCAACCTTTCAAAAGGCTCATGGTGAGGGTAGGAGGGTGTGTTGTTTAACTGAGTTGAACCCAGCCATGAGCACTCTGTGTCAACAGGCCACTGTGATGCTCACAGACCTGGTGATGGAGGCCAGCAGGTAGAGAGGACGTTTAATGTCCTGGTTATTAGCACACTGGTGATGTTTGGTCCAACTGTAGTTGTTTTCTTGCTTCGAGCCGACAGTGGACTTGCTCATTAGGGACAATGGGCAATGCTTCCATTCTCACATGCCAATACCTACAAGTCTCTGGCTCTCAGTTTGTGAGGATGTGAAGTAGCGTGTAAACACAGAATTTAAACTTCCTTTCGTGGTCTCTGTTGGAGAAAGTTTCCAAGCCAGGGCACTTCATATGGGCTCACCGGGGTTGGTCAAAATAAAGATACGGCTATGGGAGCTGCTAACCACTTGTTTGGGATATAATGGATGTCAATTAATGTTAGATTTACATCTGGACATATGCAATGTCCACCACTAACCTGGGGACTGAACAAACCTGCCTAATCTTTAGCTAGAGACCGATGTCTGGTACACTGCGGCTACACGGACATAATCATCCATCTGAATAATGGTTCCCAGTGCTAACAAGTTTGACATTTCAACTCAATCTAAAGTACTGTATGTTTCCCAATGCTATCATGTTATTTAGTTAGACTCTGATTTGAGGCATTTCTTATATTTTATTCTAGTCAGTTAGTTATTGTGTGTTTTTATGTGTTTAACAGTTGACGGCAGGACAATAGGAGAGGACAATAGGGATTCCCTGGAGCTGGCCCAACGGTATGTCACCTCTATTTACAGCATTGTTCTTCTTTATTCATTTAGATTTTTCACTTCAATATTTGTTACTTTTTGCCATTGCTCATGATATCCCAGTCTTGTGTTCATCATCTTAAGGGAGACCATCCTCACTGGTCTTACCGTTCTGTGTGTAGACTGGTCGGGGCAGTTTGAGCTGTTTAAGTGTCTGTCGTTTGCCCCGTTTTAAAACCTGGGCGCCCCAGCAGTAGCCCACTGCGTTACTACCCCGTTCATATTGTGTTTTGCCTCTGACCTACTTCCAATGACCTCATGTGGGTCATTCTCCACCGTGAGGAACATGTCGGTGGGACTGACACCGCTACGGTCATTGTTGTCTCCATCGAGGCCTTGGAGTCTTTTGAAAGCAATTCTCCATAGTCAATCATCATTCTCAATGTTATGCATTTAGCTTGTGACTTACAATTAGTATATATATATACTGCAGCTATAGCACATGGTTCTTTTTGGAGGTAATAACATGAATGTGTTTGACTAACCGCAATGTGTTTGTAATAACAGAAGAAACAGCTTGACCAGCATTTGTTGTCTTTGCTGATTTCCTTTTACAGTTAATATCCAGCATATTGTTTTTGCAATGTAAGGCATTGTTGGCGGACATCGATGTAGTTTTTGTTTGAGTTGATATATGAGCTACATCTTTCCCCGCATCTCATATCCATCATGCATATTGTGACCGGGCAGCCCTGAGGAGAGCCAGCAGGAGCTGCACTATGGTAGCTCTCCTCAGGACAGTGCTGCTAGCATTCAGAAGGAGATAGAGTACCTACGGTGGCAGCTAGAGGGCGAGAGAGAGCTGCTGCAGCAGCACCTCCGCTCTCTGGTCCAGCAGAACTCCAATCTGGCCCAGTCCACCAGAGAGCAGCTGGACCTGTGAGTCACAGGTTCAGGTCCAAGTGGGACAGCATGCTGTTTGCAGTGAACTCTTTATCTTTGAAAATAGTGTTTTACCCTAAAGGCAAAACAATTAGGATTCAAGACTGTCCTCCACCTCTGGTCCTGGTCTCCTGACCAGAAGACCTGAGAGCATCAATTCCAACAAAAGCGACCCTTTAGTTGACCTTTCTTCTAATCAAGCAGAAGAAGTGAACTTTTGTTGTTTGAAATCTATCTGACAATTGTGTTTCTGCCTCACTCGCATGTATACTTTTTTATTGTAAACTTAGTTTCCCTTTCTTGTTGTTGCTGAGATGTTTCCCTTCAGAAGTACCTTTTGTAGTTCAGTGCTTTGCACCCAAAGCACCACATCCATAAAGTGTGTGTGTGTGTGTGTGTGTGTGTGTGTGTGTGTGGTTGATGGGCCCAGGTTGTCCAGGGAGCTGCAGGAGAAGAACCACCAGGTCCAGAGCCTCCAGAGCCAGTTGAGAGGTCCCAGCAGGGCCTCCTCGTGCTGCTCCAGCTCCTCTGAGCAAAGCCTGTCCTACGTGGTGTCGGGGTCTGGACGCGGCAGCCCCACGGCCCACAGCCCCACGGCCCACAGCCCCACCGCCCACACCCCCACCGCCCACGGCCCCACCGCCCACGGCCCCACCGCCCACAGCGGAGCACTGGTCCCTCCCGGTATGTATGTGTGTCTGACTAGGGGTTCAAAGGACAACACTTTCCAATAGAAAGCTGGCTCTTCTTTATACTAATGTGTGAAGGTTTTTAGAGGCACGTTTGGAAAGGCTCAGTAAAGGCTAGTGGTTAGCGAGCTGCCTGTTACCTGCAGGAGGCACTGTAGCAACACGCAGTAAGATTATTAATGTAGCCAGATCAGCTGAATATCATTAATGTTTCAAGTAGCAACCTTTTCATCATACTTTTTCTTATTTATTCACTTTAAACCTTTACATTATAGATAGAGGAAAGAATCTTCATTGGCCTCACTTTGTAGATTTGATCACTATTCACAGGTGAACAATTCAAATGCACAAAGATTCTCGATGCCTCAGTGGGAGAATCTGAGATCAAAAGTCAACATCTATCATATCACAAGCTGCATCTTCCAATCCCAGTCTGTGTGTGACCCCCTTCAGTACATTATGTACCTGTGATCTACAATGATCAGATCTGACCTGCAGCTCGAAGACGAGGCACTTCCTGGAAAGATCTGATGTTTTCATTGCAACTTCAATGATGTCAATGTTATCAATAATCATAACTCACGTCCTAGGGTTTGGCGGTCATTATACATGAAACTGAAATGTAAAGCAACATAGCGATGCGTGTGTTCAAATAATCGCACATCTCAATAGCACAAAGTCAAAGTTAAAAAAGATAGTCAGTGTGAGAGAAACCATAAAGAACGATGGAGGTTGATCAGAGAAAGGAGATGAGTTGTCGTGGTCCTGACCCTCCTGTGTGTTGTAGACCAGGAGGACTGCTTCAGCAGTCCTCTGTAGAGCCATCGTTTGTTTCTACACTATAGGCCAACTACAAAGTACTCTGCCCTGAACAATAGCAAACCAACCACAATGTTTCATGTAAGCCTTAATCCATTTTCAAACTCTCAGTTATGTTCTGTCACTCCTTGGCTGCAGACCTCCATCTTATTCTGGAGGTCTGGATGATGTAGTGGTTCCCCTCCCAGCCCAACGAGGCCTG
Organism: Trisopterus luscus; assembly: GCA_027122455.1. Taxonomy (NCBI): domain Eukaryota; kingdom Metazoa; phylum Chordata; class Actinopteri; order Gadiformes; family Gadidae; genus Trisopterus; species Trisopterus luscus. Next base: position 967,126 of record JAOPUA010000081.1, read on the forward strand.
GGCTACACCTGATGCCCCCACTCCCCAGCCTGCATGCTGCTCCTAGAAATATGAATATACATATTCACAGTTTACTTTAGATAAGAGTGTCCACTGAATTGACTCCGTCCCTTCCATTTCCAAAGTTCAGTCTTAGTATTCAGTATCCCTGGAGATTGATATGAGCAGTCCATCTCCACATCTATCGTTATATTCAGTCCCTGCAGTTAGCTTTGTACGTTTCCTTATTAAAAATGCATATTCCCCCCCACACTATTTCCCGGGCGATTATCATGAGGTCAAGAAGGCATGGAGACTTGTTGCTCCTCAAAGCTGATCTGTTAGCAGGTAGTGGTGTCCCTTCGGCCCCGCCCCCTCGGTGAGGCCCCGCCCCCTCGGTGAGGCTGCACCAGGCATCTAGCCGTCAGGGTGTCGTGTTCCCTGCTCTGCATTATTAAGGCCCACCTATCCACCCGGAGGGAAGAGTGAGGAGCCGCTTAAGGTTCTGACGCATATGTTAGAACACGTTTAAGGCCTTCTCCCCCTTATGCATTTCACTATTTTACACTTCTTGTTTTAAAGAGTTCCATTGCCAAGCGAAGGAAGAAATTGCTGAAAAGACCATTTGAAGTCACAATAGAAGTGACTCATATTTAGAAACCTGCATGGGGATTATTGGCAATCAGCTGTGTTCGTGTGTGTGTGTGTGTGTGTGTGTGTGTGTGTGTGTGTGTGTGTGTGTGTGTGTGTGTGTGTGTGTGTGTGT
>JAOPUA010000081.1:1010381-1023710 GCA_027122455.1 Trisopterus luscus
CTTGATTGTTCTGTTTTTTTTTTGTGCATGTATTGTCCACTGTCATTTTTTTATGGCGCTTTTAGCCCCCCCCCCGGCCCGGCCGGGGGGGGGGGGGGGTTGCTGTCCTCATCAAGCAGTCGTGGGGTACAGACACCAAGATTGTGGCAAAACTGTTCACCTAATCTGGAACACCTGACCATTAAGTGCAGACTGTCCTACATACCGAGGGAGCTACAGTGCATCCTACTGACAGGTGTTTACATCCCCCCCGTCAGCCAATGGGGAAGAGGCACTGTCGGAAATCTATAGTATGGTCAGTAAATATGAGAACACATACCCTGATGCTGCTTTTGTGGTGTTGGGTGACGATGCACTATCTGAACTGAGAGACTGCTTACAAACAACTAACATGGATGAGTTCAGGGTAGCCACAGATAACATTCTTGACTCTACGGACACCGTGAGCTGCTACATCAGCTGGTGCACATCCCTGTGTGGCCCCCAGGATTTACAGATGATTTCCAAATCAAAAACCATGGTTTAACCAGGACATCCAAGCCAAGAGAGGGTAGGCACTGTGTGGTACGGCAACACTACAGTAAAGGAGAAGAAGGCCCTTCAGAGGATCATCAAAACTGCACAGAAAATGACAGGCGCACAGCTCCCCTCCATGGAGACCCTGTACACAAATCGCTGTAGGAACAAAATAAAATCCATTCTCCATGACCCACATCACCCGAGTCACAACCTCTTCAGATGGAAAAGCTACGATGGGGTGCTGAGACACCGTCTCCCAGAGACTATCAGAGCAAAGAGGAAGCGCTTTCACAACAGCTTTACCCAGCAGCCATCAGACTGCTGGCAGAAGACATCCAAGCTGGACGGAAATACCGTACCCCACCCCATGCATACATATACACACACCCATCTCCCCTTCTCACACATTGTCTTTTATTGCACTTTGTGCACTACATATTTATCATATTATATATATTTAACATATTGAGTAGTATATTTATTAGAATGTGGACCTTTTTACTTCGTGGACTGTTTTGCCATGTGTTTAATAATATGTGCTTCTTTTTAAAAAATCGTTGACTGAGTGAACCAGTGTACAAGAATTCCAATGCCCCTGTGCACCTGTAATTGGACAAATGGCAAAATAAACACTTGAACTTGAAGCAACCCTCACCAGTAATTTGCTTATCCTCAGTGAGAAGTCCTTCAGCGGTTTGGCAGCTTCCTTGTTTGCCTTCAGCTTGGCCACAGCTGATGAACTGCATCAAAAAGGGAGGGAAAATACAACATTTAAACATCGGTATCTTTTCTGTTTGTGGATCACACATTCTTTAAGAGTTATACCTGGCTGGTTTGTAGTAGGTAAGCCCTTGATGTAGCTTTTCCCAGTGCCTGTCAAGCTCTGCCTCTATCTGCGCCTATATTATTGAGGATGTAGGTCAGAGAGAGACAGCAGAATAAACAGAATATGTTAGTTTACATTTATCAAGGATGACTACATTTTGAAGTGTCGTAAAAGACTCCAAATGTTGACGTTTCCAAACATGCAAGCACAGCCAACATTACTATCCCTCTGGGATCAGAAATGCAAAGAAATATATTATAAACTGTGTATACCAGTATATATATATTTTTTTATTTTTATTTATTTATTTGTTATTATAATATCACCGTAGGTGGTCCTTACTGTACTCCCACTCAATTGTTATATCATTATTCGATAAATATTGAGGGGAAAATCCTGACTGCCAAAAGAGTGTTCTGTACAGAAGTAGGGAGCTCTTACTGAAGGGGGCGCAGAGGATAATAACCAACAGAGCACAGATACCACAGAGCACAGGACATATCAGCACAGATACCAATCACAAACTTCTGGCCCAAATTTGGAATTGCCTACTAGGTTAAATTTTACGCTATGCAATCAAAAAGGAGAAAGCCAAAAACAAAACTGCTTTCTCCTGTTTTCTTGTATCTGCAAGAGTCTGTTATGGTAACAGGACAAGGACATTTTTCATTAATGTTTCTCATTTAAAAAAAATCTATGAAAATCTACTTGTTTTCTCATGTTTTAAACTTATAAACATACTACTAAACGTACACGGGCCCTTTAGCTATTTGTTTTTACCTCTTTCAAAAAGCAGGATGAAACAGACCAAGACATGCATAAATGGCGAAAATTGAACCCTTGAAGGCGGCCTGGATTGTAGGTTCAAAATAATAGTAATTATAATAATAATAATAGTAGAAAATCGATAAAACACATACTGGTTCTCTCAACGCTGATCGACCCAGAAGAATTGTCCATAGCTCCCGACTACTCCTGTCAGAAACATTGGGTTGGATCATGAGGAAGACAATTTAAGTGGTTATCAAAAATATGCTTTTTGGGAGAGATTGTATATTCAGTTTACAGTTTTCTACACATACCTATGGGCTGAATCTTAATCAAAACAATTCAATGATTACAGAAATGTATTTCATTTAAATGTCTCACTGAACCGTAGTTCATAGTCAGAGATCACTAAATAATTGAAGAAAGCGGTCCTTCAGTGATGATCAACAACGACGAGGCTCGGTTACGTCAAGCATTTAGTTAGAAACAAGCTATAAGTAAAGTAGATGACTATACATGTTCTGTCTGCACCACGTCGGACTCTATGCTACTGGGATAGAGTTCATGAATTCCATATTTCAAAAATAAATAACAGGACGTTATAGTGCAGGCCGTACTATAACATGTGTTGTTCAAGGAAAATGTGATTAAAGTGAAGCCGCAGGGATCTGGTTCAGTTTGTGGACAGCTCCACTAGGCTCCTCTCGGGGGTCGGAGGTATCGGCCTATGTTCCACCTGAATACATCTGTTCCACTAGGCTCCTCTCGGGGGTCGGAGGTATCGGCCCCTATGCTCCACTAGGCTCCTCTCGGGGGTCGGAGGTATGGGCCCCTATGTTCCACTAGGCTCCTCTCGGGGGTCGGAGGTATGGGCCCCTATGTTCCACTAGGCTCCTCTCGGGGGTCGGAGGTATCGGCCTATGTTCCACTAGGCTCCTCTCGGGGGTCGGAGGTATCGGCCTATGTTCCACCTGAATACATCTGTTCCACTTTAACCACAGTTATCAATACTTCTATGGCGACAGTTCGCAGCGTGTTTCGCCGGGTTGTGAGCGATGCGTGCGGTGGTCGCGGTGCTGAGTGGCGCTGAAACCATTCAAACAGCGAGCGGGGCTAAGCTAAGCACCAGCCCGGCGTGCTGCGGGGCTAAGCTAAGCACCAGCCCGGCGTGCTGCGGGGCTAAGCTAAGCACCAGCCCGGCGTGCTGCGGGGCTAAGCTAAGCACCAGCCCCGGGCTCCGGGACTTTAGTCACTAACAGAACCACGGTCTGAGGACGGCAACATCCGACATTATTTACAGTTGAGTTTCCCATTTGCAAGTAATAAGAGAGAAGGCCAGCGGTAACTTAAAGTATACGGACTGTTACCTGACACACAAGGCCGCCTCCGCCATCTTGGGTCCCGCCATGTGATTGGCTGAGCTTCGATTTCCGGTTTCCTGTTCTCGCCGTGTGATTGGCGGAGCGTCGGCCTCCTGTTTCCGCCGCGTGCCTCTGCCCTGCGTCTTTGTCCGCTTCCTGTTCCTCCGCCCGCTGCCTGGTTACTATCTGGTTACTAGGGAATAATGATGCTTATTATGGCTTATTTCTAGGTGTTTAAATATATATTCACGTTTTGATCTACAACCCAACATAAACCGTACACATATGTAGACATACAAGTCTGACTTGACTAGCTTGTATGTCCATTATATCAGTTATATTCCATTAAAATATAATAAAACAAATATTATGTTAGGTGATGCACACAAAAAATAAAATTATGATAAATGAATGATGAATTTACAATGAATCATGGTGTGGGATACACAAATATAACTAAATAAGCAGGAATAACGGTTTGTCCTTTTCGCAAAATTGCTAAATGCAGTTTTTTGCAATTTTCCAAAAATGAAACGCATTGCAGTTTTCAAGCTAAGGTTCAATGTATTCTGAAACGGTTAATGTACAAGTATTATATTCAAATACATACATACATTGTGGCCCATCCTCCTATGACGCGTCGCCCATGTGACCTGGCTGTCCAACACTGGTTGCCAGATTGGGTCCGATTTCCCAACCCTGGCTTCAGATCGCTGCAGCCAGGGTTTCCAGATTGGGGGGAAATCTGGCCCAATCTGGCAACCCTGTGTAAGGCCCGCCAGCTGACACCAGAGATCGGAGAAGAAGCTGCTACCGCTTTCTTTCAGATCGCCGTTTGTTTCAGTCCACACATGCTGTAAGTATTTTATGTATTAATCCATATGAAATTCATACCCGTGCAACGCACGGTTTGGTTTTAAGGTTATATTTAGTAAAGATTCCTCGTTGGATGTTGACGTAGGCTTGATGCTGGCGTGGGTCGCTCCATCCTGCAGGGCAGTATCCCCACTTCAGCAGAAAGATAGCTGGGCTAAATCGATTTGCAGAATATCAACTAGAAATGGGAGTTTTTACTTTACTAAGCACAAGCAATGCGTTTTCACCTTACGACAATGGATCTCGTTGTGATTATTTAATGACTCATAAATGCGCACAGCTTACCCACATATTATTATTTACAAGAACTAAGGTGGCAGCTAACACACTGTAAAGAAGAAAGAAACGTCGTTCTCTTTTATGCTAAATGTATAATTTGTAATGTTCGTTTGAAAAGAGACTTTGATCTTATCGTCTGATTTGATGTCAGAAAGTAAGAGGTGTAAAGTTGATCTTTGGATAAGGTGACTCATGGACCCGCAGATCATATATCGCGCACGTTGTCAGTTGTCAGTAAAGAGGCGAATGCTTAAGTAACCACCATTATAAATCTTGTAAATGCCGTATAATTTAAGCCTACCTTTTCATTTTTCCACGAGAGTAACACTTGTCTTTAACAGGTGATCTGCAGTAAATGAAGAGACCAACACATGAAGGATTCACGCTAGAGGAGCCATCTGCTAATGACCATTCCGTGTTCGAGAACATCCGTCTAGTCTCTTCCGCTTTCTCCCTCTCTCTTTCAGTGCCTGTGTGCGTCTCCACTCGGCCAACATGGAGGTCAACCCGGTGTTAGTGGAGTCCTCTGTTGTCATGGCCATGGTGCTGTGTGTCCACATGGTGGTCTGGAACCAGCACTCCTGGTGCTGCATAGCGCTGGTCATCCAGGCTTTCTATGTTCAACACAAATGGGACCGCCTGCTCCGCTCTGGCGGCGCCGTGTTCCAGTTTCGTCCGACGGCCAACAGTGGCATCGTCCCGGCCTCCATGGTGATGCCCCTTCTGGGCCTGGTGCTGAAGGAGAAGTGCTCCGCCTCCGGGTACGTCTACTTTGAGCGCTTCTCCATGGTGGTTACGGTGACGGGCATGATGCTGGCTCTGTTTCTGTCCCTCATCGCGCTGGGGGTCACGAGGCCGGTGCCCACCAACACCTGTGTGATAGCAGGGATGGCGGGGGCCGCCATCATGTACACCACCAAGCAGACCCTGACGGTGTCGGAGGTGATCGAGGTGCTGGAGGTGCTGCTTATCTTCGTCTACCTCTGCCTGATCGTGCTGTACCTGCTGCCGCGCTGCTTCACCCCCGGGGAGGCGCTGCTCATCGTGGGCGGGATCAGCTTCATCGTGAACCAGCTGATCAAGCGCTCCCTGAGCCTGTCTGAGGCCAAGGGCGACCCCATCAACTACTTCCTTCCGGTGGTGGTGGTGGGCTCGCTGCTGCTGGGGGTCTTCTTCGCCCTGCTCTTCTGCTTCATGGAGTCTGAAACATGGGTATCATCGCTCTTTTTCCACATGATGACTGCTGTGTTGGCGCTGGGGATCCTCATGCCGTGGCTGGCGCTGTTCATCGGCCGCCACCCCATCATGTGGCTGGTGGACTTTGTGACTTTAAACGAGAAGAGGATGTGCCTACTGGGCTACTGGCTGCTGCTGGCCAGCGTCGCCACCTGTGTGGTGCTGCACCAGAACTACAAGCGCCAGTCAGGCTCCAAGAAGCACCAGGCCTCCACCATCGTCAGAAAGTACTTCCACCTCATCATTGTGGCCACTTACGTGCCAGGGCTGCTCTACGACCGGCAGCTCCTCCACGTGGCCTCAGTGGGCTGCCTGGCCCTGTTCTTGGTCATGGAGTACGTGCGCTACTTCCGCATCCGACCCATGGGGCAGCTGCTGAGGCAGCTCCTCACCCTGTTCCTGGATGAGCGGGACTCTGGGCCTCTGATCCTCACACATGTCTACCTGCTCCTGGGCATGTCCTTACCCATATGGCTGTACCCTGGCCCATGTGCCCCTAAAGGGATATTACCGGGCGCAGGAGGACTGGTGCCGTACGCCGGGGTGCTGGCCGTGGGAGTGGGAGACACCGTGGCGTCGGTTTTTGGCAGCACCATGGGGGAGTTCCGATGGCCCGGCACCAAGAAGACCATGGAGGGCACCGCCACGTCCGTGTTCGCCCAGATCATCGCAGTGGCCGTGTTCCTCATCTTTGACGGGAGCATCAACCTGAACTCCACCTACTCGTGGATCGTGGGCTCAATCACACTGGTGGCCATGTTGGAGGCCTACACCTCCCAAATAGACAACCTCTTCCTGCCCCTCTACCTCTTCATCCTGCTCCTGCTCTGATCAGGGACCGCTGGGGGCTGAACGATACTAATAATAATAATAATATGGCTGAATAATGATAATGGGATTTTTGACATCTTTGATTTCTGACCTCTATAATAGGATAGGTGTTACTTTTCAATATATCAAAGGAGAGTAAACAGTTGGAAATTGGTATTGATCAAACAATAATGGTTCCCTTTAACTGGGACTGGGCGGGGAGGAAGGAGCATTCGCACAAAAAGTATTGGGATTACCTGTGTGGACAAATGGTAATGATAACATGGTAATCCTGATTATTAGTAAGACTAAGAACACCTCTGCCTTTTTATTTGGTAAAGCTGCAGATGTTTCATCAGCATGTCCTTTTAAAAATGTTGCCTACTGTAGATCAAAATGCATTCAAATCAGCTGCCATGGTTGGAAATTATGTTGATCATGATCATTCTCTGTTCATTATGGTGTCTGTGATATTCATATCTTTGGTCACATTTCTATTATGAGACAAACAAATGTTGACTTGTAAGCGAGGTTGGAACAAAAAAACACAGCATTCACGTATGCAACAATGGGCAGATGGATGGGACAGACTTAAGTGGCACATTTCAATCGTCTTTGTTTTATCTTGTAATGTCATTTTTTTGCAAATGGATACATGCCTTTGTATAGCCTTTGAAGAACATTATTTAAAATCAAGCTTCTGGAAATGTCTTTCTACAATGAACCATTTTAGAAGATGTGATAGTTTTGCCTGTGGTGATGGACGTAGTGATGGTGGAGGTTAGCCTTGGGGACTCTGCTTTCTGCACCATCTTAAGTGCTTTTGAGGCGGTAATTGAAAAGCATGGCAAGTTTGTCAAGAAGCCGTCCAGCAACTGTAACAATGTGAGTTGTTGGCACATGGCGACAAATTCTGCTCCTGCATGACACTAAGATGTGAAATTCTGTATGAATCTTAAATACAGAACAAGCCTACTGTAAATTTTGTTGAGCATTTTCTACAAGCCTAATGTTAAATCTTCATGTGGAGACAATTCCTTAAAACTCTATGCTGTTCCTTAATGCTGAGCTGACAGGTCCCACGTTTGCACAAACAATGGCCTGTTTCACCTATAATTATTTCTGTTTATTTATTATTATTTATTTTTGATTTAAAATATATTTCTTAGAAATATCTGTCACATGGCCTCTTCTCCCAGCTTTATTTAGCATTATTCTGTAAGGCTGACATGATGGTTATTACAAGATGTGATTTTTTATTTTTCCTTCATCTTTACATTTAGTTTTCTTAACGTGAGTATTGCATGTACATTGCATCATTAAAGATAATGCTGAAATGTTTGAATTTTTTTCTGTTTCTAAATAGTTGGCTAACATACATGTTATGAATGGCCGCAAAGACTAATATGTCAGAATGCATGAAATTATCCAAAGATATTTCAGGATCAAAATATGCAACCCACCTAAATCAAGATTGCACTTTTTCATTTCAATAAGAAAGGGGTAGTTCGGGGTTTTGAACATCGGACCTCATGTCCCAGTGAGCCAGAGTGTTATTTATCACTGAGACCGTTTAACACTTTATATTCAGTCCTTCTGGTTGCAGAAATGACTGCTGCTAGGCTAGCGCAAGTCGAGGGGATCTGTTAGCCTGCCAATAAAACCAGTTTACCCACTCCACAGCACACCCGAGGCTAACCAATTACCAACGCCAGACTGTCAATGTAAATGTCTGTGTTGATAGAATAATGTTAGAAATAAACTGACCTTGCGTTGCGTTTAGTTTCTAATCCTGTAGGTGGAAGCAGGCTACGGCAGCGGCGGACTGATATTACCTGGAGTGTGCTTCTCTGTTTACCTTTACCAGAAAGTAGTCCCCCAAAATGTAATGTCATCATTGCGATACAAGGATAGTTTTATTTCTATTATTCTATCAACACATACATTTACATCGATACTTGGGCATTATGTTTGGTTTGCCTCAGGTGTACTGTGGAGTGGGTAAAACTGTTTTTATTGGCAGGCTAGCAGATCCCCTCGACTGCGCTAGCCTAGCACCAGCGATTAGTGCAACTACAAGGCTTCAAGTCCTCCCCCCGTCCGTACCCTATGGCCCGTACCCTATGGTCCTCCCCCCGCCCGTACCCTATGGCCCGTACCCTATGGCCCGTACCCTATGGCCCGTACCCTATGACCCGTACCCTATGACCCGTACCCGTCCGCCCGTACCCTATGGCCCGTACTCTATGGTCCGTACCCTATGGCCCGTACCCTATGGTCCTCCCCCCCGTCCGTACCCTATGGTCCTCCCCCCCGTCCGTACCCTATGGCCCGTACCCTATGGTCCGTACCCTATGACCCGTACCCGTCCGCCCGTACCCTATGGCCCGTACCCTATGGTCCGTACCCTATGGCCCGTACCCTATGGTCCGTACCCTATGGCCCGTACCCTATGGTCCGTACCCTATGGTCCGTACCCTATGGCCCGTACCCTATGACCCGTACCCGTCCGCCCGTACCCTATGGCCCGTACCCTATGGTCCGTACCCTATGGTCCGTACCCGTCCGTCCGTATGGATCCCAGGTGTTCCTTCCAAAACAGGCAGTTTCTTTGGGTTCAATAAACCAAAATATATATGTATAATCACAAAAAAGTACTATATCAATTGTAACAATTATTAGTAGTATTTGGTACAAAATATCTCCAGTCTCCACAATTACAATCAAACAAATATTTGGTGAATATCAAAATGATGTTATCTTCCTTAGAAAGTACACCAGTAATACTTTTTCCTCTCTTCAGAAGGCATAAGTGGATCACATGGCTGACACGTAGAATGTGTAGTTGTTAATAATAGTTGAATATGGCTAGATGAATATGATATATACCCAGTGGACTGACTGATTGGACTTATACCTGACCACGTAATAATGTTCAAGCAAGTTTGCGCTTTCTCAGACCAATGGGAAGCGTGAATGTAGCCATGACATGGAGAAGAAAACCATATGTGCTGTGATCCTTCATGTGGTGTAGAGGGCAGGGAAAGGGAGCTCTTCTGTGGGCTGGAGCCTTGAAGAGACAGAGCAACATTAGGCACAGAATGTGAACTCAGAGATCAGGACGTCCACGAGGCTCTTTAAAGACCTCATTCTAAATGTTTCCCTCTTGATGGGCGTCTCACCAGTTCTCAGGGCTCCAGCGAGTGTCCTCTGTCTCCATCAGGTGGAACGTGTAAACATGACGGGAGTTGTCGGAGGTGTTTTGCGCACTGCGGTGCACCACCTGCCCGTGGATCAGCACCACCCCACCTGAACCAACCGGGGGAGTTCAAACCCACTGAGAAATCACCACTGCCCTACTCATGATGAGGAACAGACAGCCTCAATGGAGGCGATTCATGTCATGGAGATAGGCCGTAATCAATCTCAAATCCTACATTTAGGCATGTGGAAGAATAAATAAGGTTTATTGTTTCAAGTTTCTTATCTAAAGAAGAAATTTGCGCTCAGATTAGTATTTAACTCCGACCGCTAGAGACAGCCTGTCCAGAAGCGGCATTTTATGTCACCGGCTAATCCGTCAACAAAATACTGCATCCTTATTCACTAAAGAGGAAGCAGCCTATAAAGTACCTTTCTTGACTGGGGCGGGAATGAACTTCTCCTCATCGTAGTTCTCTTCTTGGCCAACAAAATCTGTCAATGGGTAGACGCCTTCTGCGGTCCGCACCATACGGCGAGTAATACCACCTCAGAGAACAGAAATAAAAATAAGGATTAGAGAAATAAGCTTATGTATATGTGTGTGGTTGTGTGTCTGTGTGTGAGTGTGAGTGTGAGTGTGGGATGTGTTGTCCTGGTGGTGGAACAGAGGCCACTCCCATAAGGACCTAGGAGAGGAGGATTGTGGCCCAACCCTACCAAACCTGGAGGTAGCACACCTGCTGATGATCTGTCTAATGACACCTGGAGGCTCACATACCAGCACCAGACAAGGTTGGCAAACTGAACAGTGCAGTAAGGAAGGTAGTACAGAAGTAGACAAAGAAAAGAAGTAGACTTCTAGATGAACCTCAGTGTGACGATCCTACTCACTCTAGAAGGACTGACGCACAACCACAGACTGGGGCTGCAGACAAATGGCCGGACAGACGGACACCCCGTCCCTGGCCTACAGTTCCTCCCTCTGTTGTTGTTCTTCTCAGGCTGTGGCCCAGTGTGTGCGTGTGGGTGCTGGTTTTTGTTACTACAACATGTGTGATGGTAACAGGAGATAAAACAGTAGAAGGAGAACGTACTGTTGTGGGACCCAGGGATGAACCACAGGCAGCCGTTGTCCTCCGTGGCGTCCTCCAGAGCCACCCACAGCCCCATCACCCTGCCCAGCGGCACGGTGTGCAAGAACGTGGCGTCTTGGTGAGGAGTCACTGAGGGGTCACACACCAAACAGCCAACTCACTCACAGTTGTAGACAAGGTTTGTAATCCTGCGTTATCCACTTCATGGTGCTTATCCATCATGGTGGTGATCAGGATATGTGGGAGATGTAATTATTCCTGACAAATGAAACCGTGTTCTACTTATAATGCATATATTAGTACTATATATTTCAATAGTTCAGAATGTTAAATATATATACGGTAACTTGCTCTATTGGGATAGATGGTTGAAGTTGGATATTAGTAGAAAAGTATAACATAACATCTAATCCACAGAGCCCCATTGATGCCAACATTCTGAAGACACTAATATGACTAATGACTAATATTATGGATGAAATTGCAGTCGGGTGCTCCTTGTCTACTAGTTGTTTTCTTTTGGTTGCTTTCTATTGGTCCTTGTCTGTTGGTCTATAGGATCTCTATCTATTGGATTTCTTGTATGACTTAAAGTGCACTGTGGAAGGGAAGGACTACATCAAGGTTAGTCCTTCACTTCTTAAATGAAATAAGTTTTACATGAATAATGCTTACCCTCTCCACCAATCCCTGGTTGCTTGAAGGGAGATGAGATGGAAAATTATGTAATTCAATAATTCATTCAACAATAAGTAATTAGTACACTAGGCAGAATCCATGATACAAATGCACTCATAAGATGACAATTATGAGTGTTTCCTACCTTAAAAATGTACATGCTTTGTAGAATCACAGGGCTTTGAAGACCGAGCTTCTTAGCAATTCCCTGTGGAGGATATACACATTTAGTACACACTGTTGATACGAACAAGGGGATTTTCTTTACAGATTTAACAGATTTAACAGAGTTAAAGTAGTATATTGTCTCACCTGGACCTGGGGCGAGTGTGTAATCTTTTTGTATAGAGGCTCATGAGCATGGAGGGCTGTAGTGGATCAGAAGGAATCGTGTTCATCTGAAGCAGACGGAGGTTCTCAAAGAGATGTGTGCATAAATCTGGTCTCCTTACCATGACCGACTTTATTCAAAGAACGTTCTTGTGGAACTGTAAATTCACCTGTAAATTGGGCATAGATATAAATTGGGCAGGCCTATCTCATTTGACATCTCATATACTATATCAGAATAAAAATGTAAACAATAATATTGTCATTACTTGTATAGGCCTACCTTTGTCATCAAAAACACCTTTCTCAAAAAAGAAGCGTATCTTGTCTCCGCTGGTGAGGAAATAATCAGCATTCCCCTAGAACAGAAGCACTGGTCAGGGGACCATATTATGAGTCTCCAGGCAGGGTTGCCAGATTGGTCGGAAAATCTGGCCCAATCTGGCAACACTGGCTATAGCCGACACTCCAATGTTTACACTGTTGTGTAACTCTATACATGTTAATGTTAAAGGGTATTTACCTGCCTCTTTCACCGCACAACGCAAGCATATGAGCAAAGTGGTTAGGTTTATGGTTTAAAGCAGCCAGACTCATACAGGGACATGTGAACGTACAGTAGTGCAGCGTTCTCATCGGCCAGTCGTCGGGCTGTACCTGGCTTTTCAGCTGGTCGCTATCGGTAGAGAAGGTGATACGGCAATGTTCCGGGACATCCATCCCATCCACTATCTCTGCCATCCTGCGTCTGAGCTGATCGCAATCCTCTGCTGTCAAGAGCCCATCCATGACAATATAGCCATCCTCTTGGTACTAGAACACAACATGCAATATACAGAGGTGGAAGTAACTAATTACATTTATGTATTGAGTACATTTTTGTGAAAAAACTACTTTTACTTAAGTAAGTTTTGGTTGAAGCATTGAACTTAGTTACATATTAAACCACACAAGTTACTGAGTAAACAATATGTTGAGGACGACAGATGCCTGCTGCAGTTCACCCAACAACAAGCCTGGTCAGTAGTCAGATAGGGTGTAATCAGTAGGCTGGATGGTTCATGGATTGTTATGTCAAGCTTCAAAATTAAACTATTGAACCCATGATTACGAGATAAGAGGAGGGTTAATATCACAGATAGTCATGATGAGGTGGTGCTCTGCGGTGGTCCGGCTCACCCTGCCCGGAATAACCCCAACATTGTAAAATAACCAATATATTGTTAACTTTGTTATTGAACGGTTGCAGCAAATCATGAAAATATCAGTAATGTTTATAAAGAATATCCGAGACGGTACCAAACCGACTATGCATTCAAGTGTGCATATTATACACTTTAAATCTGCA
>JAOPUA010000081.1:1383750-1395430 GCA_027122455.1 Trisopterus luscus
ATAAATACAGACAATATATACAGTCTCTCACACACACACACACACACACACACACACACACACACACACACACACACACACACTCATGTATTCTGTCTTTTTCTAGTCTGTTCACAGAAAACGTGCTAGCTCATCCCTGCATTGTGATTCGACGACAGTGTCAGGTAACTTCTTTGCTTTTAAATAAAATTAAGGTTTTTTTATTCATGGTAACTTCTTTATGTATGAAATTGTACAAATTGCATTGTTAAATATTGAGCTCCATACCATTGTGCATTTCTTTTTGTAGATAAATTACCATGCTCGCTGCCAGCACCTGTCTCCATTCACCGTTGTCACCGTGATGTACCATGTAGGCAAGACCCAGGTAATCCATACATGATCCATCATTTTTTGATTGATTTGTTAGGTTTGGCAATAACCACCTACTGAATACACATGTACTGAATACACACATACTCAATAAACACATTAAAGAATGACTGAATACACATTCACATATGCTGACTACACATACACATATGCACAGGCTTCTTGCATCCCCAAAGATAAGGTTGGGGGGTGCAACAAACCCTCAATATTGAAACGAAGTGAACCGACACGTCTTTGTCGTCTGTCCCTTTCAATAAAGCAAGCACGATAGAACGCTGGGCTGAGTGATAGAACGCTGGGCTGAGTGATAGAACGCTGGGCTGAGTGATAGAACGCTGGGCTGAGTGATAGAATGCTGCGCTGCAATAGCACCCTGCCCCCTCCCCCCACCAATTGCTCTGAAGCATTTCTGGCAACATTCCTGACATACCAATGGTTGGCAGAGTGGCAAATGATTGACAGGTCGAATATGTCAGGGAGTGGGTCGGGCTTATTGTGCTATCCATTTGTACGGTACCCCCAGCTTTCTTGCGGCATTGATGCATTGCGCCATTGAGGCACGGCTTCTTTTCTTTGGGGATACCAAGCTCCCACTGGGGCTTCTGCTGAGTACACAGAGTAGCGAAAGATCCCCGTGACGCTCGACGAACGAAGATGGCTCCGCCCGTAGTTACCAGTAGTTGAGCTGTATTTCCATGATGGTGTCTTTAATTTAGTCAATGTATAATGCACTTACACACTTGATTACATTGCTGCTTTAATCCGGTCACCAATGGATGCATTCCACGGCCTTGCTGTGCGTGCAATACAATGTAAAGTTTTGTTTTCGAGCTGGTTTGCTAAAGAGCCTAATGTTGCTAACAACAATGACTATCTTCCTACTCCAGGGTGATGTTATTATGATGTTGTCGTCATGGTTACAGGGTCCTAAGGCGCTGTGGAAGGGGATGGGCAGTACCTTTCTAGTCCAGGGCATCTCTCTGGGAGCCGAGGGGCTCCTGAGTGAGTGTTGTGGGCTGCCGCGGTGAGTAGTACGGCAGTAATACTGCAGTCATTGCAGTACTTTATTACAGTACAATATACAAAGAACACAACATGAACAGTACAGAAATACTGCAATAAAGGACATAAAAACTATAAAGTAAATCTACAATATACATATCGGACCCAATTTGAACAATACAGTAATATTGTAATAGGAAAAAGACAGAAAATTATCTATACAGTAATACTGCTAAATAAACTACAATATAATCTATAAAACAATATGATTATATTAACTACAATTTAAACTCCAGTTATACTGGAATATAAACTACAATATGAACTTAACAGTATAGGAATACTATAGGGTTAATTTGTCAACGTAATTACTGTAATGCCTCTCATATAGTTCATCATCAAATTTCCAAAGAAATTTCGACTATTGGTTCTTTCTCTGGTATTTGGCTCTTTTATGAATCACCCCTGCCTGGTTCAGAATGGCTAGCTACAGGCATTCACAAACCTGCCCTTAAAAGAACCCTAAACGTTTGTTTTCTGAAGTGTGCAACTCACCGAGTGGATCGTGGTGTTTGTTGATGTTCCAAATCAATTGGCATTTATTTAGCATTTTGTAAATCCCATTTTTTTTCTGAGTGAAGACTCATTGCTCGTACCGGAATTGTTCTTTAAATAATAGTAATTATTCATGACTGTACTAACTTTAATGGTTCATTATTCATTATTGTATTGTTTGTTAAAGAGAGCTTCCTCATCGATGGACCTTCAAGCAAGTCGCTGGACACTTCCTTCTCAAAGGGTAAAAAAAAGCAAAAGTCGATGACTGCTGCCACTGAACTCGATGACCACAGCAAACATCATTTAGATTAATGGAAAGATAAGAGTTGTAAAAGCTGTGGAGGAAATGAGCTGTACATACAGCTGTCAGGAACACAGGAATGCACCATGTCGCTGACAACACTATTTACACTATACGTACACACACATACAGAATATATGACACAACTTGTATTAACAATATAATAATGCCAAAGGTCATAAGATGCAAGAAACGCGCTAAACGATTGGGTTGGAACCATTGTGAAAAGGTTCGCAATGGTTTATGGGATGAGTAGTTACTACACTCATTCACAAAAAAATAATGTAAAGTCTTGTACCTTTTCCTTTTCTTCCATTTTCCAAATAATTTTTGCCCCGAATCAAATGTTTTATGGTCACGACTACCTGATGAACGAATGGCTTGGTTCCAGGCCTAAAACTCTTTATGTAACGTTTTTAAGAAAAGTCAATAGAAATAATTAAAGAATAAAAGTTATTAGTAAGTAGTAGTATTATAAGTATAGTATATTATTATGATTTGTATTATGAGTTTTAGTATAAGTATTATAATCACTATATTTTAGTTTTAGTTGACAGTAGTAGTAGTAGTAGTAGTAGTAGTAGTAGTAGTAGTAGTAGCAGCAGACTATTACATGGTTAGTATTATTATTAGAAGTAGTAGTAGTTTCTTATTATTATTATTATTATTATTATTATTTTGATATTATGAGTAGTCTATTATTTTTAACATAGACTACTATATTATTATGATTAGTATAGTATCATTAACAAATTAGTGTTGTCATCGCTCAGCTAAGTACTGGTGATATAAGTATATTTTGGTAAGATACTATAATCTGCTCTCTCTCAGTTTGACTGTCATGGTCGCGCTGCCGTTCTACGCAGCCAGCCTTGTGGAAACTGTGCAGGTTGGTTAACACACATGCTCTTACTCACACACTTTCCACTTATTATAATGCATTATAATTTAAAGTCCTAGTTGTTTATTGTGTGGTATTATTTTCTACTTCAAAATATGACTCACTGACTTTGTACTAGTTTGAGGATGTTGTAATGTATAATATAAATCAGTGTTTCTAAACCAATGGGTCGCGACCCAAAAGTGGGTTGTGGACTTGTTCTGAATGGGTCGCGGAGTGTTATATTAGATGAGGAAAACAAAACCCTAAATACTTCTAGTGCTAGAGTAATGTGCTTTGAATTCAGGGATGAAAGTCTTTATTTATTTATGCTTACAAAAGGTTAATGATGTCATTGTGTATGCGTGTTTCCCAACACATTTTTGATAAATAGATTTGCTTGGTTTGACTAAACCAAGCTTTTTGTGGGTGACGACTAAATAACTATGGGAAAATGTGGGAAAAAATGTGGGGGCCCAAAATCAGAACTCCTGATATAAAGTGTGTTTTTAGTTTAGACTTGTCTAGTTTTATTTTTAAAAAGCCTGTGATGTGTTTTCATTTTGAAGAGTGAGGTGGTGCGTGAGCCACCCGGGCCTCTGGAGTGTCTTCGAGAGGGCGTGGCTCGGCTGCTGGGACCTAGGCTCCTCCCTCAACGCAGGCTCCTCCCCTTCCGTCGCCTGCTAGCGCCTGCGCTGCTCCACTCGCTACTGCGCTACGCGCTGCTTACCGCATTACAGACCGCCATCACGGCCTTGATACGTTACTTCCTGTCTCGGACCGCTGCCAGGAAGAAGGCTGCGATGGAGAGCACTGGCCTCCATGACAACCAGGGAAGCATCGTCGGCGCTAGCAGCGCAGAGACAGCGGTGGACGGCCACTTTGCGGAGTTGGCGGCGTCGCTGGTGGCATCGCTGGCGGCCGATGTGGCCCTGTATCCGCTGGAGACCGCACTGCACCGCCTCCTGGTGCAGGGCACACGCACCATCGTGGACGACACCGACGGGGGCGTGGCCTCCCTGGCTGGGGGCGTGGCCTATCTTGCGGCCGGGGGCGGGGTGGTGCTTCCCATCAACACTCAGTACGACGGCTTGCACGACGCACTGACGGGCGCCAGCGCCGGCGTGCTAACCGGGGGCCGCGGGGCCCCGGAGCCGGCTGTCTCGGCGGTGGGCGGGGCCTGTCTGTACCGGGGGGTGGGGGCGGTCCTTCTGCAGTACGGACTGCAGGCGTCCGCGCTGTGGGCCGCGCGCACCGCCTACACCGCCGTCGCCGGACGCCGCTAACACTAGTTTCTGTCTCGTGGAAAACACACAAATCTAATTAAGAACACAATGTATCAAACAATGTAACACACAAGACCTTCATCTTCAACCCCCTTTAACCTCCCAGCTGACCAGATTTCATCGCTTCCTGGTCTCACAATAGCATTTCTTACTTGAGAGAAAATGACTCAAGATGCACTTAATAGGGGGGTTTCTTTTAAAAAGACAATACAATTGCATGAATCGGGATATACAAATAAAAATGATGAATAGAAATGTGGTAATAATATATTATGTTTAATGAAAGTTCTATATGAACATTTTTCCTCTGATTATTTCAAGGTAGCCATGGTGACAATTAAAAGTAATGTGAATATTTCAAGGTTTCATGTTGTGTTTGGAAAGCAATCCTATTCATATATTCGGGTCAACATAGATTACTCTCTCTTTCTCTGTCTCTGCCTAGGGTTGGTATAAGTTATAACTATAGTACAGGTTTTATTATTTTAGAGGGCCAACAGTTGAGGGGTTGCCAAGCATTAAAGGTGAGTGGAGCAGCATTTTAGGGGTTAGGGTGAGCACCAGCACATAGCCTCTACTCAGCATCTAGCCCCAACCCTAGCACCCAACCCTGGAACCTAATCCTTTAACCCTGTCACCATCTGGGAACAGCGTTTGTAAATCCAGTTCAAACTGAACACTTATAACTACATTAAAAGATGCATGTAGGCAAAGATACTAAACAAACTATGTTTACTTTTTACTGTTTGTTGGTAAAATGAGTCAAGAGGCTTAAGGAGAATTTCAGTGACGTGGAAAATCTGCTTCTATAAGATCTACCCAGGTCTACCCTGTAGCAGCCTCATTTACTGCTTTTATTTTGAAGTACCAGTGTTCATCTTTTTCTTCAATGTGGCATATTTGTCAAATTTTATTTTCCTAGTTTATCATTTTTTACATTTATTTTCCTACTTGGTAATTTAAGTATTAGAAGTAGCATTTTTATCTTTGAGTACTTTCGTTTTTTAGAAGTAATTGGATGCTTATTTTTGTTAAATAACTTCTCTACATTCTACATCTGTATTCATATTGTCTAAAATGGGACTAGGCCTACTGTACAAAGTTCTAATAGCAGGTAAGTCCTTTTTTTTACAATAATTGTATGTATTATTTATGCAGTAAAGGTACTTATAAGAAGCACTTTTTGTGAATAAATGTAAAATGGATCATTATAATTACAATTCACATTCACTTTGAGTATCTTTATCCTACATTTCCCAGAAAGCCTCGCACTGCTGCGGCTCCCATTCTCTCCATTATCCAATTCTTCTGCGATGACGTCAGGGAGGCTGAGCTGTCTGCGGCAGCTTCAAGATGACGCCTTCCACCTACTGTCGGTTGCCTACCAGAAGGTGGGGTCAGAGTCCTTCTAGTGCGAGTACTAGCCTGCTACTAGTAGCGCTGCATACAGTTCTTCGAATGGTACGAATATAAAGCTGTCTGTGTGTCATTTCCAATTGTAGGAGTTGTCCAGAGCTGACGAAGAATGTAATAAGTCGCACGTAAGGGAGTATAAGGTAGGCCTAGTAGAACTAACCTAATCAGTGATCATACTTGAAACTGAAATAGAGTAATTACAAGTATGCCTAATATGATTTTGTTGTAAATACCTAATTAGGTATTCACAGACCTATTGTTGTAGAGTTTAGGTATTATTATTTCGTAATGTTTTTTCAGGCACAGACTTATGTCAGACTTATGTGGAAAACAAAATCTTTCAATATTAAAGCAGTCACAATGACACTTGAGAAATGAAAAGTCTTGAGAAAAGTCTGTGTGTGTGTTAGTCTTCGTGTGTTTGTGTGTATGTGTGTGTCTGTCTGTTTCTCTGTGTGCGTCTTTCTGTGTGTATGTCTGTGTGTGTTTTCGGAAGAAAAAAAATATCTCGTGATGAACCTTGTGGCCCCATAGTTCAGTCTAGGAGTAATGATGCGCCCCCATGAATCGCTTGAAAAGACTTTGTGACTGCTTTAAGTCCTATTTAGTTGTTTTGCTTGTACATTTCATAATGTGGTATCCCAACATTTAAAATGTACTTTTAAAGATCGACTCCAACCTATTTCCTCATAGGCCGAGCCGAGCTGCATCCTCAGGTGGGCATGGCAACCAAGCCCCACCAACATCAGCTCAGACCATGGTACCGCTGCATGGCATAAGTTTATCCCGCTCCTTCTCGGAGACCTGATTACTGTCTACCAAAAGGTGAGTTGCTGTTGTTGTGTTAAAGTCATTGTGTTACAGTGCGGTTGTGTATGTGCGTGTTTGCTCATACTTGTGTTTCCTCCATCAAGTCATCACACTGTCAGGGCTTCAGGCCAACAGCCGCACCAACCGGTGCCAGAGCCAAACCCTCACGCCACCGCTGCTCGTTCGTTGGCTGCTGGTTCGCCTTGGTGTCGGCCAATCTGGATTCAGGACAGTTGGCGCATTAAAGGGAGATCAGAGCGTTATTCTTATACTCATTTTAACTAATTACGTTATTATTAAGTTATTTAACTAAATGAATGAAACATTGGAGAGATTATTGTATTGTTGTATTATGTTATTTATACTTTATGTTGATTAAATCAATTTAATATTTCAGAGATTATTTTTATTGTTGTATTGATATGTTAGTTATACCTCATCTTTATTACATAAATTAAACATTGTAGAGATTATTTTCTCGTTGTATTATGTTATTTATAATGAAGCTTTATTAAGTAAATTGAACATTGGAGAGATTATTTTTATTGCTGAATTGTTATTTATTATTTATTCTTACTCTTTATTAAATAAATGGAACCTTGGAGAGATTTCCTTCTTGTTGTATTGTTATTTACACTTTATCTTTATTAAATAAATGAAACATTGTAACTGCAACTGACATCCCACCAAAAGTGCAAAAGAAGCACTAAATACCAATGTGCAGGTTGAGTACAGTATTATGGGCAGCTATAATAGTGAGCACTGGGGCCCGTTGTAACTACTCAGACACTGGTTGAGGACGATACATCCTACTTCTCTGGGAAAAATAAACAAAAACACGAATTAATGAATTAATTTTCACAAGGAAATGGTGGATTGCAAGAGAGTAATGATATGGGATCATTGATAAAGTGAATTACTTTAGGAAAGTATACACAATTACATTTAATGTACAATACATTTCATGCGACATCTTTTGAAATCTTAATACAGAAAACGGTCCGTATCTTCTTCACATGCGGTCATCACTCACGTGACCATGGTCATGTGACACGAGCCAAGAGCACAGGGAAGGCGACGGTGTAAAACTTATTGGTGCTATCCAGTTGTATGGCAACTAAACATAAAGTATAAGCGTTGGTACCACTATATAGTCATTTCTGGTTTATTCAGACAAAAGGGGTTTTTGTGTTATATATGTAAAAAGTCCTCCGGAGGGCGAGAGGATTAAAGTGCCTTCATGACGGCGAGGGTGAGTTTAACCTCTATAACTATGCTACTAACCTCTAACTTTTGAAGACTACACCTGCTTCATACCTCAAAATAATACTTATTACTTAGTGCCATAAAATATCTAAAAAGAACATGACTTAACTAACTAAAATCAAACGATACAAACAAAATACTGCACGGTGTGTAGTTTATTTCATAATGCTTACTTGTATTTCAGTAAAAGTGTAAAAATTGTGTATTACTATGCTGGCGGTCATATAAGACAAATTACTACGTTTAAAGCAGAACAACTATTTAGGGGTCACTGACTAATGCATGGTAATGCTTTGTGTGCTGCAGCAAATAAGCTTTTGAATACCTTTTCTTTGCTTTCAATTATTTTATTAATTATATATTAACCACATGTGACGGCATGGAAGCACTGGGGTCACTCAGCCCCTCATTCATAACTAGGCAACTTAATTACGAATGATTAGTATAGCTGATTATTATGCACAATAGCAATAGAAGGGACAACTGTACACCAACTATTCTATTCTGTCAATGTTTGGATTAACACAGGTCTTAGATACCGGTCCATTATGTGTGAAGTCTCTGACAGCAATATTCAGTACCTCTCTATAAGAAACAGTCAAAGACTCAGGGAACACGGCAGCAACATCACTAGTACTAGTTGTCTTAGACCATTGGTTCTCAAAGTGCGGCCCGCGAGCCAATGGCGGCCCGCAATGAATTACAGTTGATAGTTTTAATCCAACTGTACATTGCTTTTTCTCAAGTTTTGCCAGGTTTAGCCTCATTTATTCATTAAAATGTGTTTATTGGACATTACCGGATACAGACCAATAAGTGTAAACTGTAGAAATGCAATCTGGTCATTAAAATTATTACAAATGGGATTTCTTTCTGTTTTTTTTTTTCCTTTGGTGGCCCTCAGTCCAATGTTGGGTTCCTAATTTGGCCCTCAGGTGCCAAAACTTTGAGAACCCCTGTCTTAGACGGAGGGTATGACCGTCCCTGGTTAGTGACCTGCAAGAAATAACCTTAAGCCTGTACATGTTTTTGCCAGCTGTCAGCTGTCAAACATTCTGAATCAACAAATTAACTTGTTGAAATTTGCCAATGATTGAAGTTAGTTCTTCAATGCCAATGCATTGAAGTTAGAGGGTTAGGGTAAAGAGACAGGCGCTGCCGGATAAAAGGAATGGACTATTTGACTGCCCGACAATGCAACAACCCTTCAGGATTTCCCTCTTGGACCCTGCACTGACTGGGGTCCTGTCCGCCGCAACACTCCCACCCAGTGGAACATCAGATCAGATGAACGGTTGTTGAGAAAATCCAAGGAAAGACATAGACATACACCATTTTGGTTGGACAAGGCGTGTGTGTGGATGTGGGTGTGAGTATACACACACTTGTGTAACCCGTGTGTGTGTGTGTGTGTGTGTGTGTGTGTGTGTGTGTGTTTTCAGGTGACTGTCCTGTACTTTGCTAAGAGTGCCGAGTTAACGGGTCACAGGTCAGAGGTCGTGCCATTGCCGGCGGCAACCAGTAGCTGTCAGCTCTGGGCCCGCCTCCTGGAGCTCCACCCCAGGTATGACCATTTGGTACCTTAGCAACCGTTGTTACCCTTGCCACCGTGGTCCCCTCACTAACTCTAGTCTCCCTATCAGCCTAGCTGCTCTGCAGGAGCAGGTGGTGCTGGCCGTCCGTCAGCAGTACGTTGCCCTCGGCGACCAGGCCCTCCTCCTTGCGGACGGCGACGAGGTCGCCGTGGTGCCGCCGCTCAGCGGAGGCTAAAGGTACGCTCCTGCGCGCTGGTCAACACGGTCGTTGTGTTTGCCAACATGGTTAACGGTGCCGTGCAGTTGCTAACAATGGTCGACAACGCTACACTAATGCCAAGTGGTTCACAGCGCTTTTCTATTTGATAGCCTCCTTCTCCTCCCCTCACACAGCACAATGTCCTCCAGGGAGGGAGTGGGCGGGGCTAAGGAGGAAAGGAGCGAGGCCATGGAACCTAGCAGGGACCTGATTGGTCTGTCCTCCGAGCCACTGTCCATTCAGACGGTCTACAGCTCAGCCCTCAGCCCCTCCTGCGGGGCAGTGGCCCTCTTTGTAGGTGTGTAGTGTTAACCTTTCCCCTGTCCACCCTACTAACCCTACCCCTCTATAAGTGTTACCCTGACCCTACTCACCCCTCCCTCTCTAGGTGTATAGTTCTAGCCTATAATTACTAACCATAACCCTTAACCACCTAACCTTAATGAGCCAAAACCACCCAAACATGGTCATTGGTCTTATAAGATCATCAACATAGTAATCTATGCCATTTACACCTATAGTAAAACACTACAGTGTGTGTGGGAGTTCATATACAACATTGCTTATTATCACACTCATAACATTTACACATACATAACGACGGTACTAGAAAAGTATCAAAGTTGGCGTGGGTAGTAACCATCAAGTAAACACCAACTGTGTTCTCCTTAGGAACGACTCGGGACCACTTTGAAGGCAGACGGGTGATTCGTCTGGAGTACGAAGCCTACGAGCCCATGGTCCAATCGGAACTGTCCGCAGTGTGTCGAGACATCAGAGCTCGCTGGCCAATGGTGAAGCACATCTGCATCCAGCACCGTCTCGGGTTTGTAGGGTGAAACGTGCCCTTATTCTATGATAATGTCTTATTATAAGGTGACAATCTTGTCACCTTATAATAAGACATTATTATATCGTCTCATCTAAATAACCCGAACCCAACCCTTATTCAATAGAGTTAACCCTAAGTCAATACCAGCCTGTCACGCATACAGCCCTGAACCCAGGTTTTCTGGTTTTAACACACCTTGGGGGGTAAATTGACTGGAGGGGTAAACAGACTTATGGGTATCTGGCATACTGGCAGGGGGGTTTAATGTGATGTTCTACTATTAACTATTACCTACTTATTTTGTTGTTAATGTAAATGTAAACAAATAGCGTGGAAAAGTTGTTATGACTAAGTACTGTTAAGTATTTGACTTTTGTTTGTTATTGCTATTGGAGGCTGGTTCCGGTTGCTGAGGCGAGCGTTGCCATAGCGATCTCCTCGCCACATCGCTGCGAGGCCCAAGAGGCAGTGGGCTACTGCATCAATGCTCTCAAGGCCAGCGCCCCAATCTGGAAGAAGGTAACAAAGTGTATACAGTATACAGTACAGTAAATGTTGCCGCTGATGTGATGGAGCAGTGTGATGGAGCTTACTGCCCACTGATGAAAGCCCTTGCATTTACAGTATTATTATTGTTAAGAACTGGGTTTCGGTCGCGACTTACATTCGTCTAACCAGTCCTCACCACCGGCAGAGGTCCTCCTCCTGCTAGATGCCCAAAAGGCTTTGGACCGGGTCGAGTCTGACTTTCTGTTCTCTGCCCTCCAGAAATCTGGATTTGGTAGGAAGAAGATTTATTTCATGGGCTAAATTATTATATGCCTCCCCACTCGCGTCGGTCCAAACCACTATTATTTGCTCTCGCTATCGAGCCTTAAGCTTAATTTCCCTGCGGTGAATATTTTTGTTCAGTTTGTTAGAAGCTTTAAAATATGGCCATTTTAATATATAAATTATAAGCAAGTTGAATTTAATTGTGTTTTTCTTTTTCAGGAAGTTTATGAATCTGAAGATTCAAAGTGGAAGGAAAATCCTGAATGTGGCTGGTCTGGAAACAGCTGAAGTGGCTGGTCTGGAAACAGCTGGAGTGGCTGGTCTGGAAACAGCTGGAGTGGCTGGTCTGGAAACAGCTGGAGTGGCTGGTCTGGAAACAGCTGGAGTGG
>JAOPUA010000081.1:1414035-1426659 GCA_027122455.1 Trisopterus luscus
AAGGAATGTCCAAACATTAACCAGTTTAAAATAAAATACAAAGAATTGATTTTTACGAGGTACAGGGATGAAGAAGGCGTTTAACATAGTGTATATGTTTACATGTATGTATATATTGGTATATTTTTGACAGTATTTATATAATATTGAGTGTTAAATTAGATATTATTAAAAGATAACTTGACATTATTATTAGATAAATACACAAGTGGTAATGAAATGCATCATATTGTAAACCGATATATATTAATGATTATTATATAAATAATAAGGAAGCTAATACTCATTTTAGATAAATAAATTAGGGAGAAGGGGTGAGATTAAATAAGTTTTCTTCTTCTCACCCCTTTTCGAACAGGTAAAGCAAGTGTAAGACAGTTTATTTTCTTTTGTGGTTTTTCATTGTGTGTAAATATTACTTTATTGTAACTGTCCACTTGTTTCATTTATTTTATTGTTTATTTTTATTATCATTTACTTGTTCGAAATAAAAACTTTTCAATTCAATTCAATATCTCAATGGCATATGTTGCCATATTTAATTGTAATGCACATATACTTACATAAGAATTTAACTTTGTTATTGTATTATTTTAATGTTTATGCAAATCAAGTGCATAGTGCTGCTGTTTTGTGGTTGTCAATATAAAACTATATTTTAACAATACTGTAATAATGATAACGTGATAATTTGTCACGATAATCATGATGAATGTACATAACATTTCATCTCTATGATTCAGTCCACAATGTAGACTCCATTCGTCAATACACCCAAACTAGTAGCCTGATCCACACGAATGACTCATGACTTATCAGCATTGCAAAAGAAATTAGTCAGAATTATCGAGAATTATCGAAAATCTTTAAAGTTTGCATTTACAGCTGTTACCGCATTTGCCATGGTGTTAGGTTTAATATTTTGGAGGTCAATTTGTGTGTCTCACAAACCCTTTTTTTTTTTACTGGAATTCATGCAGTGGGCTACCAGGATTTGAGATATTTAGCTTGGGTGCAAAATAAAATGGGGCACTTGTTTTGTCAATGGGACTGACTGCGTCCATTGAATCTGTAATAAGGACTGATCCTGTGGGGAAATTGCAATCCCTGTTGTCAGTACATACTTCTTCAGTGTTAGACAATCGAAGATGTTCTTATCCCATTGACAATCGGTGCTTGGTTGGCCACCATCTGCAAGACCCCATTGAACCCAAAATCCACCATGGTCATCCTCCCAAGGAGGCGGTCCCATCTGGTTCACCGAGATTCCCCTTAGTGATGCTAAATTTATCACATTTACAAAGCAAGCTATCCGTGACCGCAGCACAGCATCCATCCCGGCATTCACTTGGTTCTTGGGGTTATCTGGGGTGATTGGAAATTATGCTATTAATTAATGCTATTGGGCGTCTTTAGCTTCAACTCTGCTATTGCACTTATGCGGTTTCACACTGGTGCCAGATATGTGCTAGTGTGACTGATAGCGGGGGCTTGGCTGTAGCATTAGACTTCATATCTCTCCCACTGCTCGGTGTAGTGAGCAGTAGCTCTCCGTTGCCCTGGGCTTGAGTTCAACCCATGTGTGCTGAGTAAATATGCTTTGCATATTTTGAAGACAATTATGAGATTTTCATGTTCATAGAGAACAGGCAAGATTTTCATACTAAAGCAGACAAGCGAAGGGATTTTGTAGTGTGGCTCAAGCACTTTCACCATATTTTTAAAGCCTCTACAATGGAGTATGGCCTCATTTCTCCAGCGATAAACAATAAATGCAGCATTGAAAAGTTGTGGTGCCTTGGCAGCCACCATTGACATACCAGGAGGATGTTGATTAAATGTGTGTTCATGAGGTCGTTCTCATACAATACAAAATAATTCACTCTAAACGGGTATGGGGTTACCTAAAATATTACTAATAATTTGTAATATTATAACTAACCATTACAGAATATGGTTTAATTTAAACTTCATATATTCTGATTGCTTAAACATCTCTTGACTGGGATGTCTACCAAGATCCTTAGAATAAGAATCGGTTAATCCACCAGTTGGAGTGAGCCATACAACATGGTATACATTAAAGACAAAATCGAGCCATACAACACAACACAACAGCTATGGAAACCACGGTAACATGCCGGTATCCCCAACATGTCGGTAACCCCACAGTAACATGCCTGTAACCCCACCGTTACATGCCGGTATCCCCAACATGTCGGTAACCCCACAGTAACATGCCGGTAACCCCACAGTAACATGCCTGTAACCCCACCGTTACATGCCGGTGACCCCACAGTAACATGCCGGTAACCCCACAGCAACATGCCGGTAACCCCACAGTAACATGCCGGTAACCCCACAGTAACATGCCTGTAACCCCACCGTTACATGCCGGTAACCCCAGAGTAACATGCCGGTAACCCCACAGTAACATGCCAGTAACCCCACAGCAACATGCCGGTAACCCCACAGCAACATGCCGGTAACCCCACAGCAACATGCCGGTAACCCCACCGTTACATGCCGGTAACCCCACAGTAACATGCCGGTAACCCCACCGTTACATGCCGGTATCAACACGGTCGGATTGGGCGTAGCTCTATGACCAGCAGGTGACCATCGATACCCCAGAGTTAGCAGCTGACGTGCACCGAGTAAGCATCGTTATTAACAGCATAGTGTTGTTAGCAACAGGCATAATACAAATAATAATAATAATATTAGCATAGTGCTATTAGCAGTGAGGTTAGCATCACTCACACGTAGATGATGGAGATGAGGTGCATGAGCCACAGCACGCAGAACAGGCCGAGGCCGAACACGGACAGCCCCTGCATGGCCAGGTCCATGAGGGCCATGGCCGGCTAATCCCCCGGGAGGAGGCTGCTCTGGGGACGAGGTGTGTACGGGGAAACGAGAGGTCGAGCAGGTAAAGAAGTTCCACGGTCGGTGTGGAAGAAGCTGCGGGCCGGATGTCTCCTCCGTCGATCAGCTGACTGCTGGGTGCGACCATCACGAGACTTCCGGTCCACTAGCGGTATGTTCCGCCCATCCGCCCCTGGGAGTCACATTATATATATTGATATAATTATAATTATTATTGTTATTATTAGGGGCCAATCACTTACGGTGTAATTCACCTAATGTTATTGCTGATTTTTTTTTTAATGATTGTTTTACTCTTGTCCGGGCTGTTCGGCTGACGCTTTACTAAAGGTCCTCCCTCATGCTGAACATCTGAGGCCAGTTAAGTCCCCGAAGACCCACCAGGGTCCTCATTTATCAACCGTACGTGGAAAAGGTCTAAATTCTCACTTAAGCATACAATTTAGGATGTGCTTAAGTACAAAAAAAATCGCTATTTATCAAACTTACCACTTACCAAGGAAACGGAAGTCTGGGGCCCCCTGCTGGAGCTGCTTCCCCCGCGTTCCGACCCCGGATAGGGTGTTTGAACCATGGGTTTAAAGATGAGGATGAGGTCACAGCGCATCCCTCTATCAACCATGAGAATGTGTTTCCCCCCTATGAGCGCTATAATGGCAAAGAGAGCGAGGAAAAAAAACTTCGTTACTAAACGAGGTTGAATTAAACCAAAAGTTACTTTTTGGCTAACTTAGTGCAGGAAGCATTACAAATATAAGAAAGCTTGCAGCATGGTAAAAAGTGACCGATGCAGATAATTCAGTTTGGTCACAGCCCACAGACATGGGACGTCTGCAACAAGCAGATCATTCAAAACGCGCTCCCTGCGGAGAGCATGGTCTGTTAACAATTAGACAAATTAGTAATTCATTACCAATAGATTTGGTTTGTACGCATGGCCAGAGCTGTGCTTATATTTAGACACATTCCTAGGTATAAGTACCCTGGAAATTCAGAGTTCAGCGAATCACTGGGAACGAGCAATAAACCCACTCCCAGATTCCCCTGGCCCAGAACATTAACCAATTACATCGGTGTATCTGATATAGGCGGGCCAAAAGCTTTCTGTTTTACCATACGGCAAGAGTATTTTCTATTTGTTAGCTCCTCTGGTCCGGATACGTCACCCCTTGTATTCTTCTGAATGGTCGTAATGTTATCCAATTGCGTGCAGTGAACATTTCACATGCATGCTTGGTGCTGCCCCTCTGTTGGGCCATTTTCTTTACAGTACATTTTGGTCATTCCATAAGTTGCGTGGCAATGTTTGTACTTGCACACAAAAACATTTTCGCATTAACTTCCAAGCCAACTCAAATTAAGAGATTTGAACGCAAAACCACATGGCCCTCAAAAATGCAAACGATTTGTGCGCGAACACCACTTTCACAGGAATCATCTTCCTATTATAATTTTTTATTAAATCGTATAATGTTATAATTACTGAATTAATATACCATAGACAAACTTTGGGGAGTTTGGAGATATAGTAACAATACTTACTTATACTTAATACTAAATTATTATACCAAGGGAACCCAATGTTTTTATGCCTCAGATGAAAACTTTTATTTGCTGGACAGATGTTTTCCAGCTAAAACTGGGTAGCATGAAAGTGTTTTGTGCACCTTGCGCCTTATTCGAATCACATGATCACATCTTGCATCAGGAGATGCCATGTGATCAGACCACTGCCAGTTTAAGCCACAGATTACAACCTTACATATTTTATTACATTTTTTAACATACACTTTTTTACATATTTTCTTTTCTTTAGTAAGAACAAACAATAATGTTAAAAATCTAATCAAATTTATATAAAATACATAAATGATATTCACAAAATATAAACTTTATAAAATTCATTTTTTTCCCAGAATTAAAAAAACTGTAACAGTCATTTTTTTTCAATCGTTTTCACGTTTTCCTGGAAATTTAGTAAAAATGATTCACGATAGAAGCAAAACATTTACTTGGAAGTCACTTAAATTAAATAAGTGTTATGGAATTGTAGAACCCCCCTCCCCCCAATATATAGTTAAACATTAAAGAACTAAAACAATCAAACAAAGTAAACCAACATGAATAAAATATAACTGAAATATAATTTTGTTACATATTTAAAGAGCCGATTGAGAGGGGGTGTGGTCAGGGGGGAGTGCTGGCGTTCAGTGGGGAGGGTGTGTGATTGGTATAGAGGGGGTTGGGCCTTTGAGGAGGTTTGGGTGTGGTTATTGGGAAGGAGGTGTGGCCTCAATGCACGGCAGTAAAATAAAATAAGGTCACTTACAGGGTTAGGTGAGAATTAAGGCTTGTTTACCCATCAGTTCAGCAACCCCCTTACTTACACAGTAAGCCTATGGGCACTGATGTTGACTCAAAGTTGCTAGAGCATTAGCTCCACTTAATACACCTTCCAAATATAGCAAACATGACTCCATTTAGATGTGTATATCTGGAATTTTTTACCTGCAGTTATTACAACCCATCCGTTCAGAATAACTGTTTCTCTTCTCATCACAATTGATTTGAAGAGGATTAATAAACTGGCATTTGGAAAAAATAAGGCTGCAGTAAATGTTTCTAGAGTAAGCCGAATTTTGGTTTTGGGAATTTCTCTTCACACTCATATTCTGGATATACACATAAGTAATGATTAATTTCTGGGGGATCAATGAACTGATCTCAATGCCTTTGTGTAACCCTGGGAAGCATAACAAAAGCCCAAAAAGCCTGAACCTTGAACTAACACTACTTTGTTTATTCGACAAACTTTTGTTTGTTGGATAAAAAAACCCCACCACATTTAATTAACATTTGGCAACATTTTAGGGTTAAAAATGTCTGATCATTTTTGGCAAGGTTTTTTTTTTTGAGAGATTTATGTTTCCATATTTAAACAACATCAGAAAATACAAAACATATAAAAACAGTTGTGAGAATGCTGGAGAAACCGATATTGGTAGCTCGCCAGCTTGCGGAAGTCCCCAATCAAAGATCTGTGCTTCCAAACTTGGTAGTGTACAGTGAGCCAAGGAGAGGGAGCAAAAGTTTCTCCTTCCTGGAGAGGTTTGTCAGCAGAAGTAACAGCATGCTCACTTTATTACTTAAGCTGCCAATGCGGCTAGCTATAGTTGCCTTCCTTATCAAGCCAAGCCTCTCACCAGACAGTAAATCCTTCTGTCCAACGGCAATACTTTTGACATATTCCCACCTTCAGTTAAAGGAAGTCATTTTGTAGTGTCATTTAAATGAAGTACTTTAGTAGTTTCAGTTAACGGAAGTACTTTAGTAGTTTCATTTAAACAAAGTTCTTTAGTACATTTAGTTAAAAGGAAGTACTAAATAACCATGGCAATAATTATTTTGATCAAAGTCAACTGGAGGTCTTCCTCCAAGGTTTTGTCTTTGCTCTTCATATAAGCTAGTGTTTCCCTGAAATGGCTAGCTCCAAACAACTAGTGGCTAACAGCTAGTGAGTGTTGTTTGAGGGTGTAGTAAGATAATCAAAAGCTGTATTTTGTTCCTAGAGTTGTTCATAGTTTTATCACCCTCAATATAGTCACCCTTTTGTTTCCAAATTACCTCTAGCAACTACCTGCTAGGGCCTGCTCCCCGGAGCTCTGGAAAGATAAGGGTTTATCATGGATGCCTCTCATTCCATCCTCACTTTAAATTAGCATTTTAAGTGTTTATCTTTTGATTGTGGTTGAACACAACGATTACATGTGTCTCATTTGTTAGTTAGGTTCATCTTTACCATAATTTTGTAGGATATACAAATCCAAAGCCTGTATATTACTTTCTAATCTTCAGATATCCTCCACAATCCCTCATTAGTGGCTTAGAGGCTAGTGGCTTACAGCTAGCATCTAAAGCTAGTGGCTAACAGTTTAATCCCGTCCTGTTAGCTCGTGTTTCGTGTTATTCAGCGTTAGCTTCACTCAAAGTGTCAGGAGAGGTGGGAGGGGGTCAGAGGCTGGGTTTAGTTCAGGGGTCCTTTACTTCTTTAACGGCGGTGAGGTCCCAAAGCAGCTCAGAGTTTAGGGGTCCATCACTCCTTGATGGCGGTGAGGTCCCGCTGCAGCTCGGAGAAGGTGAGTCGGTTGTGAGGGGTGTGGTGATGGCGGCGAGGTCCTGCAGCGGCTCAGAGTTCAGAGGTCCGTCACTTCTTCTTGATGGCGGCGAGGTCCCGCTGAAGCTCGGAGAAGCTGGGCCGCTCCTCTGCACTGTAGCGCCAACATCGCTCGATCATGCGGAACACGTCGTCTGGGCAACGCTCAGGGCGGGACATCCTGTAGCCTAGCAACGGGGCAAGCAGTCGTGTCAAATTGGCCGCACTGATGGCAACACTAAGCCCGGGAACCCTAAGAAGGAATCGAATGGACACTCACCTTTCTCAACCTGCTCCCTCGCCTGCTGGTTGGTCATGCCTGGGTAGGGACACACCCCCAGGCTGAAGGTCTCCCATAGCAACACGCCGAAGCTCCACACATCACTCTCTGAGCTGTACCGCCCTGAGGATCGAAAACAAACACCCTCACTTATAGCCGTAAAGACCAAACAAAACAAAGATATGGAAGCATATATGTAGCAAAATCCAAATAGCAATGAATTCATTAAGTCTTTGCATTATGCATTCGAGGATGAAGAGAATTTTACGTAGAATTTTGCGTCATATATGCTTCCATATAAACACCCTCACTCTCTGAGCTGTTGACAGATGACTAAACAAACAAAGAAGTTATGGATCCTAACCGTGGATAAGGTTCCTTTCTGTAGTGGAGGTGTTACTGTATTTCGAAGGCTCCTGGTTCAGACTCCTTACTGTAGTTACGGCTCCTTACCGTAGTTAAGGGCTTCGGGGGCGGTCCACTTGATGGGGATCTGCTTGAGGCCAGAGGAAGAGTAAACCCCGTCGTCTTCCTGGCGGGACATCCCAAAGTCACTGATCTTCAGGATGTCTCGCCCACTTCCTCCACTGAAGCTCCGCCCACCCCCACTAACCCCGCCCCCCTCCGACCCAACCAAGCAGTTCCTGGCTGCCAGATCCCTGAGGGAGAAAACGAAACAAACGTTATTAATTTCATCCCTGAAAGACCAACAAACCTTATCAATATAGAGGACATCTTAGCCAGGAGGGACACATTCCCTTAGGGCCCGCTGGGATGACGGCAAAGAGTCGAGGAGACTGCGCATGTTAGCCAGCTGAGGTTCGTGGTACACTCTCAGTATTGTCGTGCTGCCCCGTAGTGTCTCAAGGTATAAAACTCACAGGCGGAGGCACCACAAATCTGCAGGAATCGCATTATTATTATTTCTTGAACTTTCAAAATGGGTTCATTGAATATCAAATTGCTTTCAACTAAAGCACACACAATTTGAATGAATTGTTGCAAGTTGCGGTACCCAGCTTGCTAAATACCTTTAATGTAAATGTAAGAGATTTTATACATGTTAATTATTGACTGATATTATTGGTGACCATGAATAAACTTTGTATACAGTTGTTGGCTTGCAGTGGCATGAATCCTGTTGGTTACTGATTCGTTTAATGGGAGAACTTGTATTACCTGTGTATACAGTTGTTGGCTTGCAGGTAGGCCATCCCTGCTGCAGCATCCAGAGCAAACTTGACGAGCTGCTTTGTCTTCAGCTCATCCCTCTTCTTCCTCAGGAATGACAAGAAGTCCCCCCCTACAGAGACACCCCACCTTTAGCACCAACAACCCGACTACGCAAGGCCACCTTAAACCCTTAACATGAACATCCAACCGTAACCCTTAACATGAACACCTAACCTTAAGACAGGGGGTTCAGTTGAACCATTAACAGTGTGAGTGCGTACCTGGTACTAGCTCCATCACTATGTAGATAGGCTGCCGCTGCGTGCACACTCCGATCAGACGAACAATGTTGGGATGTTCGTACTGCTTAAGGATCCTGTTGGAATGACAATAACAATAGAAACAAACAGTGATGAACGGGCCCTCGCACACACGCAAGTCGGGAGTGCTATGACCGCCTGCCAGTGTTGCGGCCGCCTACCCGGCCACCGCCCCATCGCTGGTTGTCCCGTGCCTGAATTTTCATCTGTTGATAACCATATCAGACATTTAAAGTCATCACGCTCCACTGGTGTGCAAAGTTCCACAACATTGTGACTGTAGCAACCCACTGGAAATATCCTTTCCTCTCATATTGCTGAAAAACATTGCCACAGTAACAGCGTTCAAGGCATCCTCCCAATCTTCAACAGTAAGCATTAGCAATGTATTGCGGCTTTTCAGACCAAATTTGAGGTGGATCCGGCCAACACATGAGGAGGAGAGGATAAAAGTGTAAAATCATGACATTTCCTGTCGCCAGTAGGTGGCGCTCTGATTGCGAGTCAATATTGCAGTGCAGACGTGTTCAGGGCGGGACTGTCATCAAACGTGAGAAGTTTGGGGCAGATCAGACAATGTACACTGAAGTTATAATAGTTTGGAGTTTTGTGGCGAAGGTTGAAATTCATTCGCGGTCATGGCGCCGGCCTAGACACGCCCTTTAACTTATGAGCTTTTGAACATTTTTCATCGTTGAGGCCTTTAGAACAGGCTCCCCAAGTTTGAGGTGGATCTGATAAAGCTGCTAGGACGAATTCGCAAGTATAAAACATGACATTTCCTGTCCCGCTACCAGTCACCGCCCCCCGCTCCAGTCACCTGGCCTCTGACAGGAACTTGATCTTCAGCTCTTGAGGTAAGTCTTCTTTACAGGTCTTCACAGCAACGGCCATCTTGTCTCGCTGCAGAGTGCCTTTAAACACCTCCCCAAAGTTACCCTGGCAGCGAAAATCGTAATGTGATGTTAACACCTCTCCAACGTTACTGGGGTAATCAAACCAGGAAGAACATTTAAAAAACCTCTCCTGTGTCACTGCGGTTACCAAACCAGGAAATTTTGTTTAGCTGACAATGGTTATCACCTATTTTATGGTTATTATTATATGGTTATTATATCTTTCTAGGGGTGTTAGGTTGCTTTCTCAAGTGTTAAAAACGCCTTCGCATTTAGTGGGAGGTGGCATTGCTCAGGTTTTGGGACTCTGGGGATTAAGGGGTTGATGAACACAAACTTAGTGGTTTGCGTTTCCAATGAGAGCATTCACACCAGCACTGCCATATGACTGCTAACTTCTAGCACTGCTAGAAGTTTCTAAAGATGTACATACACATTTGAAATATTTGGATAGACCAATGATTTAAATGTGCATCTAGTAATTCCTGAAAGTAAATTGTTCATAAATCATGAAAGAACAGCAATTAAATGATCAAAGAATTGATGAAATGATCGTACCTTGCCCAACAGTTCGCCCAAAACCACATCTTCGTGATTTAAAATCCATTTTTTATCCTGGAACACACAAACAGGTCAGTTTAGAAGACTGTAGTGTTATGCAGCATGTTTACCTGAATAGGGCTTGTTAACCTGAAATGTGATGAGGAGGAGACGGGGGTTACCTTGAGCACAGGTGTGTGTAGGATGACTCCGGACTTCTTGGTGATCACCTGCTTTGTGCTGAAGTGATGGTCAATGAGCTGCGGGATGCTGGGAAACCCTGTCCCTTCAAACCGATACTGGCTCTACGAGTGAGAGAGAGAGGGAGAGAGAGGGAGAGAGGGAGAGAGGGAGAGAGGGAGAGAGGGAGAGAGGGAGAGAGGGAGAGAGAGAGAGAGAGAGAGAGAGAGAGAGAGAGAGAGCTACTGCAGCAGCTGTCCACAAGATGGCGAATGGTGAGCATTGCCCCTCTGCTGGGAGAGGCTGTGGTGACCCCCTGACCCCTGGTGACCCCCTGACCCCTGGTGACCGCCGGCAGGCGGGCAGCTTCTCGTCTGACCTGCAGAACCGGATCCGGACGAGCCAGGACCAGCGGGCGGCGGAGGGCATGTCCAAGCTGTGCCTGAACCGCGCCACCGTCATCCTCAGCTCCATCGGCAGCCTCAGCAAGATGAGGGGCAGCGCCTGGAGCTTCCGCCGGGGCCACGCCTCCTGCTCCTCCTCTTCCTCCTCCTCCTCCTCCTCCTCGCCCCCGCTGGCCACCGGCCTCTCCTCCCTGCTGCCCCCCTCCACCCCGCCGCCCTTCCCCCCACCCGCCGCCGCCGCCGGCATCGCCACGACGACGATGACCATCACCACCGGGGGGTCGGTGGCTCCGCCCACCGCCAGGACAGGCCCCGCCCCCCCCTCCTCCTCCTCGAGGAGCCGCAGGAAGTCGGCGCACACGGTGCTGCTGGAGGACGACAGCTCCGACGAGCCCCGCCCAGGTGTGTGTGTGTGTGTGTGTGTACCAGTGTGTGTGAGAGTGTGCGTGTTTGTAAAAATGTATTCATGGGGTGATATCATACCACATGTGTGGTGTGATATGATCAGCCATTTTATTTATTTTGTGACATCACAAGTGGGCGTGTCCACCTTGATGTGTGACGGACAGATGAGCAACGTTTGCTACCGTCCCCCGGGTGGGCTGGTTGGCCCGGTCTATCCAGCAGCACATCTAGGTGGACACGCCCACTTGTGATGTCACTAGAGCACTGGAATTTCAAACGGCTGATCCCACTCTCACCTGGTGTTGTGACGGCAGCCCTTGACTGTAGGAATCGTGACTCTCATGGTTCTGAATCGATTCACACACACACGTCCGTTGCATGAGGAGTGAGACGAGGAACATGGTGTATCTCTGGGTCTCGTGACCGTCATCTCCACCATCCTCCTCGGATCCATATCAGGGTTTTCATAAAGAGATCCGCTGTTGTCACTAACTCACACACTTATTGTATGTCGAACTTAGTTATAGTGCTTATAGTACTAGGTTAATGGTCACATGACATGCCACCAGGTGTGTGTGTGATTAGCCGTTAACGAGCCGTTTTGGAAAATCAGTCTGTTATGTCATCACAGGTGGGCGTGTCCACCTAGATGTGTTGCTGGATAGATCAGTCTGCCGGCCTACCCGGTGGGACTGTAGCAAACTTCGCTCATCTATCCGCCACACATCTAGGTGGACACGCCCACGGGTGATGTCATAACAGACCGATTTTCCAAACGGCTCGTAACGGCTAATCGCACTCACACCTTAACTATGGGTTAACCTAGTGATGGTTAGTGCTTGGCACTTGGTTCCATGAACATCCTCCCTGTACCCACAGAGATATATTGTTGTTCCTCTTTCTTCTGACAAATGTACTGATTGTAAGACTCTTAAGGTGAATGCGTCTGATGTACGCCCTGAATCTGACTGTAACTCCTCCTCATCATGACCCCAGCTCCCCCAGGAGCAGGAGCAGCTGGAGGAAGAACAAGAGGAGGAGCAGCAGCAGCAGGAGGAGGTGGAGAGGAGGCCCTGAGGGTCCGCGGCAAGAAGCGCCGCCGTCTCTACCGCTCCGAGTCGGAGCCCTCGGCACCGCCGGCCGGCCAGCTCTACCAGGTCAAAGGTCACCGCGCCGGCGACGCCCGGCGACCCTTCGAGGCGCGGCCGTTCCCCGCCGGCACGCGCACCATCGGCAGTTACCACGGCGCCGTGACCAACAGCGCGCTGCACCAGCAGCACCAGCAGCAGCAGCAGCCCCGCCCCGCACAGGGCTGCTTCACCGTGCACCGGGACCCCGAGACCCACCTGGTGCGCCTGGCCCCCCTCTAATTAATTTTATCCCA
>JAOPUA010000081.1:1474651-1486272 GCA_027122455.1 Trisopterus luscus
TGTGTGTGTGTGTGTGTGTGTGTGTGTGTGTGTGTGTGTGTGTGTGTGTGTGTGTGTGTGTGTGTGTGAGAGAGAGATCTCAGAGAGACATTTTTGCTGCCTTGTATATTTAATCCAAAATTTTTTTTTTCAAAGGCTTCTAGTTAAGCACACTTATCAACACAAAGAACCATAAAGAAGGGACAGGACGTGTGTGGCGGAAGCAGAAAAGCTTTGCGCCGTCATGTTGCGTCGCAAGCCCACCCGCCTAGAGCTCAAGATGGATGACACAGAGGAGTTTGAGAGCATCAAGAAAGAGCTGGAGGTCTGTCTTCCTGTCTCGTCTGTCTGTCTTCCTGTCTTTTCTGTCTGTCCGTCTGTCCGTCTGTCTGCCTAGATTGATGGCTATCGGCTGGATTCCAGTAGTCATTTTATAGCCGCTTGCATTCAATATCCAATGTTCATTTACCGCTGCTTTTTCAGCCGTTCACCCTTGTGTTCTCAATATCCAATGCTCATTGACAGCTGCTTTTTCAGTACGTAGTAAGCTAGGGAAACAGCTTAAAGCAGTCACCAAAGTGGCTTTGGACCAAGGATACATCCGTGTGTCCTACACAGGAAGTGCTTTGGAAGTTTTGAGATGTCATTCTACCAATCTGAAGGTTGTACCTGCAAGACCTGGTTAATCTCTGGCTTCTACCTTCCTACTATGAGCTGTTTGGTTCACAACTTAAAAATAGAAATGACATATGCTGCTAATTTCCCCGCCCCCCAGCTGTCACCACCTGTCCTAGTCTTCCTCTCCTACTCTACCTTCCTTTTCACCTCTCTCCCAAAGACGCACGGTTGGTTACCCCACCAAACAACCTGCCCTCTGCATCCTATCCCCTTTCACCTTCTTCAGGCTATCAGCCCGACCCATTCCTTTCTCTCCCATCTCATTCACTCCTTGAACCCTCCTTTTAAAGAACACACTCAACCCATCAGACGGAAGGAATTACCAGCCTTCGCTTCAACCACTTATTTCCAAAACACGTGCAGTCTTTTCCCAGCTGTCTGCATATCTTCACCAGAACTACCTCCTCAACCCTCAACAGTCTGGATTCAAGGCAGGCCACCCAACTGAGACTACCCTTCTTCCCTTAAGAGAACCTTCCCAGTACCAGAACAGCCTCCCTCTCCTCCGCTGCACCCTTCAGCATTCTCGACACAGTGAACCCCCAGATCCTCATCCCTCCAAAAACT
Organism: Trisopterus luscus; assembly: GCA_027122455.1. NCBI lineage: Eukaryota > Metazoa > Chordata > Actinopteri > Gadiformes > Gadidae > Trisopterus > Trisopterus luscus. The sequence goes on from JAOPUA010000081.1 coordinate 1,475,876, forward strand.
GGGAATCGCAGGCTCTGCGATAGTTAAAATCCTACCTCATGGACCGCACATGCGGGAAAAACCATCTGTCTGTCTGATCCTTAAAGTCTCACTACTGGGGTCCCTCAGGGTTGTGTCTATTGGTCCAGACCTTTTCTCTCTGTACACCTAGTCACAGGGTCATTCACCAAGGTGGCCTTGGCTACCATAGCGATGCAGAGGACACAACTTACTGTTTTACTTATGGTCTGAAACCCCGGCAGAAGCACAAATCCCTCCATATCTGCCTGACATCTCTCACTGGATGTCAACACACTACCTGAAGCTCAACCCGGACAACACTGAGGTGCTCTTCCTTCCAGGAAAGCAGTGTCGGAAATTAACCTTTTGATCCCCTAACCCTACACTTAATCTTAGTCTATTTAATTTAGCTAGCAGCAGTCCCATGGAGAGCTTCATTGAGCAGCTGATGCCCCCAGGTTTGAACCTGGATGATGACCAGTAGCCCTTGCTGCCAACATTGTTTCGTCCACCCACTCCTGCAGATTCATGCTGTACATCTGGAGGCCTAATTTCTGCTAACTGGCTTGCTACTCCCTCTCTACGTGAGAACCCTAGCAGCCGCTCAACTTAATCTTGATTGTTTGCTGTCCTGGCCCCACCATGGAGGAACAAGCTCCCCACTGACACCAGGACAGCTGAAGCCCTACCAGTCCTTGCTCCACGATGGTGGAATGTTCTTCCCACTGAAACCATGATACCTGAAGCCCTACTATGCTCCACGATGGTGGAGCCAGTGACCGAGCTCCCCACTGACCTAAGGACAGCTAAAAACTGTTAATCTGTTCAGACTGCATCTTGGCCCACGGGAAACTTTCTGTTCATATATTGTAGCATTTAAAGCTTTGTTTGCTTTGTTTATTTGATGGAATTTCATGTACTTGAATGATTCTTGCACTTTTTTGGTTACATTTTTATTGTTGATTGCACTAATTTGAAGTTGCTTTGGAGAAAGTCGGCTGAATTAAGTGCAAGTGCATTTTTCACAGTACTAAATAATAGGGAACTATCCCGTGAACGACTTGTAATCCGGCCTCCGTCTCTCAGAACAGGAAGCGTCAGCGTGAGGAGGTATCCTGCCCCTCTGGGGGCGGAGCGTCAGACGGGGAGACCCAACCCTCGCGGGCCGACGTCATCAATGAGAGGATAGGCTTCAAGCCGCAGCCCAAGATGGCCGCACCGCCCACCTTCTTTGGGAATTTGTAGAAATAAATGTACATTTTAGGTGTTTCATCTTTGCCAGCTATTTTTCTGTCAATATTTTTTCTAATAAATTGAGAACTTCAGCACAAAAAAATTTCTATATACATTATACACAGGATTTTTTATAAAAAGACATTTAAATCTTTATTTTTTGATAAACATTCACATACTCCACAATATTCTGTATTCTACAATTCCACATTTTACTCAAACTGCTCCTTGGATATTTCCATCAACATCGACTACAATTTTATATTAAGAATTATTTTGTACAAAAAGAAAATACTTTTTTTTCTATTCTCAAGACCAGACATCTGATTTCATTTGTATTACTCAATGACATGAGTAACCAGAAGCCGGAAACTGCTGAGTTAGAAAACAAACTGAACGCACCATTTATGTGTTGTATTTCTTCATGTTATACTGGTTGCCTGAATCACTACCTGGTTTGACCACCCACCCCTCTCCTTCACTTCAACAATACAACTCTAAATATATAGATATATTTAAACAGTGTGACACCCTGCTGCGTTTACTTTCTTCATTTTCTTTAAGACACAATTTGCACATTTGTTAAATGTTATTTTTTCATATTTAATATTAAGGCGATTAGTGTTGCATCTTAACAGAATATAAAGAAAAAAAGACTTGCTACGACTAAGGGATATAAAATGCTAGTAGTTTGGTATGGTGTGTGTCGGCAAAACACTGTCTTCTAGCTAAATTGACATGATTTGGCACTAAAATGGGCAAATCATTTTAAGGTGTATATAGGTTTGTTGTTATTCCTCAACCCTTTCGACAGCTTTGAAATCAACATAATTTACATGCTCTGAAATCTCTAATCTGTAGGCCTGAATAAGATATCAGAGCTTGATTAGCCAACATAGCAGCCGGCTAGTTGAATTAGCATGGCTAAGCTTCAGCATTCATAACATCAATATCACTACTTGTAAGTACAAGTGATTACTTCAAAGTGTGTGTTAAAAATAAATGTCAATTTGTTAATCGAATCACTAATCAATAGCCCCCTGTGCTAACAGAGCAGGTGACTACTACTCCACTAGCCTCCACATATTTAGTTCATGATTGTCCCTTCAAACTAAATGCTATATATCATCAGCTGCTAATCCTAGCTGGCTACATTTGCTAGCAGATTGGTGTTAACAGACAGACAACCAATGTCCCCACTTCTCTTGATTGACCAACTGTTAATGTAACCATATGAGGCTAACTAGCCTGCTATAAAAGTTTCCAGCTACATAGAAGTTGATTCTTGCTAAACCAGCAAACAAGTTCAACTACATTCAGCTAGCTAGCCATAACAGGCTTACAGTAGTTTAAACTAGCTGACTAGCCATAACACACTAAAACTGCTGTAATGATAATGCACAGGTAATTACTTTTATACGATTCGAAAATCAAAGACGATTAAAAAGAAAATCAACAAAAATTGTACAAAAAAACCCACTAGCAGCTAGTAAAACCTCTAGTGACAGCTAGCTGCTACTTACAGCTAGTTGGAAGACAGCTAGCGGTTAATGACAGTGCTCAGTGATGTCAACGACCACTGCCTTGCGCCAGCTGAACAGGAAGTAGCCGGCTCCCGCGCCGATGGCCACGGCGATGCACAGGAAGCCGTTGTAGGTCATGAAGATCAGCATGAGCAGGTAGGACACGCTAACCTGGAGCACATGCAGCAGTGTCTGGACCAGGTGCGGCACACTCAGCATCCGCTGGCTGCCCAGGTGTGAAGGAGAACAGGAAGTAGATCACAGGGAAGAGAGGCTTTGTGATTGGTTGAACATTGAAATAGGATCATAGCAGCAAAGATCTTCTGATAAGAAGTGTCTTGAGTGTAGCTGCCACTAATAATAATAATAATAATTACATACAACTACATTCACATATTTGGCACTGCTGTCCAATTCATCTGATAACCTTCATGATGGAATCAAGGATATGTATCAAATGGAGCTTTTCTTTGATAATTAATTCTACAGATTAATTCCTTTGTTGCAAACATGTAAAAAGAAAACCAAGTTCATGATATGTTTTGAATTTAAGAAGCAAAGTAATAGTAAGCTGGGGCATGCCCGTAGCCAGCTGTGATGGCACCCAGGTCTGACCAAGTCATGTTTTTAGAATAAAATAAAATTGGAAACTAAATATTAAGTTAATACTGACTGTACAAAAAAATCAGTGGTCGACAACTTCTTTAGTTTAAATTAGTTACTTGTGTCCGCCATTTGTGAGAGCCCACAAATCAAACTGAACCCTCCAAAGTGAAGCCCCCTGGGGCCTCATCAACCATACTTGCGCATAGATTTGTGCTTAAGTAGTGTGTACGAACATTGCCACGCTAAGTATGGAATTTACCAAAATGTACTTGTACTTTGGAATGTGTTTAAATATAAGCACAGCTCTGGCCATGCATATGACCCAAAACTAGTGGTAGAGTAGCGATATTACAAGCAAAAAGCAAAGCATTTAAGAGTGTTAAATGCAATATAAAAGACAAAAAAAAAAGATAAAAGACAGCTGTTAAAAATGTTGGAAATGTAGTGCAATGGCTTATCTTGCATTATTGGAAGACTTGGCAAAGCATATGCACTCCGCAGGGAGCGTGTTTTCAAAGATCGCGCTGATCTGCTTGGCGAGTTGCTTACGCTTGTGGGCTGTGACTCCCGACCCAATTGAATTAACTATCAGTCACTTTTTCCCATGCAGCATGCTTTCTTTGCTTTGTAATGCCTCCTGCACTTAAAAGATTGATGTAACAGTTGCTATTATTATTATATACTACATTAGCTCCTACCTAACAAAGTAGACCTTTCCTTAACTAACTGCTCAAAACTAAAAAGATATACTAACTTTATAGGCCTAATAGGCTACATCATGTGAATAATAGTTCTGATCCTAACGGATAGGCCTATTGGACTTTAAAAATGAGTAATACATCTTACAAATGCAATGCACTGCTTGAGATTAAACTAATGTAAAAAAAAAAGTATAGGGTTAGGGTTAAAAAGTATTAACAATATGTAAGCACAACATGCACTGTCAGAATTCTGCCAGTTTATTAAGAACCCACGTTAATTGTTGAAACAGTCTATGTAAAAATGTATATCAGCCACAATGTTTGTTCAACTTCATCACTCTGGTGGGGTACACAAGGTCCAAAATTGGGCAGTTGGCGATTCATTGACATCCAATATATGCCCAACGCATGTTTAGCATGCGTTGGGCATATGGAGCAATGGAATACTGGACTGTTGTGACCCAGCCATAGTCCATCCCAGACCATCTTACCCGACAGTCTTGTGGGTCTCCACCAGCACTGTCCCCTCCCCTCCAGGGACTGGCATAGAGTTGTAGCGGACGTTGACCTGACTGCGCCGCAGCAACGCCTCGCGACCGATCTTCAGCCCCTCGTATAGCAGAGCCAATAAGAACACAGCCACGCATGCCCCCGCCATCTCTGATTGGAGGAGAGGGTAAAGAACAAAGTGGGAAAGATAATAGAAATATAATTACTAACTAGAAATAAGAATGAATAAGGGGCCACAATAACAACTTTGTTTGTTCATAGTTGACTGAATATGTGGTTCATAAAGAGGATTATTAAAGATGCATATGAGAATGACCTCCTGCTGAGTTGATGATCAATCCGGTGAAGAGGAGCTCGACATTGGTGTAGGCGAAGTTGAAGGTCATTGCCTAGGGAAACACAACCAGTCAATACAACATCTACAAGAAAGTGGCGCATTTCTCAATGTGAGCCGTCCTCGGACACGGCATCCGGGTGCTTGTTCCTGTAAACGATACTGTTCAGGGGCCGTATTCACAAAGAATCCTAGGGCTAGCTTGGTGGCGTATTTAGGAGAAACTCCTAAAAAGAATGGGCGCATCAGTCTAACATTTAGGACTCCTCATTTATTTTACTAAGAGCAATTCACAAAGTATTTTAGGCCTAAAAGTAACACCTAAGTCTAGGAGAGCTTAAAAGTCCTCAAGAGGACTTACTCAATAACACGTATTCACAAAGAATCTCAGAATGGCTGCAGTGAGACAAAATGTTTGGAGACAATAAAGGACTGCGAATTGATAGGGATATAAGCTAAATCGTGTGGGCATCAAACTTGTGGTTGAATTAGTGCGGGATGCAATAATGTCCCAAACAAACAGGAATAACCCTATCAGTCCGGAGATAAAGTGTAACTAATAATATGATAAATATAATAACACTTTGATATTTAGCAACAGGGAAAATGCAACTTTGCCATGCCAACGATACAGGAATATGGAAACCATCAGTGATGGTTAAAACACACGGGGGCAATATTACAAATGTATCTTTAATCATCCTTAATTATTTAATATATAAATATAAATAAATCACTTAAACCATCATTGTTTGTCTCATGTATTAATAGTAATACATCACTTTAATCATAATTATTTCAGATATGGTTAGTAATAAATCACTTAAATCAATATTTATTTAATATGTTAATAGTAATAAATCTCTTTAAAATAATAAAAATAAATAAAAATAATAAGGAATAACTCACAATTTCTTTAAAATAATAGGAATAAATCACTAATAATAATTAGCATTATTTAAACAGTAGCACTGTAAGTTTCAAGTAAAAAATAATATAACTTACTCTTGCTTATGATTACTATCTAATCAATTATTGTAAGATGATTGATTGTATTTAGTTTATAATAAGCTCAGTAGCAATTTTTCCTGGGAACAGTTGGACTTTCATTTGCATTTCACATCTTTGTTTTCACTTTCATTCATCATGATACGGTGCTTGAACGGTGGTATGGGCTGATATTTAAAGTGTTTAAGTGCTGGAAATATGCTCATTGGATAATAGTTTGTAGGGTGCTTTTAATGACGCCCTTGATATAATGCAATAAACATTTATTTATCGTTTGCTTTCTCTCTCTTTACCGTGCATACATCAAAATGATCGTGGTCTGCACAAACGTGTCATCATGCGTGTATTCTGCTAACTGCACTGTCCTATTTGATAGGATCATTCATTTGTAGCCTAGGCTTTTTCCTTAATTTTCATTGATTTAGTGGGCTTGTTTGTGGGATGTCGCGCCTGCGCACTCTACAATTAATCACCGTACTGACCGCTCTAAACTCGTGCACGAGAATCTACGTAAGCCAATGAGACCTACTCACATTAAGGATAAATCACTAAGAGTGACTTACAGTATCCTTAATATGAGTAGGTCTCAGTGGCTTTGTATATTACTTTTAAGAAAAAACTTCTACGTAAAAACTTTTATCGCGAGTTAGGAGCACTCCTAGCGGTAAGATAAAAAGCTTTGTGAATACGGCCCTTGTCGTGCTGGAAGACCCATCCACGACCCATTTTTAGTGTCCTGGCTGAGAGAAGGAGGTTGTCAGCCAGGATTTCACGTAAGCGGCCCCATCCATCTTTCCCTTGATGCGGTGAAGTCGACCTGTGCCCTTAGCAGAGAAACACCCCCAAAGCATAATGCTTCCTCCTCCATGCTTGACGGTGGGGATGGTGTTCTTGGGGTCATAGTCAGAATTCCTCTTCCTCCAAACATGCCCGTCGAATTGATACCAAATCTGACCAAATCACCTTCAGCGAAGCATTCTCTGAATCATCCAGGTGTTCATTGGCAAACTTCAGACGGGCCTGTACATGTGCCTTCTTGAGCAGGCGGATTACGCTGCAGGATTTTAATCCATTACGGCGTAGTGTGTTACCAATGGTTTTCTTGGTAACTGTGGTCCCAGCTGCCTTCAGATTATTTAGAAGCTCCTCCCGTGTAGTTCTGGATTATTTAGAAGCTCCTCCCGTGTAGTTCACGTGTCTCATGATCATTGATACCCCACGAGGAGGGATCTTGCGTGGAGCCCCAGGCCGAGGGAGATTGACCGTTTTTGTGCTTCTTCCATTTTCGAATAATCGCACCTATAGTTGTCACCTTCTGCTCTGGCCAATGGTCTTGTAGCCCATTCCGGCCCTGTGCAAGTCTACAATCTTATCACTGATGTCCTTAGACAGCTCTTTAGACCTGCCCATGATAGAGAGGTTGGAGTCTGATTCCAGTCTTGTTCTGATTGATCGATTCTGTGGACAGGTGTCTTATACAGGTAATGACTGGTGTCTTTGATACGGTAACGTAACAAGTTGTGATCGGGAACTTTCTTAAAGCAAAAGGACTAATCTGTGGGAGCCAGAATCCTTTATGGTTGATAGGGGATCAAATACTTATTTCACTCAATGAAATGCATATCAATTTATAGATATTTTTTTAACATGATTTTCTGGATTTTCTTTTTGATATTCTGTCTCTCACTGTTAAAACAAACCTACCATTAAAATTATAGACCATTCATTTCTTTGTCAGTGGGCAAACTTACAAAATCAGTTAGGGATCAAATAATTATTTCCTCCACTGTATATATTATAACCGAGCTCCGTTAAGCGTGCTTCAAACAAAGCCGTGTATGTGAATCAACCGATAGACTCCGATTTTTCCGGCAGAAAACTGGCCTCTATAGGAGTCTTTGCATTAACGTGAGTAGAGGCGAGTTTGTTTGTATGGATTCGTACTGCGCCTTCATTCGTTTGGTGTGAACGCACCCTAATCATCACCTAGAGAAACAGTCATAAATACATCACCTAGGCAACCAGTCAATCCATGGATCACCTAGGCAACCAGCAATACAGGTCAACATTTACATCACTATGAATCGATAACATAATAATAATAATAATGAACCTAATCAACTATGTTTTCTCACCATCATATGATGACTGCCACCCCCCATTGCCTGGGTGCTGTGATCCATGGCGCTGTGGTCCATGGCACTGTGGTCCATGGCGCTGTGGTCCATTGTGCTGTGGTCCATCGCCATGCTGCTGTGGTTCATTCCGCTGTGGTGTGCGTGGTCCATTGCATGGGGAGGGGCTAGAGAGAAAGACAGAAAAACAGTATTCATCCAGTCATAATACACTCCTTATCCACTCATAACAATACTCATATACTCATTACACTCATCCATTTATGACACCCCTCATCCACTAATAACATACTCCTCATCAACTAATAACATACTCCTCATCAACTCAAAAACACTATTCATCCATTCATGCCCGTTACACACTCACCGTCTGCAATATCCCACTTAGTGCGGTATTCACAGAGGATGTGTGGATACTTGGGGTGAAACGTTACGCGTATTCGTACCAACATTTTTCGGTACGGGTCTAACGGTTCGATGCATGTTTAATTTCGGTGGTACTCATAATTTTTTTAATGATCATAATTATTTATTTTGTAAAGAAAAATGTTTTTATTGTTTATCACACACTGAGTGTCTTTCTTGTCTTGTCCTGATGCTTCGTGTTGAGGACCACAATGGAAATAAAGCCTGGACTTAATTGTGTTTTAATCCTCAATTGTATTGGATGTATTTTCATGCGTGTAAGGCATTTGTTTGGTACAATTTAATGAATCAAAATTAAATTAAAATAAAAAATAGTTTAATAAAAATCTAAATTTTGCCCTGCTGTACCGAAAAACATACCGAACCGTGACTTAAAAACCGAGGTACGTACCGAATCATGACTTTTGTGTATCGTTACATCCTTAGCGGATACCTGTTGTTTTTGTAGGGTTTAGGCATTGCTTTGTTTTCACAGAGTACTAGTCGATCGTCATTGTAGGGTTTATGTATGGGAATCTTAACGCCTATGACTCAGCCCGATTGCGCAAATGTAAAATTATGTGTAGATGGAATATCTCCCAAATGAGCAGGGCTCCAAAAAGTTTGGCACCGGACAAATAGAGGGACATTTCTGAAACCTGGTATACACCACTTGTAATGTCAAATTTTTCTGTGCAATTAAAGTTTTGGAAAAACGTCCAACAAAAAACGTGTTATTCTAAATAACCAGCGGTCCTAATGAAACAATCTGGTATACATGCGCTATGGACAGGACAGATTACAAACTGAAGAAGAACTTCTCAGGTATCCAGATATCTAAATATAGTTATGAGCGAACATTAATCCAATCAAAAGTCCGCCTCAGAAGGTCCCCAAGTTGTCTAGCCCAAGAGGATATCTCCCTTAACAAGTGTATGAATTTGCCTGCCACAACTTCTGTGTTGATAGCTCAATCAATCACTTCAATCTAATTACAAGTTCTCAGCTAAGTGCTGGTTACCACTTTGCTCAACCTCATATATAAACTGACACTTAGTGTCTCGGATTCACCCCTTGTTGCTTAGGGAGAATAATCTCACAGCCCGCGATTGAAAGATAGTGCAAATTGCTGGAAAAGGGCCGTTGCTAAGGTTGGTGGTGCGTGTTGACTGTGAATTCCTTTCTTGCTTGCATTACTAATTATAATTATTATATTAAACTAACTGTGAACACCCGTAACATTTTATTAGTGTTGCATATTAAGCCACACAATTGTTAGTCTGTCTTCTTTTAGGCATTCAGAGTATCTGTATATAGATACCTACTTTTATTGTAGGGATTCGTATAGCGCATTCACAGAGTATGTGTGGATACCTACTTTTATTGTAGGGATTCTTATTAGGTATTCACAGATTAACTGTAGATACCTATTGTCATTGTCGCGATTGGGTGTTATTCCAGATTGTAACGGTAGATAGGGACTTAACCGAGCGACCTGGGTTGGACCCCGGTGAGCTGAGCCGGTAGAAAATGGGTGGGGGGTTCGATCTAGGTTGGTCCCGAGGGGGCGTCCGTCTGCCGACTCCGATGGCGGCGTGTCGCGCGCCGAGGACACCCCTCATAGATCGCGCGCTAGCGTGCTTAGGCCTTGTTGCGGGGGGTGGGTTGGTCGAACGCTCGACAGAACGTTGTTAAAACCCTCGTAGCTAACGACGACTCCTGGGGTACTCGTAGAGCTCAAAGAGCATCGTTACTATAGCCTCAGTGGAGTCACCAGCTGGACATTCAGTGGTATTAGATGTCTTTTATTAAAACACAAAAATACATGCGCAGCCGCAATGTAGGCTTCCAATCAAACGCCGGCCACCCTATCACAAGGCATATAATAAAATCATATGATTCCATTGCTCGTGTGGGAGGTCGCTTGCGAGCTGCAGTCTCC
>JAOPUA010000081.1:1503082-1519254 GCA_027122455.1 Trisopterus luscus
CCAGGTAGAGGAGACAGTGGAACATGTCTTAATGTACTGTAGTGATTATGAGATAGAGAGAGAAAGTATGAAAAATCTATTGAGAGAATTGGGAATGCAGGTGTATACTTTGGAAAATGTTTTAAGTTTAAGGAAGAGGAAATATATAAAAGTATTGTTTGACTTTTTGAGAGAAACAGTTTTATATGATAGGATATAGAGTAACAAGAAAGTGTGAATGAGTGAGTGTTTGAATTTTTTTGTTTTGTTTTGTTTTGTTTTTGTTGTTTTTTGATTCATTAAATGGATCAGAAGAGGGCGGTAATGCACCAACACGTGGATGCGATTCGCCGTAAAACCCCAAGAAGAAGAGAAGAAGTAGAGCTACGGAGAGGGTCTACGACAGGCTCTCCGTCGATGGAGAGGGCTCTCCGTAGCTACGTACAGCACGAAACGGAGTAGTATTAAATCCGAACCCGCAAACAGCTAGGACTAATCGAAACACGATCTAAAGGAGAGCCTTCTAACCAATCAGAGGCGAGAATCCCAGAGGACAAAAATATCGCGCTCGGGCTGGCGTCGTACTCGATTGCGGCATTCGACAAGCAAAGATGGCTGCGCCCGTAATGGATGGTAAGTTATGATTTATTTTCTTTGTATTTGTACCACTTTGGTTGTTCGAATTTCGATTTTAAATGCTTTTACACACTTGATTACATTGCTGCTTTAATCCGGTCACCGATGCATGCATTGCACGGTCTTGCTGTGCGTGCAATACAACGTAAAGTTTTGTTTTCGAGCAGGTTTGCTAAAGAGCCTAATGTTGCTAACAATATATGTATGGTTTGTATGTATGTAGTGTTTGCCGTGATCTTTCAAGGATGAGACTTGTTGAGTTACCCGTTTATTGGGGGACGCCCAGCGTTCAGTTATTATCAGCCTATGGCCATGAAGTCTGATGCTCAGTTTCATAATTTATTTGACCCGTTGTCTAAGGTCACGCCAACTCTCAGTGCATATTAAATGTTTGTGGGATATCTTGAGTCTCTGTAAAAAAATAATGGTTAAATTTATTTCACATTGGCCCCTCAAAAAGTCAAAAAATGCCTAATTTTGTTGGAAAAAACAAAACTTTAGGTGGTAAATGGGCGAAAATGTGTGTTGCTGCTAGTGTAGGCCTTCAGCTACTCAGAAAACAATATAAAGTGTTTTTCATAGTGTAGCAGAGAGTGAATAAATGATAAATGGTTGTAGATAGCTGTAAGGTGGGTTTCTCCTCAGAGTGTTGTGTTGTTCATTCACAGCATACTTCTCAAGTTGTAGTCTGTAACATAAATCATGTTTTTCTTTTTAGTCTTCCTCAACCAGAGCATGATTGCCTTCCTTGACAAGGACAGGACCATGCCTTACCAGCCCACAGACGGAGGCATTGGGGATGAGGGCCCCGGGGTGGCTACCAACCTACACCTTGCAGATTGTACTTGCACTGGTGAATTATGAAGAAGCATTACACTGTTGACATGAGCATACTTCAACAGTCATTTATCCCTGGGTGCTGCAAGTACTGTGCTGACTTTTTTTTTTTATGATTCAGATACCTGCAATGTCCAGCTAACTGCACCACTGCCAGTGAATGAGGGTTTTACCAAAGAGCAGGCCCTATTCCTCATCCACCTGATGAAGGTCTACCTTGAGGTAGACGGCGGGGGACCTGCAAAGTCCCTCGATGACTTCAACCGACGGCTGAAGTTGGGGAAGAAGACAAAGAAGCTGCTGTGGGAGGAGGTGGCTGGGAAGCTCGCCAGACAGTTCAAGGAGGACTTCCAGCAAGACAAGGTGGCGCGCAAGTGGTTGACGCTGGTGGAGAGATATGAGAAAGTCAAGCACGACAACGTGTTGAGAGAAAAGAGGCCTTTCCGCTTCCAATTCTACAAAGACATGGACGAGTTGCTTGGGGGAGACCATGACTTGGACCCACCTGTTGTGGGGAGCGATTGTACTGTTGCGGTAATCGACAGACCCGATGCACTGAGGCAGTCCAACAGTGCTCCCTCACCAGCGTTACGGGACGGGGCTGCCTCAGTTGTGCCTTCCAGCACCACAGCGTTGCCACCTCCAGTTCTAGACCCCACCAGACCCTCTGACACCCCGAGGTCGCGGAAGCGGAAGAGGATGAATGACCTGAGGGACATGGGGGAGGATGACCTGTTGGCCTATCTTGAGCGGTCTGATGCTGCTGCCATGGCTGCTTCCCAGAGGCGGCACGAAGAGTCCCTGACAGAGATGAGGGCGCTGAGGGAAGATCAGAGGGAGCTCCTCCAATTGTTCAGCAGGATGGTGGACAAGATGTGAGGCACGACGACAACGAAAACAAGCCTTTAAAGGAGACTTTGTCTCCTTTCTAGTAGATGTCTACTTTCTATTTTTGGAAGTCTTTTATTTGGAGTTTTGCTCCAAAACGCTATAAATCCATTTTGATCAATTTGAGTAAAAGGGTGTTTTCTTTACTAAGAAAGTGGTATGATGAACCACTATTTTCTTTTTCAAACGTTCATATAGCATCTTGAGGTTATGACATCAAGAATTAAAATCCAGGTTTTAATATTTAAATATTTTTCCCTCAAATGCATCAAGATAAAATATATATATTTTCTAATTATAACTGAACAACAATAAATCACATATATTAGACTTTAGAATTTAGGCTTTGACTCCCTGAAGTCCAGATGGAACTGCAACATGGAGAAGGGGATTGTTGCCGTTTGCAGACTCCCGCTGGAGCTCAGCCCCCGCCATTGCTCAGTTCCCGGACTCACGCCGAAGCCTGCCGGCGCTCCTGAAAAAGTCCCAAAATTGTGAAAAAGTTTGCAGTGGTTAATGGGACGAGTAGTTCCTACACTCATCACAAAAAGAATGCAGTATTCTTTCCTTTTCTTCTTTCATTCAGTCATTTTTGCTGCAAACCAAACGTTTTATGGTCATGACTACCTTGACGAACGATTGGCTTGGTTCAAGGCTTAAAACTCTTATGTAACAATTTTACAAAGTCAATGGTGAAAATGAATGGAAAATTTACTTCCTGAACCAGAGCTGTTAAAAAGGGGGCGGTCACAGTTGTGCTCTACTGAATGTTTTAAAAATTATTATAATCCCACAATTTTTTTTCAAAACCAGCTAAATTGTATGTATCCACCAAATGCTACTTTTCCCAGGCTAATGTGATTAGTAGCCCAATTGGGCGGGAAAATCAGAACTGAGTGAATTTCTCACACTCTAGCCTCAACGTAAATCAATGAGACAGCAGAAAATATAGAAGCTGGTATGAAATAAAACTTTAACTGATTCTGAAAAAAGTATAAATGATATATCTATTTTTGTCCTATATCTTTTGTGTTGATTTGTTAAACCTTTGAACGAGGTGAATGGTTAAAAATGGATTAAGTTACAAAGTCTGAAGTAGTTGAACAAAAAAAAAATCGTATTTAAAATCTGAAAGGAAACGTGCTATTACAAGCTAATTAGAACATTTTAAAATTTGAATGGAGTCTCGAGGTGAAACATTTTGGAAAGAGTAGGGTCCAAAAATGTGTAGAGAATAAGAACCTAAGAACAATAGTTGAGCGCTGCAAGCAGCACTCACGTAATTGCTGAACTAATTACAACAAAAACAATTTTTTTCGCTAGAAAAGTTATCAAAACATTTTAATGCAGAATACACATCAAACTATTGCATTTTAGACTGAGTATTTCAGCCAATGTTGTTTGTCACAGACAGAAATGACAGTCATGTGATGGAAATGGAAAAACGTCCAGTTTTCAAAGCCATTATTTTAAAACGGCTAAGTTGCTGTGGAGTCTGGACCAATGTAGTTATGCTACATTTTTTTGTTAGACTGGTTTGTTCATGTTTATTAGTTCGTTTTGGGTTGTAATTGTGCTTAATTTAACTAACGATAGACTAAGTTGAGATGCTATTTGTTCTGTGTCACATGTGAATTGGTTGTCGTTTGCTTATGAACTCGTTTGCTCTCCCCATCAAGATGTTTTCCATCGATGCCAAGGTAAAGAGGTTAGGAAAGGACATACGACATAATTTAGTTGACTATCCAGTTGCAGCCTTCCTTCCTAGGAGCTGGGTGACAGTCCCAGTTCACGGTCGCCGGAGCAAGAAGAAGGGAAGAAGTTATCAATATTTTCTTAGAAAACTTTTATTTGAAGGAAAACCGACTGTTTTTTCATCACACAAGACATACAACTCACTACATTCCTATCATACTGTAATATAAAATATTTATTGCTAGAGATCTATGCAAATAGGTATTTAAAATCCAGTAACCATTCAAACCAGTTCAAACACCTCGTCTCTAGCAAATGTACAAATGAGTGTTGGTTAACATTGTTAACAAGTGGTGTTTTTTTTTTTTCATACAAGTATGGCTGCAGGGTTTAGGACTCCATGGCAGCTACTAGTAAGGTTGTATATTGCGACCAACTGAATACCCCCAGACCTCTCCCAATTTATTTTTCTATTTAAGGGTTTATTTGAATAGGAACAGATACAAAAACATAGATAAGCGTGAAACAGTCATCTGATGTATGCATCATAGTGTTTTTAGCCAAAGCTAATTCACAACACTTGTTCTGTTGTGAATCTATGGTGGACTATACTGGCATGTCAGGGGCCAGGAGGTACTTCTAACACGCTGTTATCGTCAAAGAGGAGTACAGTAGAAACATGGCGCTGCACCATCCTTGGTAGAAGACCAGCTCCCCACGTAGATATAAAGGCTCATTCTAAGGTTGTGAAAACACAACCATTCGGATTTTCATGGGATTACAGTAATTCAATATTCTTTGATATATTTTATATTATAATACATTTCTACAAAATCCGGTCACAGAATAGTACCCACTGCATCTTTATGGTTTACTAAACACCTGACTTCAGTAGTCTTCTCAACAGCAACCCAAATTCATTGTAAAACACAAAACATTTACAATTAATCAAAATGTATGTAAAAAATGTATTTCCACATTTTTATACACAATTATAAAAAAAAGTATATGCTATTAAAAACTCACAGATCCTTCTTTTCGTTAATTATAAAAATATATTATTTGTTAAAGGAGCTATATGTTACAAATGTACTGTACTCAATAATAAAATGACCATGATATGCATCAGAGATTAAGGAAACATGTAAATCCAAGTACTGGATTTACTGAGACTATGCTGGATTCTACCCCACCTAAAAAGCCTCGTCCTCTTTCCTAAAAGACCCATGAGCAGAGCCGTGATGAAAGACATTTGACAGATGGAGACATTTTAGAAGCCGAGAAGGATTTCAAGACGGATGCCACATAAACTGGTTTATAATTTGCAAAAAATAAATACATTTAATACGTGTCCATTAGCGGATCACCTTACAGTGTAGGACTTGTTGTTGCTTGTCATTGTCAAAGAATAATGTAGCGCTTGGCTCGTCTTGCTCTTGTGCGTTCAGTGTCCTTGAACGCACAACCTGGCACTCGACGTGAGCTTCTAGTCTGGTGGAGTTCAAATAGGATGAATTTGGACTGCACTTCTAATTTAAAGGCTTCATGTTAAGGTTACATATTGTACCTTGAGAAAGGTGCTGTAGGAATGCTTTAAGAGCTATAATTTGATTGCAATTTGTTACAAATGGCCTGGCCTGGCCTGTGAGAATATCTGTTTCGAGTTGATGCGCCTGCACTAGAAAGCTTCCAGAACATTTCTGACCAATAAGGTAATCTATTTCCGGATTGGTTCAGATAATCCATCCTACCTGACAAGCACAGCTATGTGAATTGCAACACTTCTCAATGGTGGAGAAACGTATGGAGGAGAAGAGAAGGAGGGGACTTCTTTTGTTTTAGTTATTTAGTTTCTAAATGATGTTCTCTTCAGCTCTCTCATTGCAACTCACATAATACCTACTGCACCTTTAAACAGAAAACAAGATTAAATGAATACTTGATACCATATTCCAAATTTTGATGTACAACTTCAAATATGAAAAGTCTAGAACAACATTGCATTTTCTTTCAATTTCAAAAATTGGCAAGAACAGAAAACCGTTTGTAATCCCATAATCTGTAAAAATATAGTCACCAATCCAACTACAATAAATAAAACATTACATTTAATTAATATGTCAGAGAAAAATCACATCTCATAAAATCCCAGCTCATCTCATCAAATCACACCTCATCCAATCCGCTGCGCAATAGAAAGTCCTCGAGTGCGCTCAGTCGCTCCACCAGCCTTACATCAGCATCCTCCTCCTCATCGCCAGCCAGGCCCCCGTTGGCACGGCAACGCCTACGAGTCACTGCTGATGAGCGCATAGATGATGTCAGCAATGCCGTGGAGATGAGTCCACTTCCAGCTGAGGGAGAGAGACAGAGAGAGAGAGATAATGAGGAAAGAGAGAGAAGGATTTGAGAGGTCAGAGGCAGAAACAAATATTTAGCAGGAGTTAGAGATATAAAGATAGTGACAGTGAGATAGAGACAAAGAAAGATAGACAGAGGGAGATAGAGACATATAGATAGATAAACAGTAGATAGAGAAAGAGATGGATTGCTACAGAGATGGAAAGAAACAGGTAGAGAAATAGAGAGAAGATCTACACACAGCCTGTTGAGCACAACCTGATAGCCATAGTTTCTTACTAGTCTCTGGTTGCACCTGCGCCCTGAACACTTCTTATGCGCCTGAGTGCATGGGTTCATTTGACAGTGATTTCTACAATTGTATCAATTACGCCACAAGATGTTGGGAAGGGTCTCTATGCTATGCCATCGATGGGCCTGGCCAATAACAAGAGCTATCCCTATGAAGCCAGGTCATGTTACTTGCCGTAGCTCCATCAATACACAACCAAACCTAGGGGCTTTAACCAGCGAAGACCATACACATTTTTGGACATATTTGAAGAACTAATACTTCTACTAACCTCTGTATTATAATACTTCTTCAACTAATTCTTGTAAGAGTTAATAGGGTTTCACTAACCTCCCTGCCAGACTTCTGTCCCTTACCCCCCATTGTTCTTGAGGAGCTGATCAGGAAGCCTTAAGTGGGCTGGGATTATCATTAAATGGCCTTAGCCTGGAGTTTTAGGAAAGAGGGGGGCGTGATATCTCCATGGTTATGACACACGCCAACTTTATGATACTTTTTCAGTACCATCGTTGTGTAACTGTCGAGTGTGATAATAAACAATGTTGTACATGAAATCCCCCACACACTATAGTGGTGTCCGGGAGGCCTAACCCTCACTCGGACACAGACATTGAATACATTGGTGCTCAGACAGAGCTCCACACATCCACACATACCACGTCGCTGGTACCACTTGGTCGTGTTCTCAGAATACCTCCAAAAATGTTGTCTGACGTCACTGAAGAACGCCACCTTGCATGCCCAGCAGGGTGGAACATTCAAGTGTTTTGGGGAGAAACATAGGATTTTAAACCTTTTTTCTCTAAATTGGGGACTTATTTCAGTAACAGTGATAAAATGGCATACAAAGTTGATGGCCTTATTTTAGTAACTGATAAAATGGTATAGATTACTTTGTTGGTCTTATGATATAAGACCAATGACCATGTTTATAGCAAACAACAGTAACTGAAAGATAAGATACTGAAATTTCCAGTTTGTTTATGTTGATATGAAAGGTCACTGCTGAAGGAAAACGGCACTTTAAAATGGATACCATTCCGGTTTAGTTCTCTTCACTTTTTAAAAAGTAAGCCTATAAATAAGTGCAAGTCTTGTGTGTAGTGTGAGTTCTTAATTATAAATGTTTAATGAGCAAAACCAACCCCGAACACAACTCACACAGGCGCTACTGTGGATGACAGATAGCCAAGGAAAATACACCACTACCTGTTCTGATTGTGTGTATCAAATAACAAACCTGTTATTATAAGTTTGACTATTATATGTATATATATTGGCATCTTTTAGCCATGTTTAGACATTGAATTGGTGGCCAAAAGCATTCGTCATTAAAATCTCTAATTTCTATGGCCGCAATGGACTATTGAGAGCCATGGAAAACTAAACCCTTGGGAGAACCCCAGAACACTTGATTAATATTATTATAACACCTGATAGTTTAAAGTCCATCTCTGTCAGGTTCTCACACAGGAAAGTAGATGTCAAAGTGCTACCACAGGATTTGAATAAGGATTTTATATCCGGATACAAGACTAACACAGTATAATTTGGTTACTTGAATATTTGGGCCAAGTGCAAAATATTGTATAGAAACAGATAAATAGATAGAAGATAGTACGAAAGAAAGACAGACCGGAGAGAGAGAGGGAGAATGGTAGGTAGGAAGTTAGGTTGATCGATAGAAGGAGGGCTCACCTGGTCCAAGGCGGCGTCTTCTCGGCCTGGGGGCGTGACTAAAGTCCAAGAGGCGTGGCCTCTTTTGGTGTGCCATGCAGAGGACACGCCCACCACGCTCACGTGGCTCCTCGAATATAGTCTCCAAGCTAAGATTAAATAATAATATATAATAAATATGTGTTACAAATGTTGAATGTAATATAGTCTCCAAGCCAGAATAAAAATTATAATATGAATAATACCCATATTAATGTCCTTATATAATTAAATTAAATGTTTAAAAAGATTTAATGTTTTTAACTGACTCTAATAGGAGAATTTGGAGTCTTTCATACTTTGCAAAAGGGTGAGCTTGGTAAGCATCATAACATGGCATTGGTATACCATTAGAGCAGGTTTACCGGTTTACAGGTTCAAGCAGCCTCACTGGTCTGGAGTCAGACGGATTACCGTATTTCTTCAAAATAAAGCCTCGGATGGTATTCAGATTTTATGAACCAAAACTTCGGCTTATAGGTCGATGTAAACACAAAGGATGAGATCTGTGCTGTTTCAGTGATTTGCGTTGGGATGATTAAATGTGAAGTTCTTCATGCCATCACAATCTAAAGCTCATTCACATTAGAGGTTTGCCAGTAAGAGATAACCTTGTAAAGAAATAAACATCGGCATCACTTCATAATGGACTAATAAATGCTCTAATATGCTCTCAGTCCATGAACGATAATTCAAAGCCTCTGACTCTAAATTAATTGCGAGCAAAAAAAGATACCTTGTTTTCTAAATCGGTCAAAAAGTTCAGTTTTAAAAGTTTTAATCAGCATTATCTTCAACTAATGACATTGGCTTACTCAACCATCAGTTGAGTAAGCCAAGTGGTGTCGCGGCCCTAAGGAATATCACACTAATTAAACATAATTTGTTACGGTTTCACAACAGCATTTGGCGATGCATACAAATATTTGGGTTGTGGGCAATTATGTGTAATAAGGAGCGGCTTATACTTGTCTCTGTCCTCTCACCTTTCAGCAAAGTATTCAAATTTGTACGAACTTTAAACAAACTGACTCCCTTCGCAAATATGCATAGGCATTAATAAAATATGATTTCTGATTTCTTTCTTTTCATATAAATTCCTACCTACACACTAATATCAGAATATTCGGGCCCAGCCCTAAATAACAATATATTATAACTATATGAAATTAAACTGCATATGCATAATGTCGTCTCCAAGCTCGATCAAATATTAATAATCATAATTTTCAATAGAAATGTGTTATTATAAAAAATACAATTATAATAATCATAGTGAAATGATAATATAATTAGAAAATAATAATAGTATAAAAACATAATTACATAATGCAATTGTAAAACAAATAAGATATAATACAAAATGGTGCTTTATTAAGGGTGCTGAGAAGGCCCAACTGAGTTGTCATGCGAGGACAGAACAGAGCAGGAGGGGCCTGTGAGCGCTCCTCCCTCCAGAGGCACCTTTGGCAGTTGTGGTTGGTGTAGATGAGTGTGTACCTGTTGTTGTTAGGTGACCGGTAGTTCTGATTGGTGTAAATCTCCTCCAGGCTAAACTCTTTCTTCTTTAGTCTGAAAAGGAATAGAAAAATAATCACTCTCCACCAGTGGCTGGCCAGAAAAGGTCCCTAGGGCGCCGGCCCCTGACCTCACCATGTAACACCAACATTTTATAACTTATTTCAAAACATTTTATTTAATCAGTGAGCCCTGTAAACTCTAGGGTCCTCTCACCTCTTGAATCGGGGGAGGCCCCTAATAACCTCTAGGGACCCTTTAACCTCTAGGGACCTCTAACCTCTAGGGTCCTCTTACCACTAGGGTCCTATAACCTCTAGGGTCCTCTTACCTCTAGGGTCCTATAAGATCTAGGGCCCTCTAACCACAAGGGTCCCCTAGGGTCCAATAACCTCTAGGGTCGGGGGAGGCCCCTATAACCTCTAGGGTCCTCTAACCACTAGGGTCCTATAACCTCTAGGGTCCTCTAACCCATGGGAAGCCAACACGTGGCTGCGGACACCTGGTCACCCGCAGGGCTTGTTAAATGTTTTTTGATTAATATTTATAATAATTGTGTGGTTCTTAAATCAATAACACTTGCATTGATGTTGATTTTATGGCAATGACAATATTTTATGTAACATTTAAAAAACAAATGTTTTACGAACTCTAACCTTGTCGCGAAAGTTCACTATCGTGCGCCCTCTATGCTGAGACAAGCTAGGGAGCACAACTTGAATCTGGAGTTAGCTTCTTGGTTTACCCACAAAATAAAGATAAACAATAAAATAAAGAGAAATAAAACTCATAATTTTCACAATGATTGGTCGGAAGAGTTCTTTTTTACTACTGTGATAGACAAGTTTGTATTTTAAATTTGTTTTGTTTTATTTGCGGGGAGACTGTTGCGACTGCCAAGCGGCACAATGTGGAACGACGTTTCATTACCTGTCACAATAGCTTCTAGGCTAACTACCCACCAGCCCCTACAGGCAGAAAAGGCCCATGAGTCAGTACCCTTGAAGTAGCTCTCGGTTTCATAAAGGTTGGAGACCCCTGCTCTAACCACTAGAGTCCTCTAACCACTAGGGTTCTATAACCTCTAGGGTTTAGGAGGCCTCTATAACCTCTAGGGGTTTTTACCTTTTGGGGCGGGGGAGGCCCATGGGCGTCAGCTCAGCATCTCGTTTAGGCATCGACTTCCGGATTGGGATTTCAGATACACGTTTCACCTGGACCTGCAAATTAACTATATTATAAATATACAGTATCTCACAGAAGTGAGTACACCCCTCACATTTGTGTAAATCTTTTATTAAATCTATGCATGGGAAATAAAGTGATTCTTATACAATGCAAAGTAGTCAGTGTACAGCTTGTATAACAGTGTAACTGTACTGTCAAAATAACTCAACACACAGCCATTAATGTCTAAACCTCTGGCACCAAAAGTGTGGTCACCCATAAGTGAAAATTTCCAAATTGGGCCCAAAGTGTCAATATTTTGTGTGGCTACCATTATCCAGCACTGCCTTGACCCTCTTGGGCATGGAGTTTACCAGAGCTTCACAGGTTGCCACTGGAATCCTCATCCACTTGTCCATCACGGAGATGATGGATGTTAGAGACCTTGCGCTCCTCCATCTTCCATTGCTCAAAGGATGCTCAATAGGGTTTAGGTCTGGAGACATGCTCAGCCAGTCCAGTTTGGCGTCATTATCATGCTGCAGTACTGCCCTGCGGCCCAGTTTCCGAAGAGAGGGGATCATGCTCTTCTTCAGTATTTCACAGTTCATGTTGGCATTCATGGTTCCCTCAATGAACTGTAGTTCCCCAGTGCCAGCAGCACTCATGCAGCCCCAGACCATGACACTCCCACCACCATGCTTGACTGTAGGCAAGACACACTTGTCTTTGTACTCCTCACCTGGTTGCCGTCACACACGCTTGACACCATCGGAACCAAATAAGTTGACGTTGGTCTCATCAGACCACAGGTCATGGTTCCAGTAATAACTGTCCTTAGTCTGCTTGTCTTCAGCAAACTGTCATTTTTAGAAGAGGCTTCTTTCTGGGCCATGCAGACCAATTTGATGCAGTGTGCGGCATATGGTCTGGGCACTGACAGGCTGACCCCCCCCCCCACCCACCCCTTTAACCTCTGCAGCAATGCTGGCAGCACTCATACGTCTATTTTCCAAAGACAACCACTGGATATGATGCTCAGCATGATCAGAGCCAGAGCATAATCCCCTCTCTTCAGAAACTGGGAAGCAGGATGCAGCATGATGACGACACCAAACACACCTCGAAGACGACCACTACCTTGCTAAAGAAGCTGGGGGTAAAGGTGCTAGACTGGCTTAGCATGTCTCCAGACCTAAACACTATTGAGCATCCTAAAACGGAAGGTGGAGGAGCACAAGGTCTCTAACATCCATCAGCTCCGTGGTGTCATCAAGGATGAGTGGAAGAGGATTCCAGTGGCAACCTGTGAAGCTCAAGCTACAAGTTGTACACTGACTACTTAACATTGTATCAAAGTGTCATTTATTCAGTGTTGTACAATGAATAGATTTAATAAAATATTGACAAAAATGTGAGGGGTGTACTCACTTCTAGGAGATACTGTATATAAGCAAATAACACATGCATAAATATATATGTACAGTACACGCATACATCTCTCGCATCTCTCTTCTTGGGAGAGCACAATTCGAATTTGATCAGTGGGTCACTCTGGGAATGAGCAATATACTTGACTCTAGGAATGTTAAAGACTCAGTATTTTGTGAGTCGATGTGTCGGAGTCATGGGTCGAAAAATCTATAGATTTTTTTTTCGGCCCATGGCTGCAGCAGTTGCAATGCTCAAAGGATCTGCGCTTTCCTTTAAGATAGAGGCCAACCCGTCATATTTCAAAGGTTGTGCTCAGGAGCACACCAATAATGCATTTTTTTTATGAAGTTAATAGAAATGATGATAAATAAAATATTGGAGAGCATAGAGCAGGATTGTGAACGTTTACATTGTCTCATGTCTATTTACAATCAGCAAAATGTGTCGGCAGACACATTTTTTAAATTAGGATATTGATGCTGCACGCCTACTCTTTGCAACATAATTTGGACATAAGAGAAAGACATGAAACCATTTAATTTGTTTGACGCGTTGTCATGCACGCAGGATGCCACTCTGTCGGCTATACCCCGATCTTCAACGCTGGCTCGCAGTATGTTAGCCATGTATCCCGCCGTGTGCCTACATTTTCTTCTTTAGTTTGACGACATGGCACCGTGTAATCTGATCAGATTGCGGAACCCCTTCGCCTCGACTACGCTTATGGGCAGCTAACCTCCGACTATAATATTTAATTGGTTATTATGGTTAACAGAAAGGTGTTGCAACGTTTTGAACAGGACATTTAAGAAGTTTATAGATAGTTTATAGTTTATAAATATACATGTATAAATATATATGGAAAGTCACCTGTCCAGTCTTCCGTTGGCGCTCTGCGGCAGAGGGAGCTGGTGATTGGCTGGTGGCCGTGCTACTGGCCGCTCCGTCACCCAATAAGCCGTGAGCCCCGGGCCTCTTTAGCCGACGGGCACATCTGGAGAGGGACCTGGAATCATAACAATGCTATTGTCATGTTTGACAGTTTTACTAAATATTTAAACAAATGATTCTGTTCATTAGATACGTGACTGACCTTACAAAGCTGCACTTGAGTGCCGAAGGTTTCCCATAACTAGAAAGATCAGAAATAAATCAAGCATATGATGAATACAGACGTGAATAACAATGTCATTCAAAAAGACAGACACGCAGAGCGAGACAGACAGTACCTGTGGTCGTTCCCCAGACCGGGCGGGGCAGTCCTGTCTCTCAACGGGGGGTCTGGAGGCCATTGGGCCGCTGTCGCTAGGAGACAAAGTCGGGCTGTCTCTATGGCGACGGGCGAGAGGTGGACAAGAGTGTGAAGAGGGCGGAGCCAAAAGCCTGTCATAGAGACGTGAGGTGAGTTGATTGGGAGGGTGGTTAGTGATTGACCCTGTGGTGAGTGCAGGGAAAAGAAGCAGGATCCTGATTGGCCGACGGGGAAGCTGGACCAGAACAAACATGAGCTGGGAGGGCCTGATTGGCTTGTAGATGGCCTAGAGGTCTCAGATTGGTAAGGAGGTGGTGTGGAGTGGCTTACTGAATGGCTGCTCAAGATGTTTTGTGATTGGTCAGACTGTACCCTGGGCTTCTTTATTTGGTCCAATGAGAGACCAGCAGGTGGACAATGGTCTACTGGACAAGTTTGGCATACTGGATAATCTCCAACAAAAAGGACGTGATGAGTGGCACTGTTGGGCCATGATTGGCCAGGGACAAGGGAGCTTACGGATTTGCCTGAGCAGCGTGAGGGGGGAAGCCGTGATTGGCCGCATGGCAAAAGCATATTACTTGATTGATGGAGAGGTGGAATAGAACACTGTGATTGGATGATGGTCACATTGGACGTGACCACTGAAGCAGCGGGACAGGAATTGGGAATGTCCCTGCGGACTCTTCTCTTCTTAAATCCTTTTAGCTCCTCCGACTGTCCTGAAGACACACCTCCTTTTTCTCCTGACATAGGCTGGCTGCCTTCACCAGCAGTATTTTTCAAATTAAAATATCCACCATTCAATGACCACTTCCTTTTTCCTTTAGTGGGCGACTCCCCTTCCAGCACAGTGAATTTAAGCTCCTCCCCCATGGTGCTGGAACCTGGTCTCTGAGTCATCAGAGCATCCGTTGCTAGGGGCGACCTGCACGCCAGGAGGGATGAACACCCCACTGCTAAGTGGGCCCTTCCCGTTGCTAGTGAGGGCGTTCCTGTTGTTAGGGAGGGCAATCCAGGTGCTAAAAAGGGCATTCCTGTTGCTACGGGCGACTTACAGTTCAGGTTGGAAGGCGTTACCGTTGCTAGGGAGGGTGTTCCTGTGGTAAGGGGCAATGTACAAGTCATGTGGGAGGGCATTCCCATTGCTAGGGTTTGCGTTCCTGTTACTAGGGGCAATGCACGGGTCAGGTGGGAAAGTGCTCCTGTTGCTAAGGAGGGTATTACTGTTGCTGGGGGCAAAGTAGAGGTCAGGTTGGAGGGCATTCCCGATGTTAGGGAGGGCATTGCAGTTTCTCGGGGCGTCCTGCAGGTCAGGAGGGAGGACGTTGGTTTTAATAGAGGCGGCATACAGGTCCTGTTGGAGGAGACGGGGGGTTTGGTCTCCGTGCACGGCGCCGCCCCTTTGGACAGAACACACAGAGAGGATATCAACGTTACAGTGCTAGTGAACATGATGTCAAGTTTTTGGTGGTTTTAAACATTTAAAACGTCTCCTATGATCCGCAACATTTCAAGTTTATTTTTTGTTTAGCACAAAAACAACATCTGTGCAAAGTGGGAGCGAAGTTTATGCAGGCTTGTACGGAGTTCCACGCCAAAAAAAACAAGTAATCTATGCTATTTTGTCACCGTTACTAAATTAATAGAGCATTTGCAGAACAGTACTTTTTTCGGTGCCACCTTGACATCACAAAAAAGTATGCCAACACTTAGAGCAGTGGTGGGGAACGTACAGCCGGCCAAAGCCTTTCATCCGGCCCGCGGAGGCAAGGGTAAAATAAATAAATAATTATAATATAAAATGTTACAAAATATAGCCTAGCCTACAATATAGTTATACAAGCACAAGTGACAACTTTTGAACGAAATTAATTAAGGAGAAAAAGGTTAACTTCCTTTTTGTTTACTTTGGAATGTTGAGGGTCAGATTGGGGTAGCCTAAACAAGTCGCAGTGTAATTTCTAAATCTAACCATTGACGGCATGTCATTCGCCAAGAAACAAAAGGTTGATAATGAATGTTATGTTTTCCAAGAAAAATGGACTGATGATTACTTCTTTGTTGAAGTAAAGCGCAGGCCAGTTTGCCTTGTGTATGGAGAATCACTCGCTGTAATGAAAAAGACCAACCTGGAACATCATTACAATACAAAACATGCTAGGCTAAGTGAATTGCAGGGGCAGTTACACAAGGACAAAATAAACGCACTTAAAGGTACCATCCCGGGCGGCTCGTTTTGTGGCAAAAATATAAAAATCTGAGTATATCGGTTAAGTATTAGACAGTAATTGATCACGTTAGTAATTTGACAAATCAATGACGTAATTTGGTCATCTGTGTAAGGAGTAGGGGCTAAAAATTGGCCGACCAATCAAATTAGTTTCAGACAACTTT
>JAOPUA010000081.1:1867251-1879836 GCA_027122455.1 Trisopterus luscus
CACACACACACACACACACACACACACACACACACACACACACACACACACACACACACACACACACACACACTTCAATGCAAAATCAGTTTGCAAACTTCCATTGAAGTCCAATGCCTGCGTCCTCCAGGATTGTAAAACAGCCTACTAATCTGGTATACAAGAGTCACAATAGAGTGCAGACGACTGGAAGTTATTTGTTGGTTATTTATTCATCTCACACACTATTGGGACGGCATTTTTTTTTTCCCCACCTGCGTCTTGCTGCTTCCCCGACACATTGGTCAGCTTCTGATATACCGCCCAATCCCTATTCCATGTCTTCAAATTGGTTCATAAATGCTTCATAAATAAGTAAGGACAGGTTTAACTCGGAGACAGCACATCTGACGTAGAACAATTATAATTATTATTGGTAGTTTAATTTATTTGCCTTCAGGAGCAGAGTGTAGAACTCTGTGTTTGTGGACTCGGAGTGCACATCTCTTCCCTTTATCACTTACTGGATTTATTCTGGAGTTCAGAGTCTTCTGTAGGAGATGGGCGTTAACCATGGTCACCTTATTACAGGGTGTGTCACTAGATGAGTACTTGTTAGATCTGTTATGATGGGTGAAGTTCACCAACCAGACACCAGTGTTGGTAGATCTTCCAACTGTCAGTTAAATCTGGAAGATCATAAATATCTCTGGTGCTTTGATCTGCTTTTGTCATGCTAGTGGCCATCCCAACTGCTACGTGATTCATGCTACCCTACTTCACCCTAACAGGAGATCTGACTCCTTTCATATTTTATGACCGCTAAAAGCCTGGGCAATTTCACTACTCAAACAATACGGCATCAATGCCCATGTACTTTATTCAGGCCGCCAAATGGGATTATCTTTTCCAGGTTAGCTTGGCTAGAACATGTTCCGGTGAGGTCATGACTAGACTGAAGTTACGTGTATGTATATACACACATATGTACTGTATGTGTGTATATATATATATATAGAGAGAAAGAGAGAGAGATTTAAATCTCTCTCAATCTCTGATATATCATGTAAGGCTTCTGAGGAGAATATTTTTTCAATATTCAGGTACAATGCAGTGGGGTTTTTTTTGTTGTGTTTTTCAGAGTTCAAGGTAAACCAAACATGACCGGTTACATCCTGGGACTCTAATGAATGTTCTGGTCTTCTGCTTTATGTTACATTTGGCTGCCCTGGATCCACTACTGGGCTGTGTGTCGCTGTTAGATGTGTGTCACTGTTCTCAAATGTGTGTCACTGCTCTCAGATGTATGTGACAATACATTGAATTCCCTTCCTTTCCTGAGGATGAGCTGAACGACATGTGTGCTGACTCCTAAAGCCTTGATTATGTGCCTTTTGACAAGCTCAACGGCTAGATCTTTGCTTTTCCATGCATGTGTACTTCAACAAAATGTCCAGAAAGGAACTGAAGCGTCCCTTAATTGAATCCTGCCCCAGTGCTCTGGGCTGGAGGGTTCTGTACTTAATCATCCAGCAGCATACAACACCGGTGGTATCTGGGCTGGCATTGTTCATAGCATTCAATACTTATTTGGGGAGCACAGATTAAAGGTACTCTCTTGGACCACTGTAATGCTCCGTTGTTTCCTGATATCCAGTGGTCTTCCAGAGGTGAACATGCCCCATGTACCTATCGTTTGGCTTGTCTTTGGTATGGTTTGTATTGTTCTGCAGCGTAAAGTTCACAGAAATGCTCTACATATTTGAAGACGTTATGTTTCCGGACATCATGATGCATTCTCAACTCAGCTCAATTCTGAGCCGTCCTTTCTGTAAAGGTTGCTAAAGTTTGTTGTATTTCTTTGAGTTTACATTAAGCCAGAGCATCTGCCAGCTAAGAGCTTGCTAATTCATTTAGCTTTGTGTTTTTTTGAGAATCCTTTCATAATTCATCCTCCTCTTGCTGTGCAGACGTCTATCTTTTTATATGTAAGAGACCCAAATAACATGGGAT
This sequence comes from Trisopterus luscus, assembly GCA_027122455.1. NCBI lineage: Eukaryota > Metazoa > Chordata > Actinopteri > Gadiformes > Gadidae > Trisopterus > Trisopterus luscus. Next base: position 1,869,244 of record JAOPUA010000081.1, read on the forward strand.
GAAATGTGTGATCAGTCTTCCTTCAAAATAAAAGCTCCTAATGGCTAAAGTGAGGCGTTGCTGTTGTCATCTCCCTTCCTAACTGTGGTTCACCTCTCCTATTTCTCATTGTCTTTCATTTATTTTATCTTTTTATTTCTCCATGGCTTATTGCCCCACACAAGGTAACAGTTCCTTCCCCTCCTGTGACCCTCGTTCTTCTCCACTCACTCGGATATCCTCGTTCTTCTCCACACATTGTTCCTTCTGCTCGGGGCTCCCCCCCCCCCCCCCATCTACCATGTGGTTTCGCAGTCATCACCTCTCGGGTTCATTGGTCCCAGATCAGCTCTCTCTGAGCCAATGAGTGTCTGGGGCCAACTTCTCCTCTGCCATTATAATTTCTCTTCCGCTCTCCTTTTCTCTCACCTCCTTTCATTACCCTCCTTCACTCTCCTTCTCTCCCTTCGCTGTAGACACGGCTGGTGCAAGCGATGAGCAAGAGGGTGGAGGCATGCAGATAGGTGGAGCTTTGGATCTGCTCAGGGACAGATTGGTAGAGAGATTCAGGAGGTTGATTAGAGAGAGCAGGGAGTTAACAGGGTGTGGAGGGAGAGAGAGGACTAGAGTCATCTTACAACTGAATGATTCAAGTAGGTTTAAAATCTTTTTTAAAAAGTAGACTGATGGCAGACGGTTATACATGGATAAGACCATTGTGACAACTTTATTTTTTCCTTTATACATAGAGTGGAACAACATTTACTCCAAATACCTCCTTCAATTTTGATCATTTAATTCCACACCACAAGTTATCAATCGTTTCTTTTTCTGTAAAATAAAATGCATCATTTCAGTATAATTACAACAATTTTGGAACAAAACCATATAAAAAAAGATTGGAAAAACAATCTTTTGGAAATAACTGGGGGATCAAACAAAACGTATAATGCTTGTGATGACAATAAGGTGGGGTCAGGCTGCTTTGGCGTGTGTTAGATAATAAGCAATATGGACAGGCATGGAGTTTGCTTTGGTTTATATTTGATTTCATTTGGGTTACAATTTCAGAATATTTAATACTAATTATTCGAAAGAAGAAAGTGATCCTTGGTCAACATGGCTCTAAAACGGTGTCGTTTAGATTACATATTTGGCATTTTCTAAAGTGAAATACTGATTAAAACGAAACACTTTGTGGATATATTTAAAATACTGTTAATCTTCCCTAGGTTCTTCACAAATAATGACTCGGTTTGGCGACAGGTGTTTAGTGAATTTGGGTTGTTTTAATTAATTGAATACATCATGATCCATCAGCCACCTTCAGACAGACTGAGGTGACTCCTGAGGGGATGGTCAGGCACTACAGAGGATGGAAAGACATACTCATTCAGACCTATGGATCCATGTTCTGTCTGAAGCCACCTCAAAGCTGCTTCCTTCACATGGTGCTACCTGAAGCCATATTAAAACGGCTTACTTCACAAGGTACTACCTGAAGCCCTCTTAAAGCTGCTTCCTTCACACCATGCTACCTGTTTCGTGGTGGCTTACTTTTGGAATGTTAGTTTTTGAAGCCCCATGGTTCACCCGATGCTACCTTACTTGCAGGATGCTACCTGTCGGAAAATGGTTTTGGTCTTTCTTTGGAGGAGGACCTATGAAGGTCTCTGTTTCCTGTTCCCGTCTGCTGATTGACCACCTGTCAGCATGTGCTAGTGATTCAGAGTGATGCAAAACATAACGCAAGCTAATAGTACAATACCCATTATTAAATAAAAGTAATAATACATAATAACAAGGAGATTAATCACAATGCATTACATGGCTAGCTAATTGTAAAAATACTCATGCATAAAATCAGTCTGTGGAGAATAGAACACTGATCAGATATAATCAATAACTAAAATCAATGATGCATGGAGTTCAATTGTTAAATGGCTGGACAGGATCCAAATGAAGAGGTTATGATCTGATTAAAGGCAGTTCAAATCTGGCATTACTCCAATAGTCTCCCCAAAACCCATCAGTCCAACCCCCCCTCCTCAGCCGATGATGGAGAGACGACAGAGAGATAAAACAACCAAACACACAGAGGGAGAGAGAGTGTAGAGGAAAAAGGACAAGCTCTTCCATTTTTGGTTTCGGCTCTCCTCTCCAACGTTCACAAAATAAATGTTATTCTATCTGAAAAAAAATATCAAGACAGAAGGTGATCCGCTGACCCCTGACCCCGTATCATTTGGTTCAAAGGTCGGTGACCCCAGGAAGGAGGAGGGGTCAGTGAGTAAAGGTTGACACACGCCATATATAGCGCATTAGGGTACGCTACATATTTAACATGGCACTAAAGCTACACGCTATGAGGTATATTTGCAACCATGGCCGCCGTCTCTTCTGCCTTTAAAGCTTTGCAACCGTTTAGATAGAGGGGGGTGAGAGACATAGACAGAACACACTGCTTCACCACCTTGGTTAGTGTTGAACAACACTGCTTTGATTGGACCAACAGGCGAGGAGGGACAACAGACACAACCACTCAAAACTTTTTTATGATTGAAGCCCCGCCCACCTCATGCGGCAGGTTGAGTACCACTTTGTAATAGAACCCAGTAGCAAGGCCTGTGTTTGAAACCCGGCCCTGGACATGTGGGCCTCAGGTCAGGGCCCGTGGGCACACAGCCAGAGGCAGTGAAGACCAGCTCAAGGGGAATACTTTGGTTGAATACTTTGAGGTATTTTAACAGACACTCGTTAGACACCAGTTGGTGTGGACTTGGTCATTTCGTCGGAAGCAAGGCTAGGGATCTCTAAGGCTTCAAACCAACCACCCCCCATGACCTCTTTGGGAGCAGAACTGACTCAGGAAACAAGAACAAAGCCCAACAACCCATGGTTAGCATAAGCAACTCTTGTTCTCTCTCTCCCAGAATAACGTAACAGTGCTCATGAGGGTCTGAGTGACTTCTTCACCAGAGGGACTTTCCCTAAGCGCTTTGAGTGGGTCAGACAGTGATGTCATCTTACTGGATTACAGATGTGGCCTCCTGGGGTCTTAATTCACACTTTTGTGGGCGTCAGCAGGGGGCTTTAGTTTTACCTCATCTCATGTTGGATGGTGTGACAGGATGAGACACGAGGACGCTAGCAGCAGGCGGCTAGCCATGCACTGGCTACCTGACTCTTCATATCAACCTGTTTCATCTGGCCAGTCGCTGGGATGGCTTCCCTACGACAATGATGGCTGGTTGGGTGTTTGTGTTCTTGTGTTCAAGCCTAGAGTCCGTCCGTCTCCCCTCCCCCCCACCTCTTATGCGTCTAATAACAAACTTTTTTTCATTTTTTTCCTAAATTCTTTTACACACTGTCGGGAAGCAGCTAGCTTTAGCGTGTCCTCCACTACCCCACGTGATCCGAGTGGCTGCTTACACACACACACACACACACACACAAAACACACAAGCATGTTTACACTCACACACCCCTCCTGTGCTGGCCCACCAGCCTCCAGCAGACACCCAATGATCCATAAATCTAAGAAAATTAAATAATTAAAAATATATATATTTTTAACTAATTGAGTGTGTTTGGTGATTACTATTTCTATATTTCCAATGGTTGGAAATATGGAAATAAATCAATTATTGTCAATGAGTCCAAATTTGAATTAAGTTATCTAGGCTTGTAAGCACCTTAGCGATGATGTTAACCACAGGAGTGCAGACCAGAGGGAGGGAGGGGTGGTCGGGTGTAAACACACATAGCGAGCGGTCTGCTAAACATGACCTCTGACCTCCTCAAGTGTCCCTTACATCCATCTTAAAGTCAATGCTTGTTCAGTAACGGCCGACTGCAAAAAAAATTTGCATTAAAACAAAATGGAAAAAAATGCCAACAATGGAACGATCCCTTGAAAGAAACGGCTGGTTAAAGCGATGCAGTGCCCATCCTCGGTACTACTGGTCCCATTAAGATTGATTTGATTATAAAGGTCGCACAGGGGGACAGTGCAGGGTGGGAGAGGAGACAGGAGAGAACGCTCTCTACTTCTAATCACACATAACTACAGTATTCTGTCGCCAAACATTCACCCCGCTCCTCAAAGTAAAGATGGGAATAAATTAACTTGTGGTGTAGAAGCACTGCATCTTTGATGCAACTAACATTCTTCAATAACCATAAATATTCATTACAAAAAAAGTGATTACATCTAATTAAATAACATTAAATTATTAAGTACAAAACTAATGTGTTCTAGAACGGCTCATAAATAAATACAGCGCCAAAATAGAAAGATTAACAGAACAAACATTGTAAACTTTGGCAAAGCTATTAAGGATCAAAGGTTAAGGAGGACATTTTGCAACAGAAAAACAAAACAGTTAAAATTAAATCGGAATTAAAAATAAAAAAAGAAATTACATAAAAAAATATAAATTACATTTAATAAAAATCAAGTATTGCAAAAGAAGCAACATAGTAGTAGTAGTAGTAGTAGTAGAAGTAGTTACATTTTTTAAGTACTATAAAGAGAAGCAATGAAAAGCTCTTTGGATTTCAAATCCCCCTCCCTCTTTTTGGTTTGGTTCTTCCTAGTTTTACTTGCAGACACACCTGCAGTAGGCTCCACCTTCTACACCTTTTGCCCCACCTCCACTGGGGGCAGGCTGTCTTTGGAGTAGAAGCGTAACAGACAGAAAAAGAAAACTAAAGGATAAAGCTATTTGACCGATTTTTCGAGCAGTTTCTCTCAGCAGTTATCTGTTGTTATTTTTTGGTTTGGCTTTTGCTTATTGTTGTTGTACATTTACAGTAGCAGTGTAGTCCCTCCCCCTTGAGATATGCTTATGTCGGTTGGCTATCATCTTTGAAGGCCTCATTTCTTCTCAAGCATGGCATGGTGGTTTAGAATAAGAAAAGGGAAAAGACATAACAAATACATTACTAAAGACCGTGACTTGACATATGTCACTATGTCAGTATGCGCTGATGAGTTTTCTTAATGTGGATTGAGTTAATCTTTTTAATCAATAAATTCAAAGGTAAATGGGAGAGACGTCCCCCAACTGAACTGATTAGTGTTAGTTGATCAGGGTTTGGGTGATTGGGCGACTCGGTCAAGAACCGTGAGGATGTATAAACTAACAACATCAGTGAAAGTTCAATCTTTGGTATACACTGTAATTCTCACATTGTTTTACGGTTGTCATAGTAGTACACTCTCCACAGTACCGAAGACTGTCAGAAAACTGTTTTGTCAGGGCAGTTGCCAGTTAAAATCCCTGCTCTGGCACTTTGAACATTAGTTAGACTGAACTACGAGCAGAACTGTTAACGTGTTTCAGCTAACCACCAGCAAAGCCTTTCAAAACGTGACTTATAGTCTGTAGTACAGTTGTCTAACAGTGTGCTTTACTAGGAGTGTGTCAGAGGTAGCTTGTGCCCATGGAAGGGGAGTGAATGATCCACTCACAGGTGGAGCTAAAGTAGGGCTGTCCCGCTTGCTAGTTGTGCTATTCACTGACGTTTCCTAGATCCCTGCTGTAGGGACGAATAGCCTCTACAAATAGGTAGGATAGGCTACTTGGGATTCAGCCTGCATTAGCTACACCTGTTAATGCCATGCTTGAGAGGAGGAAAGCTACGTCAAGATACACTAATGGGTCTCCCCGTTCTGTTGACTTACACTAGCACAGAGCTTCTGCAGAGGCGGCTAATGCTACCGCTAAAACATGGACTTCAAAGGTCTACTGGTGATCGTACTTCACTCAGATCTTAAAACACTAAAAGCTACTGTAGACCTTTGAAGTTAACACAGTCATTTGGTTTGGTTTGCCGACATTATGAAGGATAAAGCTGTCACCTCTGAACGACGACATCCAAGATGGACACCGTTGGCCTGGCGGTGCACTCGTGGTCAGTGCCTAGTGCAAGCCACCGGGGAGGGAATCAAACTGCTACCAGAGTACACGTGGATCTTTGGTTTGTTAGCTGATGAGGTTTTCGTTGTTCTCTTACCGTTTTTTTTCTTTGAAAAACTGCATAGGCACACGTTAAAGATACTCTTCAACAGTGAGAGACACGTTTCTGTCCTGCCTGGTGGGGGTGTGGTGTCCACCTCTCCATCCCGGCCTCTCCTTCTCTTCCTCCTCTGCTCCTCTTCCTCCACATCCATTGCGCCACTCTTTTTTTTGTGTGTTTTTGGTTTTTAGTTAATAATTACTCCCCGTCCTTTGAGTAGTTCACTTTTTTCCTGTTTGTTAGGACAGTTAGGTGCAGAAAAAGGTTTTCTTTGGTTTCGATTTCGTCAATAAATAGAAAAAGTCACAAGTGTCTATTCCTCCCGCTCGGAATCCTTCTTTGGAGCCTTTGGCTTGCTTCTCCCAGCGTTACTATGGAGACGGGGCTGCAAACTGATGTCTTTCCTTTGGTTTGATTTGCTTTTTGGTTTGGTAGCTGTGAATGAGAGGATGACGATGATGATGATGATGATGATGATGATGGGGTTAAGTGGGGTTTTAAGAGGTGGGGGGAGCAGGTCACACTGTGTGTGTGTGTGTGTGTGTGTGTGTGTGTGTGTGTGTGTGTGTGTTTTTAGTGAGTATAAAGCCAGGCACAAATTAAATACAGCGACTGAAAGGAAACTTAAACAGACGGACAGATAGAAGTGTCTGTCTCGCTGTTCCACTTCCTGTGTCTGCTGCCCCTGTCCTAAAGGGAAGGTGACCCCAGAGGGCCCTGTCTCTCTCAGGTCTCTACGTCTTTCCCCGGATGAGGACGTGATACAGGGTGGAGTGAAGGAGTGTTGGAGCCCTTTAGACTAGGTGAACCTGTCCGACATCGTCTTTGGATTGTCCTCTTAAATTATTCTGAAGGCCCTGATTCGCCATGACAGGTCACCCCTCCTTCGAGCTCCGGGTCGCCCCCTGCTGACCTGGGTGGAATGTGTCGTGTTTTAGCATGAAACTGGTCGAGCCTTTTTGGTTTAGTGCTACTGGCCGGGGTTCTCACAGATACACACCTCCCACAGGATGCTAGGTTAACATTCACCAAGAATGGCTATCGGTGACTAACAGTGACTAGCATGATGCTAGCTAACAATGACTAGAACGATGCTAGCTTACAATGACTACCACGATGCGAGCTAACAATGACTAGCATGATGCTAGCTAACTATGACTAGTATGACGCTGCCAACGATGATTAGCACGATGCTAGCTGGGAAATGCTTTCCATTTAGCCTGATGAGGCGCCATTGAAGCTGGGGTGGAGCTCGGTGGTGTCGGGTGGCGGTGGGGCTGGGGTCATGTCACAGTGTTAGATGTGTTCAAGTAGTCACGTTCTGAGGGGCCCGTGTGTGTGCTAGTGTGTGTCTCCACTGGTGTGTGTCTCTGTCCTGGCACACTGCAGGTATGTACCTGTTGATGTGCTACATCTGACTCGCTGTTCGTTTACAACAACCACCTCCTGAGTTTGGCTGTGTAGGCCTTTCACCAGTTCTATTGCAAAGAAAATGTGCTTAAAGATTGTGCTCACATACGTTTTATATATATATGTTTACCATATATTTATATAATAACGTATGTTCAATACTTAATGCTAATACAATACCACAAATACTGACACTCAAAAAGCTCTCGGTAATACTGTTTGTTGGGAAAGGTTTGGTTACTTGAGAGGACTTTTGGTTGGGTCTTCTTCTGTGTGTCTGCGTCTGTGTGTGTGTGCATGCATTTGTGTGTGTGTGTGCGTGTGTGCATACGTTTGTGTGTGTGTGTGTATGTGTGCATGCATTTGTGTTTGTGCTTGCATATTTGTGAACCTTTTTACTTGAAATATGGCTCTATGTTTCCTCTGTTAAAGGTTATACTCAATTCCTTTGATTTTTTGGTTTTGTTTCCATTCCAATTAATTACTTACACTTCCAATTACTTCCAATTAATTTACAGCTGACTGGTTGAAGATTGTGTCAGGGTATGAGTAAGGGGGGTAAGGAGACATTCTAGAACATTCTGTATATTCATTGATTGACTATTGGACTTCTGGCTCTGAGCTTATTTTGCATAATATCAAATCGACGTCCTCTCCTGGGTGCGTGAGTGGTGCTGGTACTGGGCTGAGCGCGAGAATGAGTGGGATGGGACCCACACAGGGTCTGTAACTGGGTGGGCCAATGGGATGGAGAGGAGATGGTATGGTTTAGATGTGGTGTTTTTGGTTGTGTGCACCAGGCAGCCCCGCTCCAAAGCCTTGTTGAAAAAAAGCACACAAAAAACTAAAACTTAAAAAAGTTATTTTTCTTCATCACCCTGGTGGTTCTGCTGCCCTCTCCCTTCTTCCCCTCCATCCCCTCCCTCCCTCCCCTCCCTCTCCCTCCCCCCCGATGCTTTGGTACAGGTGCTGGAGGCGGAGGACATGCCGCCGGGGCTGCAGCCCTCGTCCATCCACTTGTCCAGGCTGCGGCGCCGGGCGTTCATGAAGAAGTTGCTGACGGTGGTGAGCTCCAGGCCCAGCTGCTGGGAGATGGTCAGCTGCATCTCCTTAGACGGACGCTTGTTCTCCTTGAAGATGGCCAGCAGGGTGCGCCGCTGCAGGTCCGTAAACACCAGCCGGGACTTCTTTGGTGTGTTGTGGCGGTCTTTGCTTGGGTCCAGCTCCTTTCTTTTGCAGGCTGAGAGGAGCAGAGATGGGGATCGGGGGAGGGGAGGAGGAGGAGGGGATGGAGGGGAGGAGAGGAAAGGAGGGGAGGAGAAGAGGAGGAGGAGAGGAAGAGGAGAGGAGGGGAGTGGAGGAGGAGAAGAGGGGAGCAGAGAGGGTGAGGAGCGGAGAGGAGATGAGCATGGGAGGAGAGGAGGGGAGCAGATAGAGTGGAGAGTAGAGGAGGTGAGCAGAGAGAGTGAGGAGGAGGAGAGGAGAGGAGGGAGGGGATTAGAGGAGGGGAGGAGGAGGAGAGGAGGGGAGCAGTGGGGGGAGGGAGAGGAGGATGGGGGAGGAGAGGTATAGTATGTCATCTTGGTGTTTCATTTGTTTTCAGAAAGAAATCCTTCCTCAACCCTAGCATTTCATTCTGTATTTCTCAACATATAAGTCTGTCTCTGTCTGAACAGGCTACATTTTAAAGGTCCCATGACATGCCACCAGGTGTGGCATGATTAGCCATTACAAGCCATTTTGGAAATCGGCCCCTTATGACATCACAGGTGGGCGTATCTAACTAGATGTGATCTAGGTCTAATCACACCACACCTGGTGGCATGTCATGGGAACTTTAAGCATTTCTGTTTTCAAGTATATTGCTAGTAACTATACCATAATTTATAGTAAATGGTAACGGTAAATTAATACAAAAAAACAACACAATAAAATGGTGCAGAGGTGAAGTAACGTTATTACAGTCCAGACAGAATTCTCTCTCCTCCCTGAATTAAAGACGAGACCTGTCCGGTGTGGTCGCTTACAAGCGTGTTCAGGAATCAATTGAGTCCTAAAATATTACACACACACACACACACACACACACACACACACACACACACACAAACACATACAGAGTGCAAAGACAAAGACATAATTATACTACAAACAGAAGACAGCCGACAACAAGACACCGTGGCTCACCTAGGCCAATGAATACAACATAGATATTGTGTCCTCCGTTCACATTTGAATTTGCAGCGACCAATCAGAAAACAACCGTGCTTTAAACCATCCCAACTCAGACCAACAGAGTGACGTGCACCGTGGAGAGCTGTTCTAGTCCATCTAGATAGGCTGGTTAGAGAGAGGTGTGAGAGGGGGTCTGTATCACTGGTATGTTCACTGTCCATGGTCCTGGACCACATATGCCCAAAGCTTGTATCTGGGAACAGGGTGGTAATGATGGACACGGCCAATGCAATCAACATAACATACATAACGTGTGTGTCATGTTTAAAAAGAACAAAGAAACAGAATGTAGGCCTATATGATAATGTACAAGTAAATATGTACAGTTATTATATATATATATATTGTACATAGAGTCTCGTAGCGTCCTAAGCTTCAGAACAACATGATGATCACACATGGGACCTTTACCAGCCAGTCTCGTCGATAACCAGAGCTGTACGTGTTACTGCCAGCAGGCGGCGCTGTTGACCAGAGCGTTATGTGTTACTGCAAACAGGGAGCGCTGTTGACCAGAGAGTGGATCATACAAACGCGCCTTTGTGTCTGTTCTCGTTTGGAAAACAATATCGGTTTGGTTTTATACTGTCTTTGAATATATTTTCTAAATAGGCTATGTAAGAAAAGGGCCAATATTTCTTTGGACACCAGGAGAAATATCCATCAGGGCAGATAAATTACTTTAGGATGAATTTCAATGGGGATTTTATTGAAGACCAATTGTAAAATAGCACATTACACAACGCCCTTGTTAACAGTTGGATTTGTATTTAGGCAGGCTGATAACATGAAGACTAAAACCACCGTTTATTTATCACTATTTCTCTTTTGTTCTTTCGTGGTGCTTTCAGCTACAGCTTCAGCAGCCGGAACACACACACACACACACACACACACACACACACACACACACACACACACACACACACACACACACACACACAC
>JAOPUA010000081.1:2657022-2671594 GCA_027122455.1 Trisopterus luscus
CACACACACACACACACCAAAACTCACACACACACACACACACACACACACACACACACACACACACATTCCCAGCTGCTAAAACTGCTCATATTTCTGATCCAGCCGCTATGACACCGGTGTGGCAGATTAACAGCGTATCCTAATTCATTACAGTGGTCTCCACAGCCAGCTCTGCTCCTTAAGTGCTTCCCTATGTTCCAATAAATAATATCCGGACTGCTTTCACCTTGCCCGCCTCCCTTCCTCCGCTGCCTCCGCCCAGACGCCCCTCACGTCGCCGTATCAACCGGTCCTTGCAAACCAATCAGGGTAATGGGAGGGCCGGCCGTCTGGGCAGCACCAGGGGCCCTGCAGAGGGACCATTTAAGAGCAACCCGGGAATGGAGGGCACCTCTGGGGGCGCCCCCGCGGCCCCGGAGCCCTGTGTGAACCACACCACACCACGTCCTGATCGCAGCAACCCGGGTTTGATTCCTGCCCTCCCCCTGTCTCCTATACCTTCCTGTCCATCTCACTCTATCATAAAGCATAAAAATGCTAAAATAAATCTTTAAATGAAAAACCAGTGTTTTGAGCTCCGTCGTTAAGAAGTAGAAGAAGAAACCTTTTCTTTGTCCTTGTACAGTTTACAGTGACATTTTGTTGTGTTGTTGTGCGTTCCCTTGGGGGGACCCCATCCCGGCCTGTAGGCGTCCTCCATCCCTGCCCGCCTGAGCGCTACTTTACCGTGCGTCGTTTCGGATGAAAGCATCCGCTGATTGACTTCATAAAGTGTAAAGTAAATTGGTTCAACCTGAGTACTAAACAAACTCTCATTACAGGATAAATTGGTAGATTCAATCTCTAAGTGACTTGTGTGTAATTGGACATGTATCACATTCTAGTTTCCCCATTACAGAGAGTACAAGGACGTGTACTCACAGGCACTTGATACTCATAAAATACACAACATGACGCGTTCAGGTTCAATATGGCCAAACATCCCCCCTGGAGTAGGACCATTTTAAATCCAAGAGAGACCAGAGACCCAGAGAAATAGAAAGAGAATTTAATAAAAGACCCAGAGGTGAAACTCAACCAATATATCAGTTAGTTTAAGTGGGATCAATAATCAGTGTTCACACATGTTTCTTCTGAGTCATTAAATCGGTATGTTTGGTATAATGGCCAGAGAAGATATTGAGTACTAAAGTACTTGGAGCATTAAAGCACCATCGCTGAATGAATTGAAGCATTGAAGGAGTTAAATGTAGCTCAAATGACCAATAAAATGATGAGCTGTAAAACGTTTTCTTGGGAATCCAGAGTTACAGCAGTGAAACACTGATGACCTGTGGTTCATAAATAAACCAAGAAAACAACACCAACTACCATCAAAGATTTGTTCTCAAACTGGTATGTAATGTGTTGTGTACCGAAGGGGACCGCAGCCATAAAACATGTTTGGCGTTGAAAGTGTCGGGCAAATCCATCCAGACCAGCTGTTGAAGTTGTAACGACAAACAGCCACCATCACGGCCTACCTCTCGGAGTTGTACTCTGACTTTGTTGATGGCCTTCAGCCAGCGCACCCTGGAGGGGGTGAAGGGTAATGGCGGCCCGTCGTCATGGAAACTGAGGACCAAGAAACACACCAACCTGTGAACTCCAGGGAACTTGCGTGCACATGATAACACTAGGAGAAATTAGTATTTTGGATTTGATATTTATACTGCATAAATGTGTATATTCAACGTTGTAGTGCCGGTTTAAAATGGGCCTTTGGCTCCTAGGGGTTACATTAGAAAACAATTAAAACAACGTTTGAACGATTAAAATAGAAGATTCTCATTTTCCTGAGTGTCACCCCATGCTGAGGGAAGTAAAAATACAGACGAAAATGTATTCAATGAACTCCCAGTCAATAGTGGGGTTAATGGGTTTAAAAATCACCAGAGTTCTCCTTTAATGAATGAGCGTCCATACCGGTGAAGTCTAGCTGAGCGTCTCTCAGTGGGAGCGTCGTTCTTCAGGACCGGGACCACTTCCTTGGCGGGGATCCTCAGGGAGGGGCCGTTCGTGGGTTGGGGGAGTCCATTGGCCGGTGGCTGTCCTCCGGAGGAGGCGGAGGAGGGATGGTCGTTGTTGTGGTAGGAGTGGAAGGACTCCTCCTGCTCCGACCCGCCGGTGCTCTCCTGACCCATCTCACTGAGCTGGGAGCTCACCTGGCTCAGGTTCCCCGAGGAGCCAAAGCGACTACTTTCCACCGGACTGGAAGGTGGTGGCGGGGGAGATGGCATAGTTAGAATATGATTGGGTCATATGTTCAGGTGGACTACACTTTACAAAGTTTAATTTGCAAATGAATCTGAAAATAAATGTAAATGAGCCAGATCCTTAACCTCACATTGTTTCAATTATCCCAATTGAATATTTTAATTGGAACTTGCTCGTCTAAACCTTATTATGTGAGGTTCAGCTTCTTTGGCAATGATTTTTAACATCCATACACACTCAGTTTTAAATATTAAGTAGAAGGGAGAAGGAGTTGTAAAATGAAGGAGATCAGTTACGTTAAACGGCGGAGATTGTCACCAACAAATGTACACTGTATTCATAGAATCTCAGACAGTTTCTCTCTCTTGAGCACAAGCAGAAATCTGTTTAAATGACCGATAAGTGCTTCATAATTAGCGAAAGAGGTCTGAATGGTCTTAATCAAAACGGATAGCCTCTTTGAACATTAAAGAAGATATTTTCTCAATCAGTTATTTACCAATGAATGAGAAAGTGTCTGGCTATTTTACTTACTTTGTCCAAGATAATACGACATATACACATGTACATTTAGGTTTGGGACATTGAGTTTAAGTTAAAGGGTGATCTATACTAAACATGAACACATACAATGCAACACAACTACACACAAAACTCAAACAAATAGATGGACTGCAGAACTGGACAAGGAATGCTTTTTAAAATGTCACCAATGCATCATAAATGGTAATGAAATGGGTGTTGCCATTTATTATGCTTTTACTAGCCTTTTTGCACTCAAAAGCTCCGTCTTGGACAGGGTGTCCAGCTGCACTCCAGAAGTGGGGCCCGCGGAAGAAGGGGTTTCTACATGACCTTCCTGCGCCTTTGGGGATAGGGACGCTGAAGGATCTACTTCAGGAGTGGAGATGCAAATCTGGGGTTGGGCTACATCACCCTGGCAACCTACCGGTTCCTTCCTCTGGGCAGCAGAAGTAGTAGGAACAGACTGAGTGGTTGTTGTGGTGACGCTAGGTCTTGGCTGGGGTGTACTGACGGAGGGAGCTTGGGGTTTTGGTGGCTCTGTCTGCCAGGGGAAAGAGATCTTGGCTCCAAACAAGGAGGTGGTGGAGGCAGCTGGTTGCTCTTGCTTCTGTGCAGCAGCAGTTTCCTCTTGAAATAACCCTGCCGATAAGGTTTTAAACCCTGAGAACAGACCACTAACTGCATCTGACTGGGGCATTGAGGGGGAAGCTGTGGGCTGTGCTGGTGTGGAGGAGAAAAGTGATCCCAAAGATTTTCCTGCCTCACCTGGGTTTGACATTAAACCAAATAAGGACTTGGCTTGAGATTGGTCTTGATTTTGGGGGACCGGATCAACCGTAGCTTTCCCAGTTTCTACCCTTTGGATATCGGGTGTTGCTGACATGTCCAAGGCTTTATTTTCAGCCTCACCTGTAATCTGAATAGGCTTCTCGTGTATTACCTCCTCCCCTTCGATATCAGTCTTTTCTTTTACTGTGGCGTCAGCCAGATTACTATTAACACTTGGAAGAACCACATCACTTACTACTTTCGTTATATTTTCCTGAGCCTCAGTCCTAACTTGATCTATTTGGAGTGGCACACTTTCACTTTTATTCTCCGTCGGCAGTGCAGCATCTGGTGTTATCTTAGTCTGTGCTGGTTTTGGTCCTTGTGGGTCTTGGGCCACACCCCCAAATAAGGATCCACCAATTCCTCCAAGTCCTGCTCCAATCTGGGACGCTGCGGTCTGGGCGGTCGCCCCTCCGAACATTCCTCCCAGTAAAGACCCACCAGCTGCAGCTGTTGGTGTTGGGGCAGACGAGCCTCCGAAGAGCCCACCCAGCATTGATCCTGTGGCCTGGGGACCTGCAGGTTTGGCAGCGGATCCTCCAAACATCCCCCCTAGAATAGAACCACCAGTCGGGGGTCCAGTTGTTGCCTGTGGAGCCGCCCCACCAAATAAACCTCCCAGTAATGACCCTGAGGTTGTGTTCTGGTTGGTGGCTCCTCCAAAAATACCACCCAATAAAGATGCCCCAGTCTGAGGAGGTTGGGGTGCTCCTCCTACACAGGAAGGTTTTTGCTGCTGTTGTTGTTGTTGTTGTTGTTGCTGTGGCGTAACTGGTACAGTTGCTGGTTTGAAAAGGGAGGACATAAACCCTGAAACTGCATCAGCTGAAGAATCAAGCATCGATTTTTCTGGCTCTGGGGGCTTCTCTTGTTGTGCAACAACTGGAAGTGTTGCCTCAGACAAAGGAGTTGCCTCGTTGGATTTTGATGGCGATTGATTCTCGCTTCTTTGGTCTACAATTAGTTCTGGTTTACTTGGCTCCTCTGGCTTGACTGGTTTCTCAGTTGCTGTATCGATATGTATGTCTTTAGATTGACCCTCCACGGCTACTTCAGGTGGCTTGTCAGAATCCTGAATGATAGCAACGTTACCCTCAGGCTTAGTGGAGCTTTCCGCCTGTAATGCAGATTCAGTGTGAGGTTGCTTGAGTGCACCGTCTTTCTCTAGGCCCACAGAAGCTGTATCTGGTGTTTGGCTCTCAGTGGGTTTTAGAGGTTCAGACACTGTGGGAGATGGACTTGGACCTCCAAACATTGACAGCAAGCCTTTAGCAGGGGTGTCCCCAGGTACAGAGGGAGCTTCAGAGGGAGCCTGTTGGGAAGTCAAACCCCCAAACATGCTCCCCAGTATTGAACCGGCCGTTTGCGGAGCTGTTGTTTGGGAGGCAGCTCCGCCAAACATTCCACCCAATATGGATCCAGCAGTCTGTGGTGGTGGTGTGGCGGTGGAGGCGGTGGAGGCGGCGGTGGCCCCAAACATTGCCCCAAGAACAGATCCTCCAGTTTGAGCACTGGAAGCTATTGGAGCACCTCCCCCGAACAAACCTCCAAGCAAAGACCCAGCGGTTTGTGGAGCAGCTGCCTGTGGACCTGAGCCTCCAAACATACCCCCAAATAGAGACCCCCCAGTTTGGGGAGTGGCTGCTTGAGGAGCAGGTCCTCCAAACATGGACAACAGCCCTTTAGCGGGTTCGTTTGTGGCTGGTGGTCTCGGTGTCTCGCTTGCAGGTGATGGGACTGCTTTTAGAACATCAATGCCAGATCCAGCTAGCACATGTGTCGTCTGTAGACTTGAGCTGCCGAGCATGGAATTCAATCCTGAGGAAGTTGGCGGTTTAGGAGGAACCCCTTCCTGAGGTGTAGGTTCTGGGGTTGATTCCCCTTGTGCAGGAGTGTATGCTGATTTAGTTTCTGAAACTGCACAATCAACCATCTTAATCGTGGTCCCATTGGAGGAAGCAATTTGCTCCCCAGTAGAGTCGATTGACGGTTTTACTTGTGGTTCCACTGATGCACGACCAGGCTCGTTTGAAGTTGAGGTTTTACCTAGGGCATCAATGGTGGTTGGCACCTCTGGTACTTGTGATGGAGTTTGTTGTAAAGTAGATGTAAACATTGAGAGTAGGCCTGCTCCTGGAGTTGAAGTACCGGTGCTTCCAGGTGCTGGAGGTTTGGCAGGAGTAGGACTGCCAAACATTGAGAATAAACTTTTCGCTGGACTTTCACTGGAAGTCGTCAAGCCACCAAAAAGTCCCCCAAGCACAGAACTGGCTTGCTGCTCTTGTGGTTGTCCTTGCAGTTGTGGCTGTTGTACACCTTGTGTTTTATTTTGTGATTGAGATGTGCATTGTTGCTGAGGTTGGGTCTGTGGTGTTTGAGGTGGCTGATGAGGATCAGGTTGACTGGGACCACTAAACATTGATAGCAATCCCTTTGCTGGTGATTCACTTGAACCAGAGGCACCTGGAAGAATCCCTCCAAGGATAGAACTTGTCTGTGTTTGGGGACCACTGAACATGGATTGAAATCCTGTATTGGCCGGCTCCTTGGGCAGAGCGGTCCCTTGGGGTGGCAGTTCAGCACTAGGCTTGGGTTGAGCTGGGGCCGGGGCGGGACTTTGGTTTCCAAACATTGACATTAAACTTTTGCCCAAAGATTCTTGCAGAGGTACTTGGGGACTAGTGCCTGCAGCGGATGGTGTAGCTGAAGGCGCAGTCGGGCCGGAACTTGGACCACTGAACATTGATAATATACTTTTACCGAGTGATTCTTCTTGATTCGCTTGGGGAGTAGCTTGGGGAGTAGCGTGGGCAGTAGCTTGGAGAGTAGCTTGGGGAGCAGCACCTGAAGCTTCATTTGGTGGGGGTGCTTGTGATGCAGGCCCAGTTTTAGAAGCAGTTTGTGCAGGACTTGGGCCAGTAAACAAGGATAAGAAGCTTTTACCGATTGATTCTTCTTGTGGAGCCTCTGGAGCTACAACTGCCGCAGGTGATGGACTAGCAGACGGAGATGTTCCCGATAGCATCTCCCCAATGGAAAACCCAAACAGTCCACCAGATGGTTTGGGTACTGGTTCTTGTTTGGTCTGTCCTGTTGGTGGCATGGTTTGGGATCTGCCTGGCCCAGGAACTGTGGCAGAATTAGAAGTAAATACTTGTGACACACTTTTGATTGGTTGCTGAACTGGAGTTGACCGAGAGGAGGAACTCTGATCCATTGTCTGTTGTCGTTGTAAACCCTTCGGTCTAGATGCAGTTGTCAAAGAACTCTCCGGAACAGTGGGTTTTGGTTGTGGTGTTATTGAGGTGTCAGAACCAAAAAGGCTGCCTAACGATCCAAACAGATTTGATACCCCTGTCCCTGCCTCTTTGTTAGCTGTGGCAGGCAAGGTAGTGTTACCAATTTTATTCTGCTGGTCAGCGGGCTCTGGTTTAGGTTCTTCTATTCCTACTGCAGTCTTAAACATGCTCATAAACCCTGCTTGTGGTTGTTCCTTTGGTTTCTCTACTTTGATTTCTTCAGCTGGCTTCGGTTGCGTCTGTGTCAGTTGTCCAGATTTGTTTAGGAAATCCCTTGAGCCAAATGGTCCAGAGACCGGTTGGTGAACCAGTGGGGATGCTTGCTGTGACATTGTGGACTGTCGTGCAAGTCTAGGTTTCTGTGTGGTAGTCTGGGAAGGTTCTTGGGTTGGACTAATTAGACTCGCTGTTGGAGATGGGGGCAACATTCTTGAGTGACGGGCAGATGTGATCTCCAATTTTTGTTCTGCAGTTTGTGGTTGTGCCACAGGAGTCGTAGAATCATCTTTAACTATCTTTGACCTCAGGCTTTGCAGACCCAAAGATATAATGCTTTTAGGCTGTTCAGTGGATTTAGATGCTGCTGTTCCTTGCTGCTCTTGGGAGACAATGCTTGAGTCTGGCTGAGATGTCTTTGCCACAAAGGATGATATCAGAGAGGATATGTGTCCACGGTGAGGCTGTGGTTCTCCGGGAGAAACTCTCCTCCTCCATTCCTCCTCTGATGTATCTTTTATGTGCTTCACAGTCACAGAAGACGACCGTCGCCGCTGACCAGGTTGATAACAGTTATTAGGGAACTGCTGATTTGGATCTGCTGTAGGGGTATAGCTAAGTGAAACGGCAACCTTTTGGGCAAGAAGACTCTTTGTTTCTTGATTGTTCCAACAAGGGCCAGAGTACTCTTTATTTTGACAGGAGAGGTCCATGACTTGTGTGTATGGGTCCTGATTGATGTATCTTGGCTGTCGAGGATCCATCCTAACTTTGTTTAAGCTGTACGATGCCAGGTCTCCACTGAGCTCTCCCTGTGGCACAAATGAATTTTCAAACATTTCCGAGAAACGTTCAAGGTTCAAATTCATGATCTGGTTCCCCTTTCTATAAGCAGCTGATAAATCTACCGGCGCATTCAGAAGCTGGGGATGATTCTGGTCTTGTCCCGGTAGCCAAAGAAGCTCGTCTTCATTGTACAGGGGAACTTTAAAGCCACACACGGACACCTGTCCGTTGTCCAACCAAGCGCTAGGAAGACCCCCCACTGGCTGTACACCTTCCCAGGGCTTTCCTTCAGGGGCGCAGGCGTAGACAAACTCCCCGGCTGCATCAGTGAGCAGGGTGTAGATGTATTCATGGTCGGTGTAAACGAAGTAGCCACAATCACCTTCCTCTGCTGGCCACCACATGCCTTGCTCCAACAATGCAAGCCATTGCTGGTACCACTCGATATCTTCTAGATATGCGGGTTCCTCAAGCTCACTGTTGGAATGTGGAGGGAAACTTGACTCTGTTTTATTTGAACTATATTTGCTCTGATGAGTCACTCCGTTAGCAGGGACATTGTGGAAACCATTGGTTCCATATTGCCAATTTGCAGAGTAGGATAGGCTTGGCGGGGTCTCCTCATAAAAACCTTCATGGTATGAAACTCCACTAAGACTGTAAGAGCTATCATTATCAAATGAGTGCCATTTCCCCATTTTGGCATTTCCTTGTCTGGTAGTTAAGTTTAATGCATTCTCCTCCTTGTTTGCATATTGTAAGTCGTCATAGCTGTTCCACGGTTTATTTTTGCCATATGGGTCATTATTGAAACTTCGGCTTCCATGGAATTGATGAGGCTCATGCTGCTCTGGTTGGAAATTAAACTCTTGGCTTGGTTGCAGTTGAGCAGCATTCAGCTGTATCATATTGGAGGAGTTACACTGGAGAGAGAGGTTCTGTAATGACTCCCTTTGGCTCCACTGTCCATTAACTTGGTCTGTGACATGTTGATAATTCTGGGACTCACTCTGAAACTGCTGCCAAAGCGCTGACTGCTGGATCCAATTATTTTCATCATCATACGTGGGGCTTATTGCATATGGTGACAGCTGACCTTCATACAAAGATGAACTGCTTCCCCTGATGCATTGCTCCATTGGTGCTAGAGCAGGATTTGAGTAGCCCTGTGAAAGGGAGGGGATATTACCAGTGCTGTACGCCATTGCCCGAACGTAATGAAGAGATCCTGGATAGTATGACAGCTGCGCTAAATTCCCTGTGCTGATTGAAGTGTAAGTTTCTCGACCCTGAGGAGATCTAGAAAAAGTGGCTGAGGTCCTTAGGTCCAGACTCTCTCTGTCAATTGAAACAGGGGCTCTTACAAAAGCATGTCTGCTTTGGTTGGAATAAAATTCATTCTTCTGTCGGTCATTGATTTCAGAATTAGCGGTATTTGGTGCAACTTTATTTATTTCTGGAAGCACTCCAGAAGAGGCAGACAAAACAAGTTTTTTCTCTGAACCATGAGCTGCCACTTCTGCTTGATTAAGTGGTGAGGATTCCCTTGATTCATTTTTGTTGAAAATCGCTGATAGAAATCCTTGCTGTTTAGCAGGCTGTGTAGCATAACTGTCTGGCTCCACCTTCTGTTCGTGAACATACTGATCGGTGTCATTGGAGGGTGTCCGAGTTTGAATTGTGGACTGTCTTGACAAAACGTTCATTCTCGATCTTGGATGTGGCACCTGCCCCGCTGATCCCTGCCTGATGACGTCAATGTTTTCAGTTGGTTTATTTAACCTGTTAAACATACCCGAGAGTATTCCAGGCTGACTTGTCCCTTGTTGTGTCTGAACATTCTCACTATCCTGGAGGGCGTTAATCTGCTGATGCTGTGCAGAAAAGGGCCTACTAGGTTGATGTGGTCTTGGTGCAATGTCATCTTTTGGTGTTTTTCTTGCCATTGGTTCTCCCTGGCTGGACCGACTTTGTGCCATGGACCTATGTTGAGTGGATGTGGACTGCTCATAAACATTATCTGCAGAGGCAAACTTAAAGAGCCCAGATAACACGCCAGCCTGGTTGGATGGGGGTTGGCGTACTGGAAATGTTTGTTGTCGAGTGAAGTCAGGCTTGTTCGTTTGTTGTTGAAAGGTTGGACTGTCCCTCAATGGACTATGAAGATTTGATCCTTGAGTATTTTGTAGACGGTAATTCTGTTGGTGATGTGGATCACCACTCCGTTGCTGCTGAGACTGAGCTGATGGACTGGGGGTTACCTTCTCAGATGATCCAAATTTTAACAAGCCAGAGAAAATCCCACCTTGTTGTGATTGTACTTGTTGTGGGGGAGAAGGATGTGTGGCCTGTTGGTCAACAACAGGAGACCTCTGTGGTGGACCCTGAGGAGGTTGGGGGTTTTGTGATATATTTTCATTTGATGAAAACTTCAGTAGACCCGAGAGAAAGCCTCCCGAGGTGGGGGGGTTCTGTTGAGGGAGAGGTTGTTGGTCAACATGCTGGAGATTGTTAGGCGGTTGATTTCTAAGGGGGTCTTGATACTGTGAATTGCTAGATATGTCACTTGTTGATCCAAACTTAAGAATCCCAGATAGAAGTCCTCCTTGCTGGTGTTGATTGGTACCAGTACGAGACAGGTCATCCGTGGAGCTTCCTTTAAAAAGCCCAGTTAAAAAACCTTGGGATTCAGGTGGTGGTGGAGCCTGCTGTTGCATTCCGTGAGATGTGGCTGATGGTTTGTGGTTCGCGGTGGGTATTGGGTGTGAGCCTGCTGGAACCTGCTGTATTTGGGTCTGCTGTTGACCACTGGGAATGTTCTGGGTTGAGAGGGAAGTGTTTGTGTTAAAGATGGTTGAGAACCAACCAGTCTCCGTAGTTCCCTGTGGTTGCGATGTTGGGGCGGTAACAGCAGAAGTATGAGGTGAAGGATTTGACATGCCTGAAGGTGAAGGATTCGGTGGATATGACTGCACAGGATTCTTTGTGTTTCCGACACTAACATCTTCACTGGATGCAAACTTCAGGAAACCAGACAGGATTCCTCCCTCTGCTTTGGGGGGTTGGGGATGGGATATGTTTTCAGAAGAAACGAAAGGTCTACTACTGGAGGTGGATGGCTGTTCCACAGTCCTGACATCTTCTGCTGATCTAAACACAGGGTAGACTGCCACTGGTGGTGGACCCTGAGGAGGAATAGGGGCTGCAGGTGTTAGCAGTGTGCTTAGAGCCTTCAGGCTAAAGAAGGTTGAGTTGACCGGTTCGGATTGCACAGTCGACTTTCCGGGCACTGATGCTTGTGAATGTTGTTGTTTGAAAGCCATTTGGTTCTGCCTCTCATTCCTCCACCTTTCTCCATCAATTTGTTGTACCGTCTCTTCATGTTTTTCTTCCCCTCTGGAGTGTTCGCCTCCGTTCATATGTTTTTCATCTCCATGTGCATGGTTTTGAAATCCAGTCTTCAGTGGCGGCTGTTTTCCATCTGGCATTGGTACATCAGGTCCAGAAAACAGCTTCAAGGGGTTCAATTTCCCAAAAACAGAGCTCCCTGTTTCAGGCTGAGGTTTATCAGCAAAATCTGGAACAGTTTCAACCAATTTAATTTCACTCTGAGATTTCACTCGAGCATTGTTTCTTTCCTTGTTATTAATGTGAGGTTTGACATCACTTTGAGAAGGAAGAGAACTCACAGATTTGTCTGCAGAACTTTCTACTGGGGATACCATAGCTACCGGAGCTGCACTGGTGGATTTTGGAATAAAGGAGAAGAATCTGGAGATACTAGAAGTCTGTGGGGGCTGAACAGTTTGCGGTGCTACAGACCCAGGTACCTGCTGTTTTGGACCGGTACTAACCTTCTCTGTGATGGAACTAAACAAAGAGCTCACAACGTTTTTAACACCTGAAATACCTTGCTCAGAGTTTGCCTGAGTTTGAGTCTCAGCTTTGAGATCTTTTGGCGAGCCGTGCGGTTCATCTCCAAGGGAGTCGGTCCAGTTGCTTCCCACCGAGGACAGTCTGGATTTGCTCGTTCTTGGGAGGGAACCGTACTTACTAATTTCTTCCTCTTTTTCCGCGAGGTACTCAGAAACCGTTTCGACTAGACATTGCAGCTCATCCATTGGGTCCACAAATTCGTCGCCAGGTTCCTCCAACGGAGATAGCAGGGCCTCCGGGGTCCATCCACCCAGCTTGCCTTTACCTGCCCTCTTATCCCGGTGGCCATGCGGAGCATCCGAGGGATGTCCCAACGATAAAGAATACCTGTCCAGGCCATGACCTCTATCGTTTGACAACTGGAGATCATCTGCCAAAAAGTCAATGGCTTCCATGTCCGTTTCCATAGGGTAGCGTCCGTCAGGGCCTTCTGAGTCCTCATAACTGAGCCCCGCCCTGAGTCTGGCAGCTTCCTGCTCTTTATAAGCCATGTAGTTCTCCAACGTGTGCCCCAGCTCGTTCTTGGCCCACATCCGGGTCTTGTACAGAAGCCCGTTCTTGTACGGCCGGAGACACGGAGTCATCTGCTCCTCCTCCTCCTGGATCTCTGCCACCTTCTTCATGACCAGCTCGCCTCTCTTCTGCCGCAGGACGTCCCGGTCCGGGCTGGTTTCTCTGAGCTTCTCTGGGGCTACGGCCAACAACGGCCCCTCGGGGCATCGGGTCTTTTTCCTCCGCCGCCGCCGGTCGATAGTGTCGTAGCCTTCGGGGTAGGGGGCTTCGACCGGGCGAGGGAGAGGGAGGACGGCGCCGTGTTGGGAGGTGCTTTGGTCGACTGCACTGCATTGGGTCCCGGCGCATGCTCTGGCCATGCGGAGGATCACTGTGTCCTCTTCCTCGTCGTCGAGAAAGTCCCTCAGCTGAGGCTTCGCCCGCCGTCTGTATTTGTTCTGTAATTGGTCCGTCCCTGTGCCCGAGTCGACCGGGACTATTCTAACCCTGCCTCTCTGGTTTAACAATCTAATCTCAGTGGGGGGCAATGGTAATAACAAGGAGGATGGCAAAGGAAAGCGTGGGAAAGGGCGGATGCAGACAAGAAAAGAGAAAATATGGAAAAGGAAATAATGAGAATAAGAAAAGAAAAAAACAAGCAAAGTAAGCAGAGTAAGTGCATGCAGTAAAGACACAGAACGTTTCATGCAAATTACAACATTTGAATCAAAAGATATCCAATTTGAAATGACTTTTTAAAAGAATATCTAGAAATATAGAATAGATAGAAATGTTAAACCATAACACATGGACTTTGGGTATTGTTGCTCAGCTAACTATGTTAGCACAATGTTATAAACATAATATTCAATTCATCTGAAAACCAACAAATACATTTTTAAGGTTACATGAGTACCAATCAATGTTTGATGTGCGTATCAGTCTATCCGAGTCTGAGTGTGTTTACGTGTACACCACATAAGTAAGTGCATGTGTTTATGCATGTGCACTTGGCATTTTGGATGTTTTTCTAATCCCTAAAGCAACAGTCATGCAATTGGACACTTTTTTTCAGCAGCAGCATGTTCAGGGAATACCAACTAAAGTCACCACCCTGAGGACGACATCCTACCTACCTAGAGATGCTTTGTCACGGAAAATAAGATTAGGTTTTCCGGGCATCCGTCTCTGAGAGGAGGGGTGCCCTCCATGAGGTGGGGTGCACCACGGTCAGAGCCTACCAGACTAGCATGCGGTTATTCCCGCCAAAACAATAGGACCCCTGAACAACAGGAACAGGAAACTGGAAGCAGAAGGTGTTTCAATGGTTCTTTCTGATCTCCTTTGACTGTGTTTTGATGCTGAGACATTATCCAAATAAATCATATGTCCACACAGGCGCAGTTTTGACACTGGATCCGAGCTGAGAGCCACAAACCAACACCCAGACAGTAAACGCCATCTCGGCTAACACCCGATAAGCGAGGAATGGGCTAATGATGAAAAACAATGGAGCTACTTTAAACTAGAAAAATGAATAGAAAAACAAAGCTGGCTGAAAAGTGTGGGGCTCCACCCTCACAATTTCTCTTGAATATTAAAACCTCCACCATAAAGAAAATATTCAAACAGATATAACATTGATCATAACTGCACTACAGCTTCTGGGAACACCTAACTTGCTAACTAGTACTACTACTACTACTAAGTATATCTCTGAACGCTTGTTAAACTGTCCTTTGTCATGGCAATCGGAAGGTACTTTGACGTGTTATGTATATCAAATGTACTCTGCGTTTGCCCGGTTGGCTGTGGAAACCTTTGTACTTAATTTGTATCCTTCGATACATTTCTTAAACCAAACATAATTAAGATGTATATGTTAAGACAGATGTTGTTTCTCATGTATATTGTCATTTATAGACAGTGTGTGTGTGTGCGTGCGTGTTTACAGCTATCATTATATCATTATACACGAGTACAAAATCTAAAAGCCTGATCATGACTCCGCTGAAGGCCAGTGTGTGTCTGACCTGCTCCCCATGCGCTCCGGGTATTCCATGTCCAAGCTGTGCACCGAGTCCGCGCAGGTCTCCCGCCGGTCCACCCCGGAACGGAGCTGCTGCTGCTGGGTGGGGGGTGGGTGCTGCTGCTGCTGCTGCTGCTGGGTGGGGGGCGGGTGCTGCTGCTGCTGCTGCTGCTGCTGCTGCTGGGTGGGGGGCGGGTGT
>JAOPUA010000081.1:2938816-2950965 GCA_027122455.1 Trisopterus luscus
GTGTGTGTGTGTGTGTGTGTGTGTGTGTGTGTGTGTGTGTGTGTGTGTGTGTGTGTGTGTGTGTGTGTGGTGGTAAATCCAGTACCACATACTGGGCTCAGTGTTGTGATTGTCGTGTGATGCTTACAACTGGATGCTGTCAATTGTTTGGAATTGCAGTCATTTTGCCAGCGCAGTTTCCCTATGCTCCTCCAGAGGATTCATTGTGTGTGTGTGTGTGTGTGTGTGTGTGTGTGTGTGTGTGTGTGTGTGTGTGTTTGTGTGTGCGCACATTTGTGTGTGGGCACTGTCAATACACTCAAGGATTTGTATATTTGTTTCGCAAACAAAATGATTGACAGGTTGTACCAAGGTGTTGTGCTGCCGTGTGCTGCACCGTTAATGTCAAACAATGACACAACAATGACACACAACACGCACGCACCCGCACAAATACACACACACACACACACACGCAACATACTGAACGCACACACACAAGCACACAAGCACACTAAAACTTTAATACTCCCTACTCTGTCCAATAACTACAGAGTACACAGTGAGAAACACGTGTGTGATTATGTGGATGAAGGAATAATGGCATTTACATTCCATGTTAGGTTTGCTTCGGCAACAAGTAGAAATGTGAAACAATAAGGAGGAGCAGAGCAGGCAGACTCTGTTGATGCTATCCGAGGACAGGCTGGTCCACCTCAGCCTGACTCCGGAACAGCTGATTGTTTTCACGGAAATATTCGTCCAACTGAGTTGAGTGCTAGCTAAATAAATGTCTCATTATGAGAATAGACAGAGCAAGCGTTTCATTGACTTCAAGAGTCCCTCTGGGTTGGATTACATCTGTCCTCTATTCTAGTTAGGTCCGCTTGGAATATTTTTCTAAAGACAAAAAGTAAAGAAATACACCTGAACCTGATGCTAATACAATATTAACAATCATAGAAAAATAGTGATTATAATCCAAACACGATGAAACACATTCAACAGAATACATTAAATAACAAAGAGGAATACCCAACCAACAGACAGACAAATCTCGACATGAATCCATCAGTGTTTTACCAGCAGTAAAAGGCAGCCTGACGTCCACTGCAGGAGTAGAACACAGCGTCAGACAGAGCCCACCCCGCCCGCCGGTGGAGTCTAACCATCAACCATTTAACACCAGGAAGCTGCTTCTCCTCCTCGCCATCCACCACTCCTCCCCCTCCTCCTTATCATCAGCCACACCTCCTTCTCATCCGCCTCCTCCTCCTCCTCCTTGCTATCAGCTACACCTCCTCCCCGCCAGCCCCGTCTCCTCATCTTCTCCTCAGCATCGGCGGCGACAACTCCTCCTCCTCCTCCTCTTCTTTCTCCTCCTCCTCCTCCTCACCATCAGCTCGGCGCTCTCGCTCCTCTCCCATTACTAGCGCTAGCCTAGCGAGCTAAATCGACTAGATTGACTTAACATTTGTGCGGCGTGCTCGGCTGAGGAGCCCTGCTGTGAGGCCTTCTGCTGTGACATTAGCGGTGATGAGAGGAGAGAGGAACGGTTCATCTCGTGAGCTGATTACACACACAGTAATTAACACTCTCATCCTGCTATTAAACGATGGCAGGTATCTTGTGGTTTGAGTGTTTCAAACCTCTTTTTCTATCGTTTTATTCGTTAAGCAGATGTTTTTCTATTCGAGGAGACTCACAGGGAATTCCGATAATGCTTTACAGGGTTTCTGGATTGCTGTAACATTAAATCACATTCTCCTAACAAAAGGCCCGGTGGACTCAAGCTGACTCAATAACTTAAGCAAGTTCAGGTTGTCAGAGACTATTTTCGAATCTCATCTACTCTATTCTGCAAAACTCTAAACAGAATCTCACTCAGTAAAACACATTGTGCCCTGTAACGCACTTGGGTTGCAAAATGACTGACAAAACTACAACGCCGTTGTCCTCGTTGACACACAACAACACAACACAACACAACAGCACAACTCAACTCACACTTGCGGTGATCAAACCGGGGGTGCAGAATACAGGGCTGTTCTGGTGGCCCAGGTGCGTTGATCGTGACAGCAAAGGATGGACACCATCTGAGAGGCAGAGGAAGAGGACGACATAACAGGTGTTGAATGAGGAGGAAGAGCACAAGGACCCGGTAAAGGCAAGACCACTAACGGTATCCGCAGATGAAATTCTTGCAACTTTGATAGACCATGAATGAGTACAACTCAATTTGAGCCAATTCTCTGTGGCCGCCATAATCATGACACTCAGAGAAGGGACTGGAAGATTTTGCCTCGTTATATTGGACAGTTAAAGTTTAGCGTGTGTATATTTCATTCAGAATATCCATTTTCTCAATAGAAAGGGGATTTGCTCATAAAAGAAAACCTTTCTTACAATATAACATCTTACATCTACGAGTGACACATGAGAAAGGACAGCCTTATTCACCAAACAAGAGAGGCTCTCATCTTCAAAACAAAGTACCCCCCCCCCGCGTGAAATACAGAACGATTGTCAAACACAATATCAACTTTAAAAGGAATCAAGGTTGTCACCCTTTCTGCCATGTCCCTCATCCTCCCGATGCAATAGGGTGCGCACAACTGTAAGCGAGTCTACAAAGAACCCTTTGAGCGCGAATCAGAAAGCGTCAAAGATCAAATAGTGAAGTAAGTGCAGTCAGAGTCTTCCAGCGCTGACGCCTACAGTACAAGTCTCAGCAACTAACCTAAAATGACTGTAAACTGAACTTCATGGAATCCAGTGAATGCACACACACGACTGTAGTCTGCCTTCCTGTATCATTCACTAAACTACTTATAAACCTATTTGTTTATAGAGTGTTTGAATCCGACTCGGTGGAAAGGCCCCCGAGAACATATTGTTGTAGATGACAGAGGGGTTCATCTGGTAGAGAGGACAAGGAGAGGCTGTAGCATAATTGTCCCTCATGCCATAGTGGAAGTCTGTGGTCAGCGTGGAGCAGCGATGTCACCCTGGGTGCAGCCGTAAGTCATCGGGGGGGGGGGGGGTTGTCCTGTCATGGAACCCTGAGGCCATTTAACCCCGGACGTC
Organism: Trisopterus luscus; assembly: GCA_027122455.1. NCBI lineage: Eukaryota > Metazoa > Chordata > Actinopteri > Gadiformes > Gadidae > Trisopterus > Trisopterus luscus. The sequence goes on from JAOPUA010000081.1 coordinate 2,941,883, forward strand.
CTCCTTCGGTCCTCGGTTGTCTTGGGGAGCTTTAGTTGGAGCGTGAGCGAGGATCATCGGCCGGGTCCCGTACCCTGTCTAAGTAGATGTTTGGGGACAGCGTCTGATTTCACCACAGCTCTGCGGATACGTGACGGCTTCAACAGCCAGCAGAGAAGCAGTGGAGGAATGTTTGCTGGCCACCATGAACCCAAAGTAAGTGTGATGCTGGAAGGTCTGTGACCAAAACCAATAGACTGAGCACAATCTCCTCAGGCTTTGGAGTTGGCCTGTGGTGAGTGTGGAGCGTTGTCAGGGCTGGATCCGGCTCACCAGAGGGTTTTCCCCCGTTGCTTGGCAAGGAACAACGTTGCAAGTGACATAAACAAAGGCCTCTGGCCAGACCCGGCACACAGACGTGATGCTAAGGCAGAATGAAGCTCGTATTGACTTAGACTTTGCTGTTGCACAACCTGTGAACAGTAGGGTGCTTTTCCTTTACAGTTCTTGGTAACACTTCACAAAAAGGGTACATTTATAAAGCATTTATATGTGTTCATGTTTACTAATGGTGTTAATGTTAACTGAGGTAATGGTTTTTATGTCATCTCAGGTATTGTTTTTTATGTTAACTCAGGTAATGGTGTTCATGTTGTTGCACTTTACAATAAGGGTTCATTGATTAATCATTAATTGACATACATTAAATGTAATTACATACATTTAAGCATTAGCTAACAGGTTAATTAGCAGTTAACTTAATGGTGCTCATGGTTGCTTATAGTGTCCAGTTTAACTTAGGTAATAGTGTTCATGTTTTCATTAAGGTATTCATTTATACATTGTTTAATCACATTAAATATCTAATAATAGCAATAGCAAAGGGGTTAGAGGTTGAGGATAATACTGCATAATAACGCTTATTACATCGCTTGATTTTGAGCACAGATCCAATGGTTTTGAGGTGATGACGATTGATTTTGCCATGAGGGTCAGTGGTTTGTAAAAGGTGGTTTGAAGATTTGTCTTTGTTTTAAAGTTTTAAGAAAAGCTGTGAAGGTTTCAACAGACTTTTCTCAGACATTGTGGAGAACTGTGAGAAAGCTTTCAGGGTGACGGCCTCAGGAGCTGTGAGCAGTGAATCGGGCGCGGGGCCCGCTGATGAGACCCCCCGCTGTGTTCTCCCGACACACTCTCAGGGTCCGGGCTAGTGCTGGGCAGGATGATCAAAAAAAATCAAAAATTGATATCACAGTATTTTCCTAATTGCGAACGGTTTCATGGTAGGCCTGTATGACAGTATTTTCTTTTCATGCATAATCAGGTGTTCACTAGTGCTGCCACTGAGGGCTAGGGGGACGAGGGGTAGTCTACATTTTATTATTGTGAATATTTCTTTACACGAGCACAAACGCAAGTTCGATCCCTCTATTTGTCTTGCACATTTTTTGGAATTGACCATTAAGCTGACTTTGAATTTCTAACTTTTGAACGGGAGTGGTGGACATTGAGGATCGAACCCAGTAGCTTTCGACTGGAGGGGAAACACCCCGAGCCACTCAGCATTCCCTTTTATTCGCGCGGTCTTGACCTTCATCCTGAGCTCACCTCCGTCCCTCTATCAAACAAGACAGCCCTGCTATTTCACTTATTTTGTGATAAAAACCGTAACGTTTTGACATGAGATGTTTTTTCCCCTTCGGCTGCTTGTCCATGCCTCTTCCTGGCTTGTCAACATGCCTGTCTGCCCGGCTGGATGTTTTCCACCTGCTATGTTTTCCCTTTCCTCAGACTCTCTCCCTGTGCTCACTCAATCTCCTCTCTACTGCCGCTGCATCCGGCACTAACCCCTTCTCTCCAGTCGGAGGTTACTCGGAGTGGCTCTTCTTTCCAAAGTATAGCCATGAATTTTGGACGGCAGCTAATTTTCACCCTGTCAAATACCTCTTGGATTTCTTTTTTGGCCGCCTCTGCGGGGCCGCAGCTTCATGCTTCATGTGTCCGCTCGGCTGGGCCTTATTAAATGTTCCTGGAGTGGAAGGAAACCACACTAGAGAAACCTGAGTCTCTCCGAGGCGGTGGAGAACAGAGCAGTACGTCAGTGTTAAAGTGAGCAAGAGAAACAGAGCTGATAATGCAGAGCTGGGCAGTCCGGCTCCACCACTAATCAAACCCTGTTTCTCTAAACACTTTTTGACACACTGTTGTTTTTCGCTATGGTTACCTCAAGGCTACACTGAACAGCACAACGCCTTCCTCTTGATAGCATCGTGTCTTTGTTTCACAAATGAGTCAAAACACAAATAAGGCTAACCTCTTATTCATGCTTACAGTTCCCTGTTATTAACCCATTAACCTAATCCTAAGAATGTCTGGTTGTTATTTCAGTAAAAAAATTAATAAAACTACTCTTGTACAAAAACGAATGTGCTGGGTTAAGTGGACGTGGGCTTGTGGGTCTTCAACCAGGCTCATCCACGGGGAGAGCCAGCGGGGGGGGTGTCTGAAACACTGAGCGGATGAGGTCACAGTGGGGCGGCTCACCAGCCCAGTGTTTGATACAGGGATTGTTCTTTTAAATGCCAGCAGGGACGTCCCAAAGGGAGGGGGTGTTATGGATCCGGATCCATCCCGCTGTTGAACTAAGGTGTTGGAGGAGAGGAGACATATTGCCTCAGTAATACCTCCCGATGCCGCATATAGTTCAGGAAACACCCCCTTTGTGTAGACCGAAATAAATAAAGAACACACGCTCCCCTTTCTTTATCGGTTTCTCTTACTGCTGAAGCATTGCATCATGGGAGGTTTAAAGCAGGTTGTAAAATAGGAAACGCATACAATCTGTGCAAAACAGGGACAGCCACCCGGTTTGTGTTTCACGCATCTCCCCGCCGTGCACCGACGCTTCTGCATAGCATGAGCCGCACTGAACCTATTGTGACCCGCCCACCGGCAGGCTGTTCCCTCCCGCGGCCAGCGGGGCCGTCCGGTGCGTCACGCCCCGGGCTCCCCTGCTGTTTGCCGTAACCGTAAGTTACTATTCACCGGGAGGTCGTTTAGCTGATGCTTTTATTCAAAGTGACTTCCAGTGAATGCATTCAGGGCGCGCCGCCGTGCCGCGGCCGTGGGGGCCCGAGTGCAGTGCCTCTGAGAGTCCAGCGGCCCTCACCATTACACACTAAATCCTGCCCCCTAACATAATTCCATTTTTATCGGCTGTCGTATCAAAGTGACATACTTTGTAGATACCAAGTTCACAAAAATGAGGGCACCATTTTTTTTTTTTTTTATCATTTCACCACGGCGTCCTGATTTCGCTTTTTTCCCCCAGACCTAAATGGCGATGTCGAAAAGAACTGTGAATTCAATGTTTTTCTCTCTCTCTCTCTCTCTCCCTTTTGTGGTTGGGAGGAAAGTCTTCAGAAGAGATGAGAAACACCAAAAATAACATGCCACAAGGCTTTCTTTTTCCGTTTATATCCCGGGGTTGGTGTGAATGGGTGTCTCTTCCAGGACGCTGAACTCTTTGAACACAGTTTTAGAGAACACAGCCTTTGATGGACTGGAGGGGCAGAGGAGGACGCAGACAGATTCAGGGCGGCGGGGGACCTGAGTAATGTTGTGCCCTTGCAGATGACCACAAACGGAAACTGCTGTCAGTTTCCTACAAGGAAAAGGCCAGATATGGTCTGGTGCTCCAACACAACAGGAAGTGAAAAAAAACATTTTTTTTTTTCCCCTTTTCATCCACAGGTCGACTGAAATGTTGTATAGCAGAGGTCAGGATGTAAAATGCATTCATCATGAGCGTAGGCTGATCGCACTAATCGGTTAGGTTTGGAGGGACGGACACACTGTGCTTTAGTTTCCTAGCAACAGGAACCGACTGTATATATATGCTGGCCCAAATCCCAAATGAGTCAATAAAAAATTCTGATGAACTGAAAGAGTCTCTAATGACTGAGACGGAGGTCTGAGCCATCTCACTGTTGTTCTGAAATGCTTTGAAAAGGCCAGCTTTTGTAGATGTGCATCATGTTCTTTTGTTTGTTGCTAGGGAACGCTGTTTGTTATCTGTAAATATTCCAACAACCGAACAATGCATTCAACACAGCACCATCCTGCGTCTGAAATGCATTTATACGCCCCTCCATCCCTGGTCATGAACATTGACTCTTGTTTTCGAAAAATAATTCAAATGCTTATCATTTTCAACATCAAGCAAGGGTTTGTATATTTAATCTCTCAGAAAGGAATTAATCAGGAATGAAATAAGGAATAAATAAATGACCTGAATCCCATCTCTGATGCCATAGCGACATTTTCCAAGCAGAGTTTCTCTTAGTCTTCGTTTTCTGGATTCATATATTCCCCCACGGTTCTTTCCTTCATTTATAAAACATCATCAAACGTAATTGAGCAGGCGCTTGTATTCAATGTGAGGGTTTAAGGGTAAGACAAGCTGCTAACACTTTAGAATAAGGGTAAATTACTTAAACATTAAAGGAGAACTTTGTGATTTTTGGCCGGCATATGACTTAAATAACAAAGATAGGAAAAATGTTTGATCAGGCATAATGTAGATTGGCAGTTTCTGGTAACTTTTATTTACCCTCATCCTTTTCTCCCACAGCCAATGATCATCACGGTATTCAAGCTTTCTTCTTTGTCTGATGTTCACAGACTCAAGTGCTTTGAAACAGCAGGAGCACAGCCTGTGAGATCTTCACATTCTGGAGATCAATACTTTCAAGGTTTATGAGGGAAAAGGTGATTGCTTTGTTGCCTGGAGATACTCAGAAGAGGCCTTAAGTGAAAACGATCCTTAAGCAACGTGCATCATAGACTGTACTGAGTACAAAGGCGAAAGAAGAACTGGAGGAAATGATCACACACATACAGCAACTACAAACCTATAGCCCCCATCACATGTGGTTATGTGATGGTTGTACCAACCTGTTTCAGTTGAAGGACCAGTGACACTATTACAATAATGAACAGTGGTCTGGTTGAGCATTCCACTCTTGGTTACACAATTCTAGCGGATCTTTGATTCACTCTTACAGATGTCCTGCCTCCAGCAGTGACTGTGGCTCTCAGTGTTCACACACCGCTGTAACGAGCTCTCTGAGCATGAAGTTACTGAAAGGCCTCCCTTGGCATGTGTCAGAATCCATGTTGAGCGTGCAGTTAGAATCTTGAAAGGTTCTACAATGCTTACTAATGCGATCCCTGATAATCCCTGATGGGTAAAACATGTTGATGACATTTTTGGTATTTGTGTGGGGCTGCAACCTCAGCTACTTCAGAGGAAAACGGAGAAGGCAGAAGCATCTGAAATGGTTGAAAAGAATATCAAAAAAGTTAAAGGTTATTCCAGGAATGCTAAAAAATGTGATTGTTATTGTTTGTATTAAATGCATACAGGCTCAGTTTCAGTGAAACAAAATTGGTTTATGTATTGTAGAACTAAAGCTGTCGAACCAAAGTCTTCTAGATATGAATGTAAAATGACAAGCCATTGAGCTTACAGTTAATGTCATTTCCGAAACGAATTAGTGGAATTTGTGGACACCAATCATTTCATACTAAACATCGAGATGTTTGAGTTGAGTCGGTGCAGGCGGTGCCGTGATGTCTCGGGTGCAGTATCCATTACCTCCATTACCTAGGTAGAGCAGTCCAGCTGACTGAGTCCAGCTGTCTCCTCTACAGGCCAAACAGTTACACTTCACACCTACAGGTTAATTAGTTGTTAATGGCTTCAGTATCAAAGGTCCTTAGAAATGTGGTCCTCATCCGGTAGTGTCGGCCAACCAGAGTGGATTGTCTCTTGACCTTCAGTTGCACATGCAGTGTACGATGCTTCGTTCTATGTTTAGAGTTATGTTTCTTACTCTGCTAATTCAGCTCAAGCACAGAATCCTTTTCTCTCTTTAGCCAATATAACAAAAGTATACTTTTGACCAACAAGGAGACACATGGTGATCAGAATGATTTTGTTCATCTTGTAACTTGTTGATGTAGTCTGTTTTATAACCTAAACTTAACCTGAGACCTCTGTTGCTATGGGTTACGGTTAAATCTGAAAACTAGTTTGCCTCAAAAGTTAAAATAAAAAAAACTTCTTAAAGGCGTCTGCATTCGTTAAATTATAGACGTGAATAGAAATGTGATTTTCAAGGTAATGTGCATACTTAAAGTATTGGACATCAAAGGGGAGCGCTGTGGAAAGGTCCTTTAATTATGGTGGCTATAGGCTGGGGCTATCCTGTTCAATTCATGAGGGGTTCTCTTCAAGCCAGCTACTTTAGCTGCAAGACAGTTACCGAGCGGGCCAGCGTTCACGGGTTGATGGGAATGGAAAAGGGAAAAACTACACTCCCTCTTGCTCCCTTAAGTATTGGGACACCCTACCCCTTTGCGTGAATGCGCAACATCTAGAGTTAGGGCTCAAATCTAGGGTTAGGGCTCAAATCTAGGGTTAGGGCTCAAATCTAGCGGAAGGGGGAGAATTGGGAGAGGGCCTTAATCTCAAACTCCAGGGAGATGGGATGCTCCGCTCTCCAGCTCTCTGTTGGTACCGTTTGCCTATTGATGTTACTTGCTTGACCCACGTTTATTGCTGCAGTGCAGGTATTTTGAGGGGAACCCTATTGTATTCGTTAGTATTATTATTATTAAAATATATTTTTTCCTGACAAATTCGGCCATAACGCAAAATTGACATGGTCAAAAGTTTTATAAATTGCCAGGCTTGTAGAACTCCTAAAATTAGTTAGGAATGACCACTGAATAGATGAGTCGATTGATTCAGGAGAAAGCGATATCTGCTCTAGATCAGCGAAAAAACAAATGCTAACGTTAGCACTGGTTAAGGCTGCAGAAGCAAATCAAAGCAGCACTAGTCCATTCAAATATTTTTCAAAACACCTCCTCATCACATTATTTCAATTCCAATAGAACAAAACAGTACACTCCACATGTGTAAGGACGCGAAACAACACACATACACAGATTTTCTTGGCCAACATTAGTCACTGCCCTTTTCTCCATGACCCTTCAGATTTCATATCCTCCCTGAAATATGAAATGTAATACTCTCTGCACTCCCTCTCTCTCTCTCTGCAATATGAAGAGTGGCTGCTTGAGTCCAATTCCCCGGTCACAAACAAAGAGTGTGTTTCACTTCAAGGTAATGCCACCATTTCCTCTGCTCTCCTTTTCATTACACAGACGACAGCGGGGAAAACATTTTAATGGCTTCACTGAGTGTTAGTTAAACTGACTCAAGCCAAAAGAGACTGAGAAGATATGCTTTCTTCTGTGGCTTTGTAGGACGCCCTGAGAATACACAACTTATTGTTTGTTGTTACAAAAGTTGCAGCAGATGGGGAACAAAATCAGATGTCACAAGGTGTGCCAGCTGGCCAGATTGGCCAGTTGATATTCTTGCACAGTCACAGTCTTCAGTCTTCCATCTCATGTTCTCACTTTCTCTTTCAGCTGCTCAACAATGACACATAATCTGTTGTTGTTTCTAGAAAAACAAATTTCTCTCTTCTGACCACAACTTCTTTCATCGTAGTGCATCTGGTTCCTCACATGTAATCACTCTGTTCCTTTACATCCACATTTTGACAACATACATAAATTGATTAAAAAAAAAACAGTTAAAAAAAAAAGCTTTTCGTTAACGGGCAATCTGCTCCCCGTCATTTCAATGAAAGGAAAAAGCTAACGGCTGGAATCTTTAGTATGGTTATGTACAGTGACATTTATGACAGTTATGTTTTAAATATTTATGTTTTGGTTTGTTTTTTGTTAGCCTTACAAAACTAGTTTATGTCGCTTGGAAGTGGTTAGCAGTCACGTGTGTAGTTCAGGTCATGTGTTCCATGGTTCCTGGTTCAGGTCATGTGTTCTATGGTTCCTGGTCCAGGTCATGTGTTCCATGGTTCCTGGTTCAGGTCATGTGTTCCATGGTTCCTGGTTCAGGTCCTGTGTGTTGTGTTAGCGTGTTGTGTTAGCGTGTTGTGTTAGTGTGTTGTGTTAGCGTGTTGTGTTAGCGTGTTGTGTTAGTGTGTGTGTGTGTGTGTGTGTGTGTGTGTGTGTGCATGCATTCTTGGATGTGTGCCTGTGCCTATGTGTGATTGATAAAGGAGTAAGAAGTCTCTTTCATCACATAATGTGTGTGTGTGTGTGTGTGTGTGTGTGTGTGTGTGTGTGTGTGTGTGTGTGTGTGTGTTGTCCCAGCATGTGTGCGTTTGTGTTTTTGTGTGTTGTGCATGCATGCGTGTGTTTAACCCTGCAGTGTCCTGTGTCATTTGCCTTATGGTCCCTGGGAAAGGCTTGTGACACTTTGACTCCACCGAGGATGAGGGGAATAACAACATCTATATCGTCATGATCCCATTTAGCTCAGGCAGGCCTCTGTCAGGTCCTCTGTACCAGGTGCCGGTGAATGTTGTCTAGCTATCTAGACTATTGTATATAATTCCACTTTCAGGTACAGATAGGGGGCATGTATAGGATGACAGACATTGGAACAAAGAACCTTTGGGTTGGGGGTTCGAAAACCCTTGTCAGAATTATCTGACATGAAATAAATGTTTTTCAATGGCCTTACCGTTCCCTGAGATAGGAGAGTTGTTCCACTGTATGGATCACAGGGTGTTTACAGAGAAAGGCATACTCAGGCTTCATGATAGCTTGAGGCCAGTCGTCTCTGAGCCGTCGTCTGTCCCACCACCCTGAACCCTCAGCACATCTGATCTACATCTGAGCTGCTGCACCATGCGGAAATGCTGTCTGAGAGAAGCTCTATCGCCTTTTTTCTTATCCAAGGACAAGGGCAGACCCAGGGCATCAGAGGAACGGAGGGTAAACACAGAGGAAGGAACACTTGACACATCAACCTCGGTTTCAGTCTGGAAAAAAACGAAGATGACCGGAGGACCTAGCCGCAAGCATCTCTAGTGCAAACATCACAGAGCCGCCTACAACCAAGGGAAGATACCAACCTTGACTCAGAAACACCATTTCAATGTGGCTCCAGTTATGTTTATTGCTTTAGCGTCTTTTAAACCTCATTTATAAGCATT
>JAOPUA010000081.1:3215724-3227689 GCA_027122455.1 Trisopterus luscus
ACACACACACACACACACACACACACACACACACACACACACACACACACACACACACACACACACACACAAATACACTTTTGTACACACATACACACACACACACAAACATTGCTTGGTTGTCCCCCCTCTGGTAAGCGAGCTAAAAATACCCAACGCAATCCCACGTGTCTCGGAATGGTGCGTGCACGCCTCTTTGTTTGTGCGTGTGTGTGTGTTGTCGTTTGTGTTCCTGGTGATTAATGGTCGCCGTCTTTCATATAATCAAATTGGGGTTTCTTGCCCCAGAAGGTGCAAGCGTTACATCACTGCTGCTCTCAGGAGCAATGTGTGTGTTAAGCAAAGAATTACACGTTTGCAATCCAAGTTATAACAATAATAACTTATTATAGTATGTTTTTTTATTGTTATTATTTATTCATATTGTCGTCCTATTTGGAAGAGGGTTTATATTGACGTCGTTGATACACATCCAAACTTTACCTTAAATCAATGTCGGGTGTTGGCTCCACATAATCAATATGTGAAACGTGCAGCAGAGTGGGAGAGAGGACAGGGACAGCAAATCAGAAAATCCATAAGAGCAAGATATACTCCTAATGATCCCTCCGTATCAGTCGGAAGGTGATCCTACTGATTTAGCTCGTTCTGCTGCAGCTCCAACACCTTCTAGTTCACTTTTATAAAAGTAGAAGACTTAAAAACACCTTATGACCTCATATGGTACCCACCATAGATGGTCAAATATGATATAAGAGAATGCACTACGAATACCTATATGGTCTTATATAATTCCAATGCACTATGAATAACAAAACATAAGATAAGATGTGGTTTATAAATCACACGGGCACTGCTGTGTCACAGCAGTAGGTACAAAACAGTACTAGGAATTTAAAAAGACGCAAGTAACGGAAGGAATGGCAAAAATAAACACCTAGTAATATAATAATAGAGCAGCCATCTCCAGTCACATACGATGCCCGAAACCGTCAGCCGTCCCATGAGACATTAACTAACTGCAATAGCAGCGCTGGCATCTTGTCTCTGTTTCCCTGTACCCCCGGCGTATTGTCATTCCTGCGTGGTAGCGGGCGGTGCAGTGATTCACCACCGAGGCCTCCTATCCCCCTAAGTGTGGAAGGCTTGCTTAAATCTCCCATCAGACCCCTCTTCCCCTGGCCGTCCTCCCCGATGAATGTGCGCCTTTTCGTCGGGGGGGCCGCCTGTCCTGCCTTGAGTGACAGTTTCCAACAGCGTCGCCGTGGAAGCGCTGCGAGCTGACTCCCCGATCAGATGGAGCCATGGGACACAGCTGGCCTACCAAGTGATGCCTCCGTCTGGGAGATGTTAGCCTGCCTGCCCCCCCCTCTCTCTCTCTCTCTCTCCCTTGCCCTGTCTGTGTTTTCTCTTTCTCTCTCTCTTACTTACCCTGGTCCTCGCTCTCTCTCTCTCTTCTCTTTCTCGTGTCCTGTCTCTGCCCTTTTGTGTGTGTGTGTGTGTGTGTGTGTGTGTGTGTGTCTCTCTCTCTCTGACTCTCTCTGTCTGTCTCTGGGTTACGGATTGGCCCATTTGCAAGCTGCTGGTCTTCAGGAGATGGAGGGGTGTGGTCAGTAGATGGGCGGGGTCCATCGTTGTGCCCTGGTGAGAGGCATGCCAGAGTGTGTTGGTGAACACTGATCTTCTCGTGAGTTGGGACAATTTAACAAAGACGACCTTACGGTCGGGGGTGTTTGACACCAAGCTGAAGGTTCTGGGTTTGAACCTCCTCAGGCCTACCTACTCCTTAATGACATGGATGTGAATCCACTCACAGGTGAACTTGGATTAGAGTGTACGCTAAATATATAAATATTCAAAGAGTTGAAAAAGGGCAAAGGGAAGGGTTAAACCGTTGCCACAGTCAACGCATTAAGCAACCGCGATTACCTGCAGCAATTCATCCACCTGGCTCCTCATCCACCTCATACTTATTCATATTAACGACTGAAATGTACCCAAGCAAAAAGTCCCCCCGGGCACTTGCACTATCAGCCCACACGGCCAGATGGTCGCGTTGAGCAAACACACAAAACAAGGCCCGGAGCGGGCACACTTCGGGGAGGACGAGGCTCCTCCTAAACACAGAGATAAGGGGGTCAGAGTGACTACGCTCGTCCCGGCTCTCTCTGGGGTGGGTGTGGAGTGGGGAGGCAGATGATCTATGTTTGGACCGCCGGCTGGATGTGTGGACAGGGTCCAACTGGCGGTGAGTCAGCAGATAAGAGCAGCAGAGAGGAGGTCTCTGCTTGGGGCTGGGGGGGGGGGTTGTACAGAGGGCCCAGGGGGGCCATAGAGGACACAGGATTAGCAGGCCAGACAAAAGGAAACCCACATGAAGAGGGAGCAAGAGGTGGTAAACTGAGGAGAAGAAAAGGAGCATGATAGTGGAAGTGGTGAGTTGGAGTTGGAGTTCCAGACAAGAGGTTGAGGTTTCCAACCCTGATGTCCACAACCTAACTCTACCCCGGTTAACCCTTATCCACCTGAAAAACATCACTGAGTTGCTCTGGACGAAAGTGAAAGCAAAATGAGAAAACGTTGCAGTGTGTAGTGACTGAGCTAGAGGAGAGAGCGTTGAGGATCCACCGTGTGCAGCAAGCATCACGCCGCGGTAAAAAGTTCATCTTTGTAAGCTTTGTGAAATATCCCAAGGCATTGAAGCTACAGGGGTAATAAACTGAAACTAAAAGGAAATAATGCAACTGTAGTATTCAGTACTTATTAAATAAATAGCAGGGGATAATACCCTGCAGAAAAACAAAATGGTAATACTAAGAATCTCTGGCGTTAATGTTGGATAGGAGTATTTACTGTTGTACTTGATATTAAATGTGAATATGAATCTGGATTAGGGTTTTTCTGTTGAGTTTAATTTCTTGAATGTCAGAAGCCAGTTCCACGAAATAGGGAAATGTAGAAATTATATGTGGAGCAGCCTGACAATGACATTTAATCTCCGAGTGAAACCTGGTTGAACGCATCTGCAGAGGACTATAAATACAGAGCACCATATTAATGCCTTTAATATGCACCAAATTGATAAGGGAGGCTCTGTAGCCACTTGTATTCAATCTCCTGGCTCTACTTACGTTCAATTGCGACTTCATCCCCCCCTAAATGCCCCCCGTTCATCGCCTTGAGGAAGTGCATCTCGGATTCAGTAATCCCATTACGGTTGGGGGGGCCGCCATGAGATTCTGTTGGTTCTCGGTTCCGTCCCTGCATCCTCCTCCTCAGTGGCGGCATGTCTATCACAGGGAAACCATCTTGAGGATCTGATGGCAGGATTTGGACAAAGCTGATTAACCCAGTCCACTCAGCCAAATCACCGGGACATCACTAAATCAGGCCTAAATGAGTCCTCTGGTACTAATCCTGTGTTCCGATATCCATACTTCCATGAGTACACTTAAACGTAGTACACTATCTGCTCTCACTGAGTGCACTTATTTTAGGATGTCAGTGTCGTTCCAAATCGAATACTCCGTGGTGCACTAACTGTAAATTACGATCGCAACTGCAGGCGACTGATAAGCCTGTGGGCATTGTTGGGGAAATGTGTTTGACCTTGGAATGAGTGGTTCTAGTTATTAGTTAGGTTGGTGAACAAGAGAGGAGGTGGGCTCATGTTGTTGCTCGTTCCTTCTGGATGGAGAAACCAGCCTCTTCAATTATTTTATTGAAATTTTACTGGAACAGAATAATAACACAAGCATGGATCGAGTCCTTGGTTGGCCCGGTCGAGCAGGAGTTTCAGAAAGAAACCCAGAAACAGTCTGGAAACCTTGGGCTGGAAATACTCATTTGAAGCACTTGGTTCTGCTTCACAGTCGGATAGGATGGATAAACGTCCGTTCTTATGGTCCTATCGCTCCTCGGACTCGATTAGGAGAAGAGATACCTCACAAACACAACAGACACAGCTCCTCCCTCGCTTCCATCATGGCCATCATCATCCACACCATCATCATCATCATCATCTCATTTTTGACAGATGACTATTTCTTCATTCCAACCCCCTCTCACTCCCAAACACCTGTCTGTTTCCGGCTGTTCTTTCCAGAATCTGTATGAAAAAAACGTTCTCCTCGGTTTTCCTATTTCCTGCGATGCATTTTTCATCTGCTCACTTGTGCCGACGCAGCGTTTTCAGAGCTGCTGGTGGTAGCTTCTGCTGAATCAGGGTTCCCCAGTGCCAAGCAAGGCACGGAAGGTTTCTTTCTTCTGCCAGAGAAAGTCTCCCTCCTTCCCTCCCTCACCACCACCATCACTGCTGCTGCATCCATCTCCCCAAACCATGCTGAGATGGAAACCGTTCCTGCTAGAGGTGAAAGGGGGAGGGCTGTCTTGGAGGATTTCAACCCTCACACCCATCATAGGGATTAATGGTTGCGTTATTAGCAGATTCCCTTCCTGCTGGTTTTTACAATTTATTTCTTAAATTTTTTCTAAAAACCTTATATTGGTTAATTAAATTGCTATTGTGCTAAAACTTAAAAACAAATGGATTCCTGAAACACCCTGTTCCAATTAAGCATCCACATTCAGACGCTTTTATTTTTCAACCTGCTAATGTGACCCTAACCAGTCTGGATTCAAGGCAGGCCACTCATTTGAGACGTCCGTCCTTGCCATCACAGAGAAAATGTACACTGCTAGAACAGCCTACCTCTCGTCGTTCTGCTGGACCTCTCCACCCTCCATGAACTAGGAATCTCAGGCTTTGTCCTCGCCCTGTTCACCTCCTACCTCGAAAGGTCTTATCCTTGTAGTCTCACTCACGCCCTGCAGCCGTAGCACCGAGGTCCAGACCTCTGTACAATTTTTAGAGCTCAAAATAAAATTGGAATATAAATAAAACAGTGTTAAAATTAGTGGTTGAGAACTACTCCTAGATGAGTGTGTACTGGCTCAGTTTAGGATTGTTACTTGGTTTCCTCAGTGGGACATCTGGTGGGACCTAAGTAGTTTTCAAACGCACGAATCACGGCCCTCATCACGGAGGCCCTCAGGGCTCTGTCCTGGGTCCTATCCCCGTCTCTCTGTACACCAGGTCACTGGGATCTCTCATTCACTCACATGGCCTTTCCTACTACAGCTAGATGAAGACGCATGACAAATTCAGTGTTTTCAACGGTCTGGACACCCAGGTAGAAGCATGAATCTCTGTATGTCTGGCAGACTTCCCTCAGTGGACATCGACACTCCACCTGAAGGTCCATCTGGACAAGACGGAGCTGCTCTCCCTTCCAGGGAAAGCATTTCCCATCCACGACAACTCCATCAATATCAACAACACTGTGGGGCCTGACACTTGGACGGCAAGGAACCTGTGTGTGACACTAGATGACCAGCTGTAGATTGCTGCCGACATCGCTGTGACCAGCCGCTCCTGTAGATTCATGCTGCATAACATCAGAAGGTTACATCCGTTGCTCAGCCAGAAGGCCAGTCAGGTTTTGGTCCACGCACTTATCATCTGGTGTCTAGACTTCCACAAGTCCCTTCTGGTTGGTCTGCCTGCACTTGATATTCATCCTCGGCAGCACATCCAGGATGTGCCTGCCGGGCTATTCTTCAACCAACCCCAGTTCTCCAATACTGCACCACTCGTCCGCACCCTGGTGCGAACCAGTCTGGCTCCCACTGGCTGCTCAAGTTTGATTCAAATCATTGGTACTTTTCCGAATGTTGTCCGAGTGTTGTGGTTCATCCTACATCCGGGACATGGTCAAACCAATCACCCCGGCCCGTCCACTACACTCTTTGGCTTGCTACTCCCTCACGAGCTCCGCACTGACATCAGAACAGCTGAAATACCCATCCTCCACTGCAAGCTGAAAACAAATCTGTTGAAACTGCCCTTGAAAAATAAGTGGGAAAGAAAATCTATATTGTAGCACTTAAAGCAGTTTTGCTTATTTGATGAATTGTATGAACTTGAAGTGTGTATTTTCATTGTTGATTGCACTAAAAGTGTAATGTCTCTCTCTCTGTCTCTCTGTCTCTCAACCCGTTGGTGTCTAGCCATGGAGACGACAGGCCTTGAGATTTGACCTTAATGTCATGTTTGCTTACGTATAAAAAAACAAGGCTATATATACTCCCGCAATACATACAGTATGTACCTGAAAGTTATTCATCAGACTAATAGGTTGTTTGCTGTCACATGACACTCAAGCTTCAGATGGCAGGCAGGAACCAAAAGTAAAACTCATTTATTGGAATCAATTTGTATCGATTAACAAACAATGTTTTTTTCATGTGATATTAACGATTTACCGGCTATCGAGAAGGTAGATGTAGTGAACTACCTCGGAGGCATACTGCAGACATTGTAATACACCAGAGTTAAAATGAAAGTGATCAAAAGCCTGGTGAATCACCTTTTCTACTCATATGATGGCATATCACATTTTACTGTGTGCTGCTGTGTTCACAAATTGGGAAACAAGAACAAAAAAACAAAATAACTGTTGCCTAGTTTTTGCCTGGATGAATGTCTGCTTTATCTGTCATAAGTAAAAATGCTTTCAAGTCACTACAGGTTGTACCAACGATAAACAATTACAAAAAACACCTGATGAAGCTTGCTGGATAGCATCACATCATTATACCACCAGGCTTGAACACCATCAACCGCTAAGAAACAGGCGGTAAGGGGCGTGTAACATTATAGCATAGCACTCCACTGTATGCATGGCCCTGTATATGTAAACGTCACGTAAACGTTAAGAAATAATCTTAAACACCTTTTACAAAGTTCTCACTACACACTGGGACATTCTCCAGTTGGCTCCCCCACACAAGGCCCAGATTTGCCAGCCATTTATCTTGGACTATTTTGGGTTGTTTTTTCATTTGTCATCTTTGTGATGAAAACATTTTAGAAGGCGATAAAAACTCATGTGAGTACAGTGAATATCCAGCGTGTGTTTGTCTATCTGCTGTGTGTTCCGCTGCTGTGCTGCCATCTGCAAACAACCTATTAGGTGCAACTCGAACAAAAGGTTTGTGAGGCCAAACAAAAGCATCATAATGAGGGCGCTATGAAAGGAGGTGTTTTCTGCACGGCACACATCCTACTGTGAGGAACACAACTCAAGATTCTATGATGTGATCTACCATCATGGCAGCCAACGAGGATGGATAACATTTAGTCACTGCTTTCAACTTATTTCCTCTTGTAGCCTGCACAGTGTAGCCTAACCTAATCCATCTTTCCCCAACCCTGTAAAAACATCTCCCCTTCAATTAATGCTGTAAATGCAAATCACTCTTCTGATTTGTATCTAGCCTTTACACTATATGTATTTTATGTAAGTTGTAAGCTAGAAAATAACAACTTATTTTCCCCACATTGTGTAGGAGTATCATTACATTCACAGCCTATACTGAACGCTGAGCGAGGCGATATGATTGGTAAGACAGCGGAGCAAACTTCAATAAAGCACCAGACCAGAAATGCTTCTACTAACTAACACACACATACAGTACGTCTTTATACATCTCTCACCATGTCACTTACAGTTATGCATGCATGTGGTTTAGGTTCGATTTTGTTCGTTTGTCTGTAGAAATAATATCAAGCAACTTCATTGGCCATTATTTCACGCCAGTGCAATGGTCTTAAGGATTGGGATTCTCTCCGTTTCCACTCGTTCGTATTGCCTTCGGCCAAGCTGTGTGTCAGGAAGCACTGGTACGTCAAAAACCTACTTCACTTTTTTGCGCCTGATAAAATCAATCCTACCCAGAGTTGCCCAGGCCTAAACACCCACCACGCTCTCTGTCCGCCTCTTACATCCTGAGCAACTCACTTATCTCGCAGTATTGAGAGACATTAAGTTAAAGTTAAGCAGGCAGAGATAAGGTCATCCTGCTCTAGGATGCCTATAGGTCCACTGCTGACGGTGGGGTTTGAACCCCAACCCAGTGGGCTGGGAGTCAGACACCCATGGGGAAAGGTTCAAGCATAAAAGTGGCCGGCCCTCTGTTTGGCATTGCCCTCTCACATTTCCTCCTCAGTCAATCAAAGCACTCAGCGGTTGAACCGGACCCAGAACCCCGTAGAGGGGAGCCCCGGGTAGCCCAGCGCCCCCTCACTGCTCCTGAGCGCCAGCGCGCTGGGGCCACGGTGTACACAGATTAACAAGGCTGTTGGGATCCATCAGCGAGACAGTTTAAGAAGCCAGACAGGAACACTTAACGCAGAGAGAAGTGTCATCACCATGACAACATGATTTTAGAGGAGCAGGCCAGCTCATGCTTGATTGACGTGACACACACACTTCACCCAGATCCCAGAATTGGAGAAAGAGAGATGCATATAGCAAAACCATGTATTCAACCCTCGGCTGAGAATAAAAGTGTTCCATTAATGATGTAATGTAATGTTTAATTATAGCTTTTGGCTTTCTGAAGGTTGTTTCAAAGTGTGAGCAAAGCAATAGCAAGTTGTTTGTTTATTCTTAATGACTTGACAGACAACAAGGTTCAACACAATAACTAGTTGCAGTTCTGTAACAGATTGTGTGTGCAAACAGTTTTGATTGAACTTGGGAGAGTTTTGGGAGTTGTGGGTCTGAACCCCGCTGTGTAGCCACAGGGTGTCTGAGAACCCTCAATAAACAATATAGTGATGAAACAAATGAATCTATCTCTATTTTGCGCTGCAGTTGATCTGCTTTTCATGTCCACGCTTTAAAAAGCACAGTTGGCTCAATCAGTTGACCCATTGCATTTGTGACAACTTTTAAAACGAATTGAAGTAAAGTGTCGTGGGTCAGAAACCCAGAGACATGACTTTGATTATGGTTGAGGACACGTCTGTTGTTATTCGGCTACACTTTATACTAACGTTCAGTCGTCAAGTAATTTAGGAGCCCTTAGTTAATGATGAACAAACCATTAATGAAACATTTCTATATAATTGTAGGTCATTAATAAGTGCTATGGACAGATCAGCCAACCAGCCTTTTCAGTGGACTGTACCAACTGCTGATTGAGGCATCATACGTCCGGGAGGATACTCCGATTTTAAGATGCCGTGTAATGGCTAATCAACATCACACCTAGTGTGATGTTTCTTACAGATAAATATTATTATTTTCTTAATGATAACTTGATTAAATAAATGTAATGTTTTGTTAATGATAAGTGACGCTTAACTAAATTAACTATAAATGACTTATTACATAAAGTTATTATAAAGTTATTTTATTCTAAAATACATTATAGTGTCTTCAGATCAAAACTCAGACTCTTTGGGAAATACGGTTATTTTCCACTTAGTGGCAGGGAAGTACTTTTCTTTCTCAATCAGCCCAGGGATAAAAGACAAACAAAGAAAAAGTGAAATTGCTCATATATCTTTACTTTAAAGAAGCTGGAACGGTGTATTTTACCCTCAATTCAATAACAGCCCTAGACTTTATCACCTGCTGCCATTGATTTTATCTAACTCGGTCAAACGCAAAGTCAGTTGAATCGAGCACTGGGCTGATTAATAGAAAATGAGACGATGCTATGGGTAAGCGGTAAAAACCCTTATTTCCCAAAAAGTTGGCATATGCGTATTAATATACGTTTTAAGAACAAGTGAGGGCATCCTGCTCAACAATGCCTTCAGCTAGACTATCTAAATGATCTAAAATATCCTATTCTGTTGTGTCCATGTTAGGTGTATGTTCTGAGCCGTGCAGGTCAGACCCCTACTTTAAGGGGTCTGAAACAGCCGGTGTGTGACTGACAGACGGAAAAGAATAGAGAAAATCAAACCAACAAGTACTGTAGGCTATGTCCTCCGGCTACGCTAGCAGTAGGTTGTTGTGTTACTTTATCATTGTCTCTGTTTCTTAAGCAGATTTTAAAAGTGTAGCTAAAGGTTCTACATCTGGCGTCATGTGTTGTTTTAAGAAAAAGAGTTTGCCGCTTGATATTCAACTCACGTTGAATCGTTTGAACGTGAATCAATTTCAGATTTTTCCTGTCATTCCAAAAACGTGGCTGATTTAGGGAAAACGCTGGGAATTTCATGCACTTCCATATATTTTTCCGTGTACGTCGTCGAGCCAACCTGTTCCCCCACCGGCTAGAGTGCTCCAGAGTGCTTCGTCAGCGCGAGGGGCTGAGGTGTGTTCCGGTGTTCCTGTTCTTCCAGGGCCCTGCTTTAACCTTCGCCGGGGTTGCGCTGCGGCCGCTGTTGTCTATTGGCACAAAAACATTGTCAAGTGAGAACGCACCTCGTTCTTTTTTTTTTTAAAAACAGGGTGAAGGTAAGTAAGTAGAGGCGAGTAGCAAAGAGAAGGCACAGGGGAGATTAACGAGCGGGCGGTATTCACTGCTCCTGAAGAGGATGCATAAAGCAGTGGCTTTGAATGATTTATTACCGCATGCTACAATGGGAATCAAAATGGATTCCTGAGTCTGCTCAACTCTTAAATCCAGACCTGGAAGGAGTATGATTTATGGAAGTGACAAGGCAAGAACAGAGGGGATGTTCCACTGTGTGTCTTTCTGAGTATGTGTGAAACAGCGTTTTCCTGAGGCCCATTAGGCGTCACATGCGCAGGTTATGCTCACTGTGCTGCGTGGGTGAATGGGTGCTGAATGAGCTAATGGGGAGGTCTTTCCTGTGTGTAGGAAGGCCGTTTCCTTTTGATTTGGATATAGAAATGCTTTCTCCTGTTTTATTGATGCGAAGTGGTTAAGCACAAATTTCTATGACAGATAGGTTCATTAACATGTTAAGAAATTTAGTTGCATTAATGGCAATAAGAATACTGTTTCCTGTTGAGTTGTTGTCCGTAAGAATACCGTTTTCTGTTGAGTTGTTGTCCGTAAGAATACTGTTTCCTGTTGAGTTGTTGTCCGTAAGAATACTTTCTGTTGAGTTGTAGTCCATAGGATTATCATTCATGTTGAGTCGTTGTACACAGGAAAAGTGTTTCCTGTTCTATTACTAGAGAGCCTGAAGTAGACTGAAGAGATGGTACAATGAATTAATCAAAGAAACCACATCTATTATTCATAATTGACTGTCATTATACTGTTATTATAAATGTTTTCGCCTGAGTTGCGTTTAGTTCAAGCACCTTTTGTCACGTATTTCAAAAGAGCATCATACATAACTGAAGTGCTATAAAGTTAGCTAATTTCTTTTATTTAATGAGCTCTGGAGGAGTGATTCACCGCTGTCACCCCAGAGGACGTTCTACTTCCTGGGTCACTCTCTATGAAGAGAGATCCTGAAAGGATGAGGTCGTGAACAGGCCGTGATGGAGAGGTGACAGATAGAAGTGCTAGCTTGAGAAACATTGCGCTGACACAGAGGACTGTGATCTCAGCGGTGTAGGAACCCAGCGAGGAACGCCTCAACACTCTACCACTCTATGCGCTAACGAGCATTGCAAATCCAGACATGTGCAGCAGCAGCAGCAGCAAGAGCCACGCAGGGCTTGTGGACCATGTTAGCCGTTGTTTTTCTCCGTCAACTGAGCAGGACAAGGCTGGCTGGTGCTGGCTCGGTTTTCTTTCAATTTCAAACTTTCCCCAATGAAACGGATGAGAGCGGTAGTGTATTTTCTCTTGCTTACAAGTATTGCCTGTCTGCCAAACATCATGTACTGACACGCTTCAGTGCAGTGGACAACTAGTTGTCTGAAAAAAAACATTTGAATGTGTCACAAAGCCATCGTGTTTTTTTTCTTTTTGTGTCCAGTCGAGAGTTCATCCCCGGCGATTCATTTAGATGTCATGTCTGTTTTTTGTAACACATCTTGGTTGAGCGACACAAAGGGAGGGGGGAGGTAAACAAACTCTTCTGATGCAGAACTTTTTACTTTCACGGTGTGTGTGTGTGTGTGTGTGTGTGTGTGTGTGTGTGTGTGTGTGTGTGTGTGTGTGTGTGTGTGTGTGTGTG
>JAOPUA010000081.1:3277756-3282756 GCA_027122455.1 Trisopterus luscus
TTTTTTTTTTGTTTTGAATTATTAAAAATTCCCGCCGGGGGTTCTGGGGGGGTTGCGGTCAGGCCCCCCCCCCCCCCCCCCCCGGGTGACACGGGATGCACGCTACGTTCACACCGGGGTTCTATTGGCACATCCATCAGGACTTAATAACAAGCGCCCCGGCTTTATCGGCCCGCCACAGGCCTGCCGGGCGGCGGAGGTGGAGGGGCCCGGACGGAGGTTTATTGTTATGAGGACTGTGGAACGAGGGGGGGGGGAGGGGGGCGAACGAAGCTGCTACACACGCACGTTTTTTCGGAACCCGTCACGCAAGCGCGGTGCGGAAGCTGCTGCACACGCACCATGTTTTTTTTCGGAAGATGCTACACACACACACACACACACATCCTTTTCGGAAGTTGCCACACAGTTACGTCTTTTTGGAAGCTGCTACACACGCACGTTTTTTCGGAAGCTGCTACATATTATTCGCGGTTCTGAAGCCGCGTGTGTGTAGCACCGGCCGTTCATGCCGTTACATTCATGGCCATTTCCTGTTCAGCGGGTTCACCAATATCTCTGACAGTTAGCCCTAGATATCTGTAGATGTGTGAGCTTTGGAACCTCTCTAAGGGTGTATGAGTGTTTTATTAGACAGCCTGGATGCAAACTGGACAGGCTTATACGTGTTGCTGTGGCTCTGGTCGTGAATTAAGCGCGTGAATATGCACGTTGTAATATATAATGGAAAAGTGTCAGTCACTTGGCTGAGTGCTGTATGTTTATCTCTTATGCGTTTGGAATGAAGAATGTTGAATTCCTTGGACTGGGATATGGATTTGGAGGATCAGTTACAAAAGATTAACTGGATTTTTATGACAATTCATGTCATGCAGAGAGAAGGATCCGAACCTGAGATATGAACCTACACTCTCTTCTCCTCTCTTGACATTTGAGCATTCCAGCATTATTGGTTTGAGGGCGGAATTTCAATTTTAGAGATTAAAAACTCACTCGCCGATAGTGCATTTGTGAAAACTGCATGTTAATGGCAGGCTTTCAAAGACCTCTTAAAGTACACACTGAAATGTGATTGATTGTGGATTGCGACAGAGGAAAAGTGTTGCACTGTGTATTCGACTGCAGTGCGTGAGAGGTTGTTATGACTGTGGATGATGTATGATGACTATTGTCATGTATAACTAATATAGTATTTAGTATCCATAAGTTGTACGTTTGTTGTTTCCATGAACGACAAGAAACAATATCTGACTCTTTATATTTGCAAAGGAAAACATATATATATATGTATATATATATAAGTGTCATAGGGGTCAATCATAACACAGCTGCACCGTCTTATTTGAAGGAAGAAACAGAAAGTACTTGCCAATCAAATCCTGGAAGTGCTGTTTAATGTTGGCTTTAAAGGGGCAACACGGCCTCAAACACCTGGACATTGTTATACAACTTCTATTGGTGATGCACGCCAGTACTTGTTTTTGTTCTTCTCGTTATAGAAGAACAAAAATTCCCCTTATACCATTTTGTTTAGTATTTCAGATATCTGGAGGCATTTCTACGTCTCGCAGAGATATAGAAATAAGAAAAAAATGGCTGCAGAAGCTAGAATGGGGTTTAAAGGGAGATTATGTGTTCAAATCGCAGTAGCATCAACCATCATTACCATATGACAACAACTCATAATCGCTGCATAATACATTTCTGCAATGTTCCTATGCTGAGTAATTAGTCATTTAGTAAGAGGATTCACACATTTATGCCAGGCCAGCGATCTCGTACATCCAGAAGGGCTCTGGGCGGGGCTATGCTCTCAGCACCAATGAGGTCTCTAGGCTCCGTACAGCTGCCCGGTCCGAAGAGGAAACGGCCTTATTTGGTCTATCCCGGCAGCGGCGAGACCAGATGCGACCCATGCATCAAGGCTTGGACAGACAATCCCGACCTGTCAGGCAGCCATTCATTATATAACCCTTTTGTTTTCCTTTGAACATAAACTTCATGGCTGCCCCCACGCCCGTAGCCAGATTGGTCATCACTGTCCAGTCCTCGGTCATTTCCTCAGAGCTAAAGCAAAGTGTGTGAACCCAAGAACCTTTCAGAGTTGAGCAGCTCTATTCCTACGTGTGCCTCACAAAGGGACGATTGGGATTTGTTGGCCTTTGTTTGGTATATTGCATTCGTCAATTTAATACGCAGTTGATAATAAAGCATGTTATACGCATTGTTATGATACAGCGGATTCATTCATTCAGTTTACAAAAGGTTGCCTCCTGATGTTAAGAGGGGGTAACAGTCGTTTTGGTTAATGAAGGATAAAGCACACTGAAACAGATTGTGGGAAGCCTAAAATGACAGCCAGTGATAAATTGCAAATAACGATAAAAGTAAAAATACCAGAAAAATAGGACCTGGGGTGTGTTCATCAACAAAATAAGTTTTGTATCGATGTCTGGGCTGTTTTTCTACAAGAAACTATTCTGGTCTCAGTTTGTGTTTGTCCCACGCAATATATAAAAGCACAACATTGTGGTGGGTGTGTGAAGAGCAGGTTAACTGAAATATGTCTGTGTTTGTGTGTGTGAGTGTATTTCACGCATGTGAAAATTAATACCAAAACAGTTTATTATTGTCTGTCTGAATGAATGTCCTGATGTTCACAGTACAACAGAGGAAAGGACTTCCTCTCTTGATAGACCAAATGAATTAGCTGTCATACTGTGCAGCACCTGTGATGACAACAAACAACCGTAGACGTTGGCCACATAAACAAAGCTAATTTTATACGTCAACTGTTACATGGGGCTATTCCTTTGGGCTGACACAATAAACACAGGCAGTACAGTGACTTTAAATACAACTAAACCAGCACAGTGGTAGAACTACTTTCTTTGTTATACTGCCAGCATATGTTTGCAGAGATTGTGTAACAATCAGCATTTTAGCACAGGCCACCACAGCTGCCAAAACAATCTAAAATTATACATAAAGGCAATGAGATAATTAATTATGCATGCCAACCAGAAATTCATATTTTCCTCCAGACCTGTCACATAGTTTAAGTGGTAATGTTTGAAAAATGCTAAATTGTGTTAGCTTTTAACTAACTAACTGCTAACTCCTGGCTCTTATATATACATAGCTTTTGACGAAGGCTGATTTTTTTCTCCTCTGGGATGGTGGTTTCGGGTCTAGGTATGACTCAAAGCGTGGTAAAGGTTCAACACGTGGTCTATTCAGAGATACAAGGTACACAGACGTGCACTCTGGAGGTGGTTCATGAAGCATCTGCCACATCCAATTAAAACTCTGGTCTATATTGGTGTGGGCGGAATAGTAAAGAAGCTACACCTATAGGGTCTGACTTATCCCAGACCCATACAGCTTGGTGTATGGGTATGTAACTAGTAACTAACTCAGAACCGGTGTTAGCACTGCAAATATATGGTCTGATGAGGTAATAATGTAAGCTTTAATATTGTATGGTCTAATAAGCCCTAGAATAAATTAATTCACATCACATTACCCCCAGGACGATAAACAGTAGAATCCCTCATGACAATATAAACACCAATGACGTGCCAGAAAATCATAACAGCGTTCGTTGAATGCAGATTTACCAAACACACTGAAGGGGTTTAATAAATTAGCATAAAAAGTGTCGCTATGGATATATATGCTGACTGCTTGAAGTGGGAAATAATGTGGTCTAAATGATATGGAAGAGCTGTGTTTGCTTTAACAGGTGTTACTTAAAGCTGCGTAGAGAGGTACACTGCATATGATAACGGTACGCAGAACTGGATGGCCTTTCCTTAGCTTCAGAAACAAGCCGTACACAGAAAAATTATACCTCATTCCAATTTGCATACAGTTTGTGTTTATGAGAGCTGAATGTAGTATTTGTACTTCAACAGTAAAGAAAGAGAATCATGCCTACCTGCACCGTAATGAAGGCAACTGCTCATTGTAAATCTCTTGTAAGACGTATGCAAAATTATAAAAACTAGAAAACTGAACTCTGACCAAACTGATCTGATGTACTTAAAATCTGACCAATTTCAGATCAGTTATCTGATCATAAATTCACCTGTGATCCTTATAATACATTTTCCCCTCGAAATCACAACATGCACACTTCTTGAATATGGATTCTCAATTACAGTCATACAACATACGCATGTGTAGCATGTTATATTTGGACAATCTTACATAACACCCTTTAATCTATAATTCCATACCATGGAGAGCCCAAGTCCTGATGGGCTGAAGGGATAGATAATTCCCGCTGTGTTCCCCCCCCTGCTTCACTTCCGAACAGTGAATCTCCTCAGCCCTGGAACCCCACAGCGTGAAGCCACGGAATCTGACGGGTTAGCGGCGGCGTTGTACCCTTTGATTAGCGTAGCGCTTATAAGGAGCTTGTGACATCAGCAGAAAGCCAATACAGATGTCTGTCACATTAAGTTAAGCGCGCCTGCCTTTTTACAATGGCTTAAGATTTCAAAGGGCCCTGTTTGTCCTTGGCGGGACCTCTCGTCGTTTTTCAAACACGCGCGTTTGATATCTGCCACTGGCTTTGCTTTTGTGTTTGTTCTTAAAATGTCATTTATTCCGCCTCAAAGCAAGGCTAAGGCGGCTCCCGTGATGCGGCGGGCGGATTTGTTCTAGTGCCAGGGAGCAGGCGGGTGGCTCCTCCTCTACATGCATACCTGCACAATGCCCTTCACGCCAGGCCCCCCTCTGTGCCGCCGCGTCGACCGCCATGCGCTCCGTCGCCGGTGCTGACGCTAGGGGGCGCCAGAGAGTGAGCCACCATCAGCCTTTAATCAATTGGGATTTGAATTCAATATTTCCGTATGTTTGCATATGTTTTATCATTGTTCATGCAACATCCTTTCCTTATTCAGAATTTTTTTGTACTTCTGGCCAATGAGTACATTTCTCTATAAAACATCAAAAGTAAAAGATGTTGGCACATTTCTTCTACTTTTGGGGCT
>JAOPUA010000081.1:3287756-3293425 GCA_027122455.1 Trisopterus luscus
TTCCTGGCGGTCCATATATATATATATATACAGTATATATATTACACAGCAATTCACAATGCTATGGAATGCTCCAAGGCACCCAGGTATTGTGTTTGTTCATGCTGTTATATTTTTCTTAATAAAACAGGGTTAGGGGTTTAAAAGGAAAATTATCAGTTGGTAAAAAGGCGTTTCTGCCAGCTCCGAATTCAGCAGGGAAATTCAAGCAGTGTGAATTGACTTTTTCTGCGACAGAGGCGGCTGTCTGCTAACCGTCTCTGCTGGAAAGACCCGGATTATCAAATCCCTTCTGTAGCAATGTCCAATGCCACCCATCACCCGGGCCACTTCCACTGGGCTCCTCCAGACAAAGGACGTGGGGTGGTGGTCTTGGAAATCCAGTTTATTGTAAGGGGTTCCAAATAATGACCCATGGCAGTGGCGCGCCATGCAGGAGATCTCCCTGAGTGTTGGCGTGGTGACGGCTGGTTGAACACTGATTGCTCAGTGCACAACAGGTCTGCAGCCTCACAGAGTCCAATCAGTCTGACAGGGGCCAGGTGAGGCTGCTTAAAGCAGCCATCATCAACACACACTCCCGCACGTTCTAAAAGCATTAACCCCCCACCTCCCGTATGCCGTTACATCTTATTTCCGGGTCTTTCCACCATATAATAGAGAGTTAGGAGATGGCCGCCTCTGTCCTATTCCGTGCTGCCTCCAGCTCTCGACAAAGCCCTGACAGGTGTGTCTTCGTGGAAAACACCATTTTCAAACAAGCATTGCACTCTGTGGATTTCTGTCAATTGAGGCATTGCTGATGCGGTGGTGCTGTATGGTAATCAGCACGGTGCACCGGGCAAAAACAGACCGGGGGGGGGGCAATTTTCATCAGGCCATTTGCTGCACGCGCACTCTATCCCCTACAGCCAGAACCTGTCAGGGGGACAGCCTGATAGTTTATTTTACAGGTAAATATTGTTGCTTTTGCACCCAAGCACGTCCAATTTCTTTAAAAAGGTTTCCTAAGCTAACGGTACAACCCATCACTGTTGTCGTGGTTAGAAAGGCTCCATTCACACGTCTGCTTGTGTTTGAGTGTGGCCTACTGACTGCACTGTTCACACTGCCTCCAAGCAAAGAGCACTCTGGGGTGACCTTATGGTGGTCTGAGGGGAAAAAAAGTGTAAAGAAAGAGGGTAGCAATACTTTCCTCAGAATCATGAAATCCTAAATTTATCCCATCTGGTCTACAGTATGTACAGTGTGTGTTCATGATGCCTGCAAGTCGACCCCTGTTTCTCCTTCATGTTTATAGTGTATTGCTTGTTGTTGTTACCTAGTTAAGAATATATTATTCAGAGCGCAATGGAGTAATTATCCGGCCAGCTCTAGCCCCCTCCTTCAGTCCAGTGTTCAAGACACCCAGGTGTTGTGTTTGTTCATGCTGTTGTATTTATCATAATAAAACTGGGTAAGGGGTTTGAAAGGAAAATGAACAGTTGGTAAAAAAGCGTTTCCGCCTGCTCCGAACTCAGTAGGGAAAATCACACCGTGTGAATTGACTTTTTCAGCGAATATTCAAATATCGTTCAGAAAAAAACAAATGAATATTCAAAACTAATAATCATAAATTAAGGCCAGCTGTATAAATCACAAAATTGAAGGACTAACTGCTCAAAAATAAAAGCATTGGATAGCGTGGTTGATGGTTACCAGAGCGTGTAAATAAGCTACCACCCTCCAAATACCATCCAGAAGATAATAGGTTTTCCCAGCCCGGTGAAATAAGAGAAACCACGGTGGAGATTGGACTTGTGGCTCTGATTTGTGGCTCTGATAGAAAGTGTTTCTGGCCTCCCTGAGCGGGGGAGAGGACTCTTGTACCTTAATGCGGTGTTCCAATGTGGGCTGCTGAGTGTCACACCGCTCTGACCACCAGCAGAGGACCTGAGAGCAGCCAGGGGAGGGAGAACGGAGCCGGTGGTGGAGTCAGGCCGACAGGTTGGGTCTGTGTCATCATCCCAGATCAAGGAAGTTGTTTTCTCTGAGAGGAGAGGCTTTGAGTGGCCGCAAACAAATTGTATGGATGGAATAAATAAAGCAATACGGAGTTGAAGAGCGGGGTTCTGGTGGCCTTGGACCGCTTACATTTGATCAGCGATGGGCTGGAGGATTCTTTTATTACATCATTTCAGGGGAGGGGGTAGTCATGAAGTGCAGCTCTTCAGAGATGAGCACAAATTGGCCACAGGCAGCAGAGACCCCGGCCCACTCTGTGGGCCGAGTTTATTCTGGAGATGTTTTTTTCTGAATGAAGCGTCTAGCCTCACGGCACACATTTTCCTGTCTGTCATGAATGTCATGAGGTCCATCTTATCTCAAGGTATCTTAGATACACACATTTTATTTTCCTTTTTCTACACATGAATTGCCTTTAAATAGCTAGACATCAGATCAATGATGATGAACAGCCAATATCATCCATGTGGACCCTTTCATACAAGGAATGCAGCTGGGTGGTAAAGAATGTCATTCAAAACACAAACATGCTACTGCCAAAACCAAAGGCCAAAACAAGCTTATTAGTGGCTTTAAAACGTATTTGAACATCTATCGGTGTAGTTTTGCTGTTCCTACTCTAGGCGACCTGCTTTGGGCTGTGCTGACCTGCTTCCCTAGGTGACCTTTGACCTAACTCTGTTTGCAGCATCCATCTTCCACAACCCAGAGCCCAGTAAAGGTCAACTCCAAATCCTTTCTCTCGCAGTCGAGCTCTCCTTCTGTACTCTCTCCATCCCTCTGCCTCTCTCTGTTGCTTTCTCCCTCCCTCTACTTCTCTATATCTATTCCCCTATCTATCCTTCTGTCTTCCAGCTTCTCAGTGTCTATCCCTCTCTCTCGCTCTCTCTCTGTAATACTAAGATATTCTTAAGGGCCACAAGGAGACTATTCTCTCTCTCTCTCTCTCTCCACATTCTGGAGATTAAAAGGTTGATAGAGAGAGCTAGCCAGAGAGAGAGGAGTGTAAGTCCCTCGCTCTATCCACTAGATCAAAGTCAGGTTTCTCTTCCTGGTCTATTTCTGCTTTTCATCTCCTGATCCTCTGGCTCGCTCTCTCTCACTCTCGCTCTCGCTCTCGCTCTCGCTCTCTCTCTCTCTCTGCTTCACTCTGTTTCTCTCTTTGACTACGTCTCTATCTATCTCTGTCACTCTCCCTTTGAGGGTTATGACTTTTTATTGATTTTATTTGTCACTTCTGGGCAATGCAGGGAGTGGAATACAACCCATTGTTGTTGTTGTTTCAGGTTTCCCCACCCGAAAATACCTTGTGTTGATGTCTGTCTTTATCACGCACAACAGATGGGTACCCCATTGTCCGCAGCCAAACCTGTCCACATCCCTGAGCAAGACAAAAAAACAAAAAGTAATGAATTTATTTTTTGCAGACAGCTCTATTCTATCCGGAGATCCTCGCTGTGAATTAATTTAAACGTCCTTAAGAATCAGGTCAGGGTTAGGGGCTATCTCGCTGGAGGGCGCCTTCAGCAACACTGCACAGTGCTACATGTTAGAGCTCTTCATGTAACATAAAGGGTGATGTTAGGACATGACACCTGACCAGATATGACGGCAGCCTTCACCCCATCCCCTCACATTCTCCGATGTCAAAGCAACGAGCCACGTTGCCTTGACAACCTTGAGTCCCATGTTAGGGGACGTGGGACACCCCCCGCGCCGGAAACGGTCCCTGTGTGTTGATTAATCCCTGTCCAAATCTCCCTGCCTCGTCAGCGGCGCTCACAGTAGAGATTAATCAGCTCCCTTACACTCTTTAACGAGCAGTCCTTAACGAGCGGCATTTTTAACGAGGGGCCGGCCACTTAAGCCTGCCTCTAACCTCATTAACCTGCCTGAGGGGGGGAAGGACACGGAGAGGTAGGCCATTGATTGGCCGCTTTGATCCTTCACTCCCAATACACTCCCCTGCAGTACGTCTAATTGAACGTGGGTTTGTTTAGTTTTTTTTTAACATTGCCCTCATTAATCCGTTGTCCAAAATGCTTTTTAAATGGTTTTCTGGAACACCGTCCAAGGCAGGTTAGGTTGGCCCTGGTGTTAGTCATTGAGGTTGGTAACACCGGGCATGTCAGGGGGCTACTTTGGGTCACTCTTATATGTGTGCTTCGGTATAGTATATCTTAGTGTTATTCATTCATTTATGTATCTTAAAAGTTGTTATACTGATGAATTGTTACATTTAGCTCTAACCATTTTTATGGTATGCACAGTGTGAACGCACCCACAATAAATGATAAGAACTCACACACACACACAAGTAGTTACCTATATTGTCCTAGTCCAAAGACACAAACACAACAACATTGGAGTTATGCATGCAGAGATATGGACACACTGTCCATACACAGCAGAAGATGTTCTTCAGAGTCAACAGCCGAAAGACATCTGAACAAATACACCTCAACACCACCCCTGAGCCATCACGCCCGCACCGGTCTGCTGGTGACCCGTCAGCGTTCAGCTGGTTATGACTTCACCAACTCGATACTACTGTGTCAACGCAGATACAAATCTATCTGATCTAAGAATCACAACGCAGCCTTACTCTAGAAAAACATTTACCCCGGCTTGGATAGGAATAAGACTTCTATACTTCAGTTTACAAAGAGATTAAAAAAAAAGTAAATATAAAGTAAATATGTCTACAATATGAAAAGTGGAAAACGATGGAGACAGTGGAGGTAGACATTGTTTTGACCACAGTTTTCTGCTGGTGTCGAACGGTACGGATACTGCCTCTCTCCCCCGGTTTGGAAAAATGACCATCAGCTGGTGTCAGGTCCTCTTTGGAAACCATCTCAAAAAGGAGAGAAAAATGTAAAGAATGAAACAATGTGAGGGGAAAGACACTAGAAGATTGAGCAAGTTTCCCATCCCCCCGGCCGGGATATAAAGGTCAGAAACCACACAACTAGTATTGACAATAAATCACTACAGGCGAAAGTGTCTCCAAAAGTGTAAATAAGTAATACATCATGTTGTGTAGAGTAGCTCTGTATGACAAACAGATATCTCTCTCTATTTCTAACGTGTCGTTTCTGTGGCCCAACCATCATGTGACCCAGTGATCTTCTCTTTGGCCCCTTCCTAACCTTCCTTGGTTTGTAATTGGTTACCTTGGCCTGTCAAGCCCCCTCGTCTTGCTTCACCCCATTGGCTAGTTGTGTACTCAATCACATGCCTGAGGGAGAGGCTTCACCTGTCCTTGTGTATCCATGCTTTTGGCAACCGTTTTGTTAGTCATTCCCTGAGATTTCAATATGAAATTCCAATTCACCACGGCTGTTTTGTTGTAGCATTGTTGACAGATTTTTGGCTCTGTGTTTTTTTATATGCTGAAAATAAAAAAAACACCACAAATGAAGCCAATTTCCCCTTGCAATATTGTATATAGATATCAGTAATATGGGTTCCTTTACCTCAGCCTGTCAGGATGAGACTCCATACCTAGCTGGGCTTTGGGGATTATCTTAATCCACAGCCTTCAGTGGAACTGAAAGGCTTTTCAATGATTTAAGAGGGAGGACAGTGGAGGTGATACACAGCCTGTCTTCACCTGTGGGGACAGTGGAGGTGATACACAGCCTGTCTTCACCTGTGGGGAC
>JAOPUA010000081.1:3298859-3308976 GCA_027122455.1 Trisopterus luscus
GGTGGACCAACCCCCCCCCCCCCCCCCTCCCCCGGAGGACCCAAAACCAAGTTGGTCTGAACTTTGTCCCTTCGTTTGGCAATTGTCAAGGTTTTATTTGATTCATTTATTTATATGTTTATTTATTTCCTCCCCGTGTTAAAGGCTGTGTTACTCTTTTTAGTTATTTATTTTTATATCATCCTTTGGAGCCATTCTCAAGGCCGCTTCCCACACAACCCCTCAAACACACACCGGCTCCTCCAAGGGAAGACAAAAGAGGCTTGTAAAGCGCTAGTGTAAGGAGAGTAATTAGCGCCTCCGGGACAGAGCGACCGCGACAGCGCGCACACTTCACCGACACAAAATGGCTGCCAGTCAACTGTCAGCGCCACGCGCCCCGCGTCCTTGTTTGGTTCTTGAGGAATGAGTTTCCCGCCTTCCCGACGCCTTCCTTCTACACTATTTTTGCTTCTCTATTTTTATCATCCCGTCTGTTTGACTGTCTGAGGTGTTTACCAGGAGCTGGCTGGTTTTATGTTGTTCCGTGTTTACCTGCAGCCGCCGTGTACCACAGAGTATTTTTAGTGATGCTCTTCATCCAGCCATCTATCGCTCCGTCCAAAACAAACTGGCTCCGATGATGTTACTCACTGATTAAAGGTACAATTCTCCATATGTATTCCACCAGTAGCACCAGTCAGACCGTTAGAGGCATGAGGCATTGCTCTCTTTGACTGTGTTCTATAATCAGACTGACGTCTGGACTCCAGGAACCGGCTGCCACATGTTTTCCGTCGTGATGTCAGAAAGCGGTCGGCTTTTCAGTGGCTTGTGATGGATAATCAACATGACACTGAGTGGTAGAATAGGAGTGCTGTAGCAAAGCATTCCAAAGCAGATACGTCAAGGTGATCTTTTTGTTAACCTAAACTTAATGTGAGAAATCTTTAAACTGATGATTATCGATGGCACTATTCACCACATTAATATCCGTAGTTCTAGACAACACATTGTTGCATGTACGGACTTAATGGAAATATGCAATGTCTAATATAAGTGCGCATTCTTTGCTATTATTTATATATTATGAATCGTGTTGTTGTCTATACAGATGTTTCAACGAATCACTGCCAAGGACTTACTGAATGAAGTACACGGATGGTGTATTGTCCTGCCAAGATTCAAGCAAATATTCAGTCAGTACTTTAGAGATTTATTTTATTATTATTAGATATTTTATTCAAAATACTTACCTTGAGAGGTTCTATTCACTCGGATTTGCACATAATTATATAGTATAATATGGGACGTTCCTGGGCATGTCATAACACTGTCATTGCTTATCCAAGACTGAAACCACTGCTAACATTTTGGTGCTACAAATATCTGGTTGACTGTGATGGTGTGGTGCTTATCGTGTTCGCCTCCAAACCAAAATGTACTGGGTTTGATCTCCATTGTTGACAGCCTAACCTGCAGGCATCCTAGAACAAAATACTGAGAACAAAAAACCCTACCTGCTCCTTAATGGCATGTTTCTCAGTGAGCTGTATTCATCGATTTGGATGAAATCATCTGACTAAATCGTCAGATGATTTATTTTGCACTAAGACAGAAAACAAACAATTGTCTTTTGTACACCGACAGCTCTCAACACGCTTTTTGGCTCTAAAAGACAAGTCATTGGCATGAACCAACGCTTAAAAATGGATTCAGTCGTGACATTGGATAATAAATCGAGAAGCCGTTACCGTCTGTAATCTGTATCCGCCAATTAACTAATTCTGCACGCGCCTCTGGTTCCCGTGTGAAAGCGCCAGGGCCGTGGTCGGAGCTTTCTCTTTGACATCCCGCGACTGTTGGCACCCCAACTTATTAGGCTTTGGCCCGCTTCCCGGGAGCAAGGCGAAGCTCCTTCACTCAGCACCAGACCGCCTCTGAAGGATGTTTAATCCCCGTGAGTAAATCTTCGGTCCCCATATATATATATTAATACCACAGCAGTCTTCAGTTCTTGTTTCCGATTGGTCAATAATCATCCAAGGCTGTCCATTCTTTTTCAATAACGGGATAACTCTGCCTTTTACCATTTATGAATAAATGCGATACCAATCCGACATTAACCGCCAATATACTTGAAACCCCCCCAAAACAACATGCTCAAAGCACCATGGAGGAACATTTTAATTTCACCGGATTAAGATAGATAAAAAGAAAAATGTAAAAAGGCTAACATTAAAGTTGAAAGTAACTTATATCAAATTATTGTTGGTATCTGTGGCATAAGCTTTTAGTGTAAAGTGTCAGAAAGCAGCATCAGCTTCGCCTTGGCTACATCACTGAGGTTCAGTCTAATCTTCACAAAAAACACATTAATGTTGATTTGAATCCACGGTCATAACATCAACACATTTTCCAACAGATGTTGTGGACTCCTTTTCTTTGTACAGGGCTATGTTCCTAATACAAAATAATGTTAAGTTGTTGTTCCTCCATTGAAAGCTGACGCCATTCCATGTTTTCCTTCCCCTTTCCTGTTGCCGGAGACAATTGCACTCTGCGATGCGTGTGATGGCGCTCTGCCTTCACAGCGACAGCTTGTTTAAACATCACCATCTTCTCTACGTTTCTCTTGAACAATTCTCTGCTTTTTTTTTTTTTTTTTTCATCTTCCCTCATGCATGCCGGTGGCTTAAAGTGCTGCGTTCTTGTCCATTGTTACCCGTAAGCAATCACAGCCGCGCTGCAGAGTCCACAGATGGGATCTCCAGTTTACCTCTAGAAATCCTCTTCTACAGCGTCCCATGATTGACGGATGATGACGCACACCCATTGATCCATTCAATCCATTCCTCCAATAGATCTCCTCATTCTTATGTTGCAAAATGCCGGCCTTATCCGGCACACAGCGTCTGTGTGCCGGTCCGTGTGTGTCTCCCTGCTCTCTGACAGCGGAGCTCGTCTGTGGTGGCGTTGAGCTCTGCTGGATGTGCAGAAGGTTTGTAAGGCGGTTGTTGTCAATGTATGCTGGGGTTTTATGTTTTGATGAAAAGGTACAGTCAATCTCGAGTTGAAAAGATAATTGTGTGTGTGTGTGTGCGCGTGTGTGTGAATAGAAGGCCCACTTTGTGAAAACGGCATATGCAGAACACAAAGGTGTCCCCCACAGAGAGAACCGTTTGGTTTGATACTTTCAAATTCTTTCATTTCGTATTTTGTGATTCTAGTCATTTCTATCAGGAAAACATAAATCCTATCTGACATGCTATAGCTATCCTAAAGAAACGTCTTTAGAAACATAACATTGTAAATTAGTAGCCACCATCAACATAACTTCCATTGCTTTTTGATGTTGCAATATCTTGGGATTCATATTATTAACATGAATGATGGTTTATACAATTTGAACTATATTTATATATCCCTCTATAGCTTCTGTCCCTATTTGATATTAATACAGTATATTTCATTTCATCACATGTAATCTAATTTCCACCTCACCCTATTGTGTCTTTTCTTATGTGTTGTGTCTTTGTATCTCAACCTATTTCATCTTATCTTTTCTTTTATGAAGTTGTATATGATCTGATCTGGGGGAAGGCTGTCTCCACAACCGAGGGGAGTCTGGGGAAAGACAAACACAGCTTATAAAAGTCTGAAGTAGAGGTCTGAA
The DNA here is from genome assembly GCA_027122455.1 of Trisopterus luscus. Taxonomy (NCBI): domain Eukaryota; kingdom Metazoa; phylum Chordata; class Actinopteri; order Gadiformes; family Gadidae; genus Trisopterus; species Trisopterus luscus. The sequence continues at coordinate 3,302,515 of JAOPUA010000081.1, forward strand.
CTGAAAGGTAAACAACCTGCTGGGTAGGTAGTAAACATTGATCAGATCACAACAATACTGCAGTTTATTGCAACTAGAAATGAAGGTCACACTTTCTTAAGCTTTTAATGTGATCCATCGATGTTTCGATGAGAGCGTTTAAAACAATGTGATTGCAGTTAATACAAGTCGATATACAACTAGGTGATTATTTTAAACCGATGCGTTTGGCTCCCAGGTAATATATTATTCTGAGTACGATGCACCACCCAACAAAGTTTCTCCTGTGAATTCAGAAAGAGATGATAAGGTCTAATAATAAGAGTCAGGGGGTGTGAAATGAAGTAAATTGTATTTTTATTTGTCAACGCTGTGTTCAAACCAACTAGCCTGAGGACATTGAGCTCTAAACAAGTTCCCTCGTTGGTCACTCACCCTGGCTGTTTTTTCCAAAAGCTGTCAAAACTAAAACTAAACTTAAACTAATTTATTATTCATTGTTTGGCAAACGAGAATCTCCAGACTCCATGGAGATAGCAATGGAGGAACCACTGACCGATTCAAATCTTTTTCAGTCTTTGTTTGGAGAAACCAAGCTAGTATGTCGTTTCCATCACAACAGCGCTTTCACTCACCAACTCAGGATGATTAAAACGTTTGTTCAGTCGCTCCTTGAAGATATGGTGAAAATGCAATATCTCTGAAGAGTGGATGCTACCAAAATCAATCTGTAGATCGATACATCGATATAATATCTCTCTCTCTCTCTATGTCTCTCCCCCGTATCTCCTCTTGGTCATGGTGAGTCTTCAGAAACACAATCCATATCCATATCTATAGATACAGATTGAGATATCTTCTTATAGATATCGATAGATATGAAGCCCTGACCTTCAGATGATTTTCAGGACCGCAGCAGAGAGCCAGCCCCCTCCCGGGTCTCCACTGGTTCCACTGTTCCAGCCCCTGAGGGGGGTGAAGAGGGGTTGTGGGCGCATATATCGTTATATATGAATGTATGGGATTTATTACTGTGTGATGTGTTTATTCATGTTGATTTAACATGGAGATATTTGATTGTGTGTGCACATGTGTGTGTGTGTGTGTGCATTTGATCGGTTTGCCTCTGGATGTCAGTAAAGAACCAAAACGCTTTTTTTTGGTGAGGACAGAAGAGTGAAGAGAGTGAGTTGTGCTGTGGCAGTACGATCGCTCCCTCTGGACTTGAAGGAATCATACGTAACCTTTTTGCGTGCTAATATCCCAAAACGACATCTTCTACTTTCTGTTGACTTATATGCTTTACATTACCCAAATCGTTTCCAACAGTGTTCAAACTAAAAGTCCATAGTTTTATTCACGTACGTCACGTGTCAATGGCGTAATATGCCCTTTACCATTCACTCCGTAAGAAGAGACATTTATCCATTTTCCATCTCGATCTAGCTAATGATGGGCTACTCTGATGGGTTGCCCATGCCAGCCCCCACAGTAGTGCAGTGTGTTTCCTACACAAATACTTTTCTTGGACACGGTCATTTCTAGCTTGTATATGTTTATCCATCCGAGAGAACGACGCCGCCTGCGATCGATTGTCTTTGCCATACTTCACTCATATTTCACTGTAGAGCTGTCCGCAACACATTGATTCTCCCTCTCCGCAGCACTCTGAGGACTGAATGGCCACTCCTCTACGTGCAACACTCTGAACCAAACCGTGCACATTCTGTGTATTTGTTTGATCTAGAGTGTTGAAGGATTGTTGTCTGCTTTTCCCTGCAAAGAAGACTAATAATAGAATACATCTGGGGTTCGCTACTCAGTGTGAGCCACGCTTCTCTTTCCATTTTGTTCCAGGGTGTTTTCCCAAAGTCCAAGAAGAGTGATCGCAAAGCAAACAGAAACCGGGCCCTTTTTACTGAGTTAAAACATTTCATTAGACATGATACAGACATGATGATAAGACTCAATATTTTAAAGACATAGGGACACACACTTTTACGTACAGAAGGAAGGCAGTGGACGGCCTGCCGGGGCTTGTGTTCGATGAGGGGTTTCAGAGCCGCCATTTGTTGAGGACTTGTTGGCCCCTCAGAGGAGGCTGTGTTGGCCCGCCGTGTCTCCCACTTCAGTCCAGCGCTGGCCGGGGCCAAGATACTGAGCGAGCGATCCTCACAAAGGCTGAAAGAGCTTCTGCAGCAAGGAAGAGTCTGGGAATAATAAGGTGTATTTTTAACATTAAAGCATGTCAAACTATTCTAGTAGTACCTGCAGAGTCAGACCAGTAGACCTGCCTTCCTCCAACAACCCCTTCTCTCTCTCTCTGGGACTTCAGATGGGGTATTAATGTTTGATGAGGTTGGCAGGTTAATCCAATCTTATTTCAAAGCGGTGACAGCGGATCATCATCTTGTGTCATGGAGGAAATGTCTCTTTTATTTAATCAGAGGAATCACCTACCACCCCCACCCCCACATCCCAAATTAAATGTTGTTATCCTTATTCTCATCGTGATTGGATCACGTGATCAGCATTTCACCCTCGTACTCTCCGTGGTCACTTCTGCCGATGTCAATATTCTGGAGTCCCCAGTCGGCAGAGGCAGGGCTAATTGAGTCGTACCAATCCTCACTTGCCGCACTGGCACTGGCGGCGTCCTCTCTAGACAGGAAGTGAATTGTTGTAGCCTAGGTTACGGCGATCGCGTTGTTTTAGATGAGGCGAGCGGTGTGGAGAGAAATGAGTCATGAGTGTTGATTAAACTCAATGACCGAGAGACACGGCCAACTGAAAGGACATGACGTCTGTGTTAGTGGGGAAGTTTTGAATTCTCATTATCTCACGAGATGGACAGGAAGTTCAGACTATATTCAGCACTTGCACATTTCCTGCGGGCTTGAGAGAGTAAAATACGTTATTGAAATAGTAATAGGAGAAAGTTACCTTTGTAAAAAATAATAAAATAATAATAAACCATGGAGAAAAGTATGTATATGTATATATTTATATAAAGCACACAAGTTAAATATATAGTGCGATAGTCGAGGGAGTGCTCCCAGCTAAAGATAAAGGTTGAATTATTCTGGTCCCTGTGTGTTTGGTCAGATCCATCCACACCACCAACCCTAATGCCCGTCCTTCCTTTTCAATTTGTTCAATTTTCACATGCTCCTTTAATATCCTCGGTTGGTTTGCTGTTCAAACAGCTATTGCCGCTAGCACCAACCCCGCCCACCTGCCTACCCACAATGCACTGGGGAGAAGTGGTATTTTATTTCTCTCTCTGAACTAGGGGAAGAATATATATAGGAACCAAAGGTTACTATTTTGTACACTTGTCTTTGAATTCAGGTATCATGAGAATATATACAGTATATACGTATATATATATATATTTCTATATATGTATGTAGATATCCAATTAGTTCATACAAAATTGCTTTGCACGGGTTGAATCAGAAGCAACAAATTGACATTTTGTTCCTGTTGAATCACTTTGATCTGCTAATTTTAGCTTACATAATTGTATACGTTATATTAAAATATGTATTTTCTTTTCTACCGTTTGCACATTACAGTGAGCCAAACAATGCAAGTTCCAGTCCTCGGGGGAAATTAAACACCCAGCTAGCCATCACATATCCGAAAGGTAACCTTTGCATGCACATCACGCAAGATAACGTTTTGTCATGAAAAAAAACACAAACAAAAAACCGCATGATCAACTACAAATCGATTGATTCATTATTTATGTATCCCTGTATTTATTTATTTATGTTCTGTGGAAGTGCAGTGGGCAGTATGAAATAATGAAATGTGTCTGCATCTATCCATCAAAGCCAGGGGGGGGGCATAAATACAGCATACTTATGTCCCAGAGTTGTGCTGCATTAAAGGCCTATACATTCTGTCAACTGTTTTCTATCTATTTTATTAATTGTGTTTATATTGTACAGTCTTCGCAATAACTAAAGAAAATACACGCGGTACACAATCAAGTTTGTAAAAGACAAAGACTGGTTAGGGTCCAGAGCTAGGAGCCAGAAGGGGGAATTGTCAAACCTGTTCCTTGTATTTCTGCACCTATAAATGCCAACAAATCCCTCGGACTGTGCATTAAAACTCTCTGTGATTCTGATGCTTGACATTTAGATTCAGCATTCAGAGATCATAATCAACCGTGTTGTGATACCTTACAAATTCTTCCACGAGCCGACAGACGAACAGTCAAACACGCACACGGATGAGAGTGTAATTGTGGTTCCTGAGTGTGTGTTCAGCGGCGGCCATGTTGTGAGCCCGGGTTTCAACCAGGCTGGATTGTGCGCAGAGGTTTATGTTTTTGTGACGCTGGGTTATTTTCATACACAACTCTGAGCTGTCTCTCTGAGCCGGAGCTCCGTCGCCTACACAGAGGTGTGCACCGCGAACGCACACACATGCTCACAATCATGAACACACACACACACACGCGCAAACACAGACACACAGGTACATACACGTGTGTGTACACACACACACGCACACACGCATCCAAACATGCACACATCCACACTCGTTCTCACACACACACACACACACACACACACACACACACACACACACACACATCCACACACTCACGCACACAGATACATGATATATGTCCACGTCCTGAGCCTATCATTTAGAATTGACAGTGAATTTGCTTAGCAGACAGGGCTGCAGCCCCATATCAAACACAATAAATAACCAGCTTATAGAACACCATAAATAATACCCATAACATATATTTATATGTTAATACATATCTATAAATTACTCTTGGCAGCACACCAGGAGAGGCAAATTGTAAACCCACAAATGAACTAGCCATGCATTCATTTAATAATAATATCTGAGACACGGGGCCAGAGAGCCTCCCCTGAGGAGGACCAGACCGCCATTCCAGAGGTTTTTCTCTTTTTGCTGATGCCGTGTATTTGTGTTGTCATGAGCCGATGACCTTCGTGGGGCTCGTATGTATGTCTGCTCTGTGTGTCTGTACTGTGTGTCCGTACGGACCACGGTCCCAGCGTGTCAGAGGAAATCACCGTCTTTATTTCTCAATGTCACGTGCAGCGTCGGTGCTCCACGCCTCCTCGTTACGCTGACGCCGCAGAACGGCGGCCGCGGAGGAAATCTCACCCACGACAAAGCGTGAGTACTGTATTTTGTTACGCATCTTCAATGTCAGCTAAACATCTGCCGCTCTGTTCTGCATTATTTACTGCCACGTATCAAAGGGGTTCTATCGAACCACCAGGTGGTGGGGTGCTGATTAACTTTTACTCGTGATCGTGCATGAAGAAGACTCCGATAAACAATTAGACAGCGCGCAGAGAAGCCCTACAGGAGGTCATCATCGTGTTTTACTGTTAGTGGTAACGCAGTGCATTCTGCTCATAAGCTCACAGCTCAGAAAAAGACTCTCAAACATCACGGTGTTTCCATCACCGCCCCCACTGCACTCGTCACACTCGCGCGGTGGACGGGGGGGTCCCCGGCCGATAGGGGGAGCTGTGGGCCCCTGTGGTGGGGGGCTAGTGAGGCCCTTAGACGCGAGCGGGGGTTTAGGGCGATGCGAGTAAAAGCTCAATTGACTTCACTTCACTTCTGATGTAGGGAACTGAAATTGCTTCAGGGAAAATGCTTCGACCTCCCAGAGGTCAGCCGCAGCGCACGCGGCTGGAAACCCATGTCCTCCTTCATTTATTTCTTTTTATAAACCTCTGAGAGACGGAGGTAGAAGAAGAGGAACGGGAAGAAGAGTGGGTGTTTTTTTTTGCTCTGCTTTTGTTTTTTATTTTCGACCCAGGTCAAAAGAGTATCCAGGAACCCACTCAGGAAGGGGGCCGCCCGTTTTGATGATGGACTCGTAACGAAAAAAAAGCAACACGCACACACACACACACACACACATAAACACGTGCACATTAATTCACAAACAATCCCCCCTCTTCCCCCACCCCGACGTGTTGAATAATTAATTAGCATTATGTTGGTTACATTCCACCATACATCATCCACAGGACAGTATCGTGTTCCCCATCGGCACCATCTCACGTGCTAATGAGGAACCCAGAGTGAACCACACGCACACTGCTGTGCTACACCACCGTGGTACCACAACGCACCCCCAAGTCACACACTTAGTCCCAGTCCCACAACTATGGCTACCCTGTTGGGTTCTGGGGTCTCTGGTGGGGACAAGCTGGAGGAGTAGCCACCAGAAGAAGTACTCACCAGACGCAGCGCCCAGTACGTAGCGTGTGTGTTAACGGGGGGGCCGCGTCAGTCCCCAGTTTGTAATTGAGGTGTTTAGGCAGATCAAGATAAATGGGTGCATTAGTGACACATATTGTAGCAAATGATATGCGCACTGCAGATATGGTGTGTGTGTGTGTGTGTGTGTGTGTGTGTGTGTGTGTGTGTGTGTGTGTGTGTGTGTGTGTGTGTGTGTGT
>JAOPUA010000081.1:3354634-3364697 GCA_027122455.1 Trisopterus luscus
CCCCCCCCCCCCCCCCCCCCCCCCCCCCCCCCCCCCCCCCCCCCCCCCCCCCCCCCCCCCCCCCCCCCCCCGTTTGTAGACTTGTTTATTAACACACTTGTTTATTCACACACACACACACACATCTGTGGCGCCATGGCTGACGGCTTAATGTGGATACAGAGATAGTTTTTTTGGAGAAGCGCAAAAAAAAAAAGTCCTTATAATTACAACGGGACTTTAAACGTCTGCTTCTGTCTCATATCTGCTGGAGTGGGCGCGCTGCCATCCTCCATCCCTCACATTTGGCCCCTCTAATGACGTCTAATAACGGAGTCGGCCAGAGCCAGCTCCCTGCCAACCATTGTGCCGAATCCTGCCGATGATGAGTCGGAATAAGTGCGGTGACGCAGGAACTCTCTGCCGCCGTGAAGCGGCGCTCTGTCAGGCTAAGAGCTGTCTGTCAAAGGCACTCAACATCTGCCCCGCCGCCACCGCCGCTGCCGCCGCCGCCGCCGCCGCCGCCGCAGTAGTTTTCAGTTCCGTCGTGTGAAACTGTTTATCTTCGGTTCTGTCTGTTGGTTTGATATAAATATACACACTCATACATGATTCAGTAAAGCTTTATACCATTGGTTTTAATACATGGATAGGTGTATGTGTGTACTGTGTACACTCACACACACACACACACACACGCACGTATTCATACATGCATGTACCTCGCACGAGCCAAAGGAGCGCGGGATTTCCACGTTAGCTCGGAGCCTGGAGTCGTGTTTATGAATGTGAGTCTTCTAAGAGACGCAGCCAACGTGAATTCATGCTCCTCAGCGTTCCGGCATTTGGCTCTTTCATTGTACAGTACAGTTTGCGCAACACGTCCAAACAAACCCCACCACTTTTCCCTCTCAATAATATAGCCCAAGGCCAGGCACTGGGTTACAGTCAAAGCCTTTTAATTACAGCCAGCTAGCGATGTGTGCGCTCTCCTAAATCAAGCCTGTCGGCTGTGTTGTCGAAGCACGCCGAAGTGTAGCCCGCCAACGAGCCTCGTCTTGTCAATAACACACAACGTTTGCCTAAAACAGGAAGAGTTGATGCGTCCTATTTATCGTCTTTGGCGACTTTGGAAGAGTTAATGGCAAAAGCCTTTTTTTGTGTTTTCTTCAAATGGCAGAGCATCAAGATTGTCTAGGTAGAAATATCTATGGATTCTAGTTTTTTTTCAGCAAGAGACATGTTTCCAGGCCATGCTGGATGTTCATGGATGATCATTCAAAAGTCAGGAGTAGTGAAGGCCCATTTCTACTTCGGGGTCAGTTGGTTGAATCGGTGAATGTGTTTAGCAACGGCGAGTACTGCAGCAAGGGCGGTACTGCAGTCCATTGCAGAACCATCTTCTAAGAAAAGAACCATGAATGCAAGAGGGCCAGGTGGTTATTCGGCACAGAAGTGTAATTTTGCCCATTCTTGAATCCTTTCTGAGAAGTTTCCACTCTTGGTGAGCCATTTCAGAGCAAGGATGTTTACCACATACCATATGCTAGCCCTGCATTAATGAAAAATGCCATGTCGACCTTTATTCCCAGGTAAAAAGTATTTTTGGTTATACTTCTACTCTTTTAGCGGACGTAACATGGTACTAAAGTGACTGCCTTTTATTGAAAGCTCTCTCCTGAACAGCCTGGCCACTAAACACTTACCTTCTGACTAAGAGCACACGCTCGCCTCCACCGTGCGCCCTTCATCACTGTACCATTCACTTTTATTATCACTTTTATCCAGCTGACCAAGCCATCCTATACACAAGTGTTTTAGTGACATGTTACAGCATGGGTACATCAATTAACCATTTTTTAGCATTTTAATTATAGGCCTTGTTATATAGTATTAGCCTAGCATATAAGTCTATTTAATGTATAGATGAATACTTATTACTGCATTAGCTAATGTTAACTAATGGTTGATTCATCTCATCTTATTGTAATTAATGGTTAATTAATGTAATCGTGTTGTAAGGTGTTACCCATGTTTAATACAATGAAAGGTACGGCCGTCCCCCCTCCCCCCTCCTTATGGGTGGCCCGCAGTTTGAAAACCCCTGCTCAAGGGCACCTCAACAGCTTAGCCGGGAGGAGTCTGGGAGCAGACCTGCCGCCCTGCTCCAGAAGACATTTGGGGTTTTACGTGAATTCTGGAAGGATTGCCAGCCACTGCACTGATTCTGACCTTCTCATGACAATCGCTACTGTTCCTCTGGCTTTGAAGTCAGATATTAATTATATAAACGCTGGAATAATTGTGCCCTCCGGCAGAGTGTGTGACGCAACAGTCCTCGTTTAATGCGAGACGTCTGGTGTCATATGTTAAAGAATGTCAATCATCTTCCAGGTGGGGTAAAGGCTGCTACTGTTGGGCTGCATTCCTCTGTGTCTCGCCCTTTCTGTACGTGGAGATTTGTGGACCGCAGACTTGTTTTAAACATTTCACAAGCTTCCTCATCAAATCTTGTTTGAACGTTGACAGCCCTCTCACAACCTTGTGGAAATAACGCAAGAGAGTGGAATTGATTTAAACTTTTTTTTTTAACCCTTATCTCTACATCTTCCTAATTCCTCAACAAGGTTTCCTGTTTTCCTAGAAGCGATGTTAAGTGGTCATTATCCAAATGTTTACGATTTTTTAATCCCTGTAATTTAATCCTTGATTGCTCAGAAACAGTTCAAAAGAATGTATGTATTCAAATATATGTCAAATATATTGTGTGTGTAATATATATATATATATATATAATATTTCTTCATTTTACCTTTGTCCTTTATTGATGTATGATCCACAGGTCGATGTATGATCGATTGATGTGTGATCTACAAGTCGAGCATAGCGGTCTCGGCCCACTAAGGTGTCTCTGCTGACCCAAACCCAACGCACGATGCAACGCATCCATTTGATGGAGCTCCCCCCTGGGTTGGGGTGTGGGACAGAACAGGCTGATGTATGAGGGTCGCCCCAAAACAAAGCTCAGCTCGACCTGCCTCACTGTGCCGTCTTACTTACAGTACCCTGAGATGTTCCCCAACCAGGGGCGCCTCATCCCATTCTCCATCTCGCCCCCGTTGTTTGTTTTGATGAAAGCAGTGTGGACAGAAGGTCACATGACTCGGCTTGTTCCGGTGGACCAATAGGATCCCCCGGAATGCATCTGTGACCCATCATCTCACTGGTTGAATGGCCAGCGTCGACCTGTGACCTCTGGAGGGCATTTTCTGCTGCTTCTTGAGGTGTTTGTTGTGTATTGTTGCTGTGTGGAGATGAAGTCGTCCATGCTGTGATTGTCGTCAACCTCCCTGTGTCACTTTGGATTACATCTTCTGCTAAATGAATGAGCACAAGTCAAATGCACGTATTTCATGTGCTGAGGTAAAACGATGAGTAGAGTTACAGGGATTTATTTTGTCAATCAAGTGCTCATCAGTAGAAGTTGTGACTTTGGCAAACCGTTAACACTTTGTGAAAGTGATGAATGAATGGCAACCTAAACAACTAACCCTGGTAAAAAGTTTAGGTTTACATTAATTTCACAATGTAAGTCTTGAAGGAGATGAATAAGTAAGTATTATCATAAACTTGTCCTACCCTTTATTAACATGATGGATAGTGTAGTTGCTAGGATGTTATTAGGGAGTCCAAAGGTACTGCGTTTGATCCCCAAAGGAACTCTTGCTCTAGGAACCTGTAGGGCTCCTAGAGCAAGATGTGCTGGCATGTGTCTGAATCTACTGTGAGTCTCTTTGGAGGAAAGCGTTGGCTACGGATGACTCAAACGGAAATGTAATTTCCCACAATGCTCAAGTGGTTGTTAGCCAATCAAGATGAGTGGCAGAAGTGAGGTCACAGCGTGACTGACATCATGTTTAAGTCCACGTATCCATAGGTTGACAAGGGAATAATGCAGTGCTTTGAGCGTGCAAAGCTGTAAGCCACCAAGACCCTAATTAACCCAGTCAGTAGAAAATTACAGATTCAAATTCCCCTCGGGGGGAGGGGATGTATCGGGGGGTTGAGTTCATGCTTTCCAGCGCCGCTACATTATGTCATTCTGAAACATAAAGGGGTTCTTGTGGAAATCTGGGTTAACTGGGGGTAGCACTCCATTAAAGTAAGCATTATTTAAACTAACTAAAGAGTATTACAAGGAAATGAAGTCCCACTTGTTTTCAGGCGAGTCTTATTGATTATTGATTTCCCATCAGAAGTTGAAATCCTCTCCAGGAGCAATATCTCTGTAATGTGAAGTATGATTTAAGACTCAAAGCTTGCCTGAAGCAAGGCTGTCTGAAGCTATTAAAATGGATCTAACCGTCCTGATATGTATCATCATTGCAACCCTGGATATCTCCCATAACTGAATGCAGCTGTCATGTTATGGAAAAGTGTGAAGGGAATTTGGAGCTCGCCACAGTGTAGAGTTGGAGAAAAAAAAAGTGGTCTTCTAAAAAAAACACATGGTTTCCTACAATTAGTCATGAATGTAAAAACTTCCAAAAAGGTATCTTTGATCAGGACACAATAACTCCCCCAAGTTTTGTTTTATGATGCATTCGTCAAACGTAATTATATGTATTCTCTGAGGGCCACATACTTTATGGAAATGTGTATATTGAGACATTCCTTGAGACGATGTGAAATGCTTTTGTTATGGGAACAACATTATCGACGGCAGCATGCGGTCCAAACACCAGCAGCAGGGGACTTCTAACTGATGGAAACTGATGAAAATGGTTTACTTTGGGGATTTGACAAAATGCTCCTTGCTGATCTCCGCTTCATGTCTCTTTGCTTACAAATAATTTCAAACCAAGTTTATAATGACTTCAAACCGTGTTTGTACAATTCCACCCTCTCTCTCGCTCTCTCTCCACCCCCCCATCACTCACTCCCTCCATCACCCATTTCTCTCCTCTTCCCTCTAAAGCTTTCTAAGAATACTACTCCCCTAATTGCCTTTTATATCCGAGTCACAGGCCGTTCACTGTTGCTGCCAACATCAGTTCATGTTTTCCACAAGACTACAAAGGCCTTTGTTCTGGGGGTTGGAACTAAAGATCAGCCCTGTGTTCTCAGAGTTCTGTTGTGTTCGGATCAAAGAATAAATCATCAATGTTAAAAATAACATGTAGAAATAATAGGAGTGATACTGTGGCGGAGGCCGTGAAGGAATGTGTATAAAGAGAACCGCTGGTGTAAAATAAAGCAATGTTTTGGCAACCTCTCAATTAAAGAACACAACAACAAGTAGGCCATCTCCGTCCTTCCTGTAACAAGCCTCCCCAGTGTATTCAACTCTGTTGCTTTCCAATTCAAATACGGTATTTCTTAGAAACCGCGACGATGCGCTTACCTTGGATCACAGATTCATCCTGTGCCTTTGGTTCCCCGAAAACCTTTTTTATTCTGTTTTATTTATTCCACCCCAATGCTGTGTTGAGCAATGGTCAATGGACAATGGTCTCTACTGCAGTGGCATCGCTCGCTTTCTTTTCAGATGTCACCAAAAAACATAGCACTATTGCAGCTCTCTTCAGATGGTGAAAAAGATCATTTATTTAGTGTAAAATGACTTTTGGAGGAAGGCTGAGGAAAAAGGGATTGTGAAGTTAGAGAAATGATTCCTGGGTCTTTCTGGTTGGCGGCCCAATCTTCCCGTGTCCCTATAAGCCTGGATCAGGAAGTAACCCACCAGGAACCTGGTCTTTTTATTCATCTCTTATTCCCGTTCTCCCTGGGTACCTGCGGGGTGCCGCTCGATGTGATTGTTCTGATTAGATTATCCTATCCCGTGTTTTGACCCTCCCAGCAGACCTCTGGTCATGCTACTAGACCACGTTACCATCGATCTTGCTCCAAGTGGTCACGTTAGCGGATAAACTACTACCACCATTGTCATGAAAGACTACCATTGAATGAACTGTTCAAGAGGGTGAAGGCCCTTTCTGGGCTTCACCTTTTACGACGGTTAGAAATGGTAACGAGAAGGACGATTCAAGATGGTGCCCATGTGAAGGTCTGCCCCACCTTAGTGACTGCTGCTTTTTGATACATTGATATGAATGAGACACAAAGGGTTTGAACCTGAACCTTGTTGCTCATGTCCAACTCTACAGTCTTAGAAAGTTCCAGGAGTTTTAGTTGGTCTTTATTTCTGCTCCCACCCTGGTGCATCCAATGCCTATTGGTCTGGTTCGAAGAACAAAATTTTTCCGTGTCTCTCTCGACCAAGAGTTTCTTTCTGTTTTGTCCAGGCAGAATATCTACACAACACTTCTGGTCTATTTCTGTTCAAGTCGCGGCTTGGGATTCCAAATACCACTTAAGTCCATCTGTCAGCGTCTTTCTGGACCTGGACTAATGGCGGCTGAGTCGAAAAAGCCATCTTGTGAACGAATCGGCCCCATTCTCCAACATTAACCTTTTCTCTGGTAAATTGCTCCTTCAATTTTTCCCCCATCCATTCTACCTTCCAGATCTTAAGTATTACAAAAACAAAATTGGTGTTATTTTGGCCCATTATTGTAGCTTCTCCCCCTTCCTTATAATAGTTCCTGGTTAAAATTGGACTCCTATATGTACTGTATAGAGGAAGGACTTGCATATACACAGAGAATACGGCACTGAAGTTTGTCCCATGTCAGAAGTTGATGGTAGCTCATAACTCAATCCTAATTTACATAAAACCTGAGCAACATAAACAAACCTCAAATACTGCGAATGGATGAGTGTGTGGAGGAAGACAAAAATGAATGGTATATTATGTTATTATTGGTCAATTTATTGCTGTATGAATTTAATTATATGAATCATATATACTGAGTCATATTTATATTGTCTTATATATCTATACAACATTAAACAAAACACAACAAACCCTTTCCCCCTACAAGTAAAATTTAATGAATTTTTCCCAACAATGCAATTAACTTGGCATCACCTGGTTTCATTTACCTCTGCTGTGAGGTAGCTAAATCAGCAAACCATATTTTATTAAGTCAATAAAGATGCCAGTGTGTTATATGAAACAAAAGCTATGTGGTCCTTATTGAAATTGGTTTGTTTGACATTTGATGCATGCATAAAAGATGAAGATGAACGTTTGTGAAGCTTGCTGGGAAACCCTCACAGCCTTGTTAATCTTACTCTTTGGTATTAGCTTTTATTTATTTATCGTTCTGTTCCATCTTACCGGATATTTATGAACTAACTATAAAAGTAGGGAATTCTGGAAACTGTCACTCATGCTTTTAAAATTCTGTTTCAAGACAGATGAAACTGTCAGACCAAACTTTATTGTCTCCTGTTCTTCTTACAGTGGCCTAATCTGGTGTTACTCCTAGTCCCCACAGTACAGGGACACAAACAAGTGATTATACTGCAGGGGGATGAGAGTGAGCGTCACACCGCCATAAGAAAGGGTGTCAGATCCCCACATGTTTATGTGGTGGTTTAAATGTATGGATGCAGAGAGAACACTGGTCGTTCTGACATGGTGTCGAATGGGAAAATCTGAAAGAAATCCACATTTATACATTCAAGTATTTATCAAGTGATGTTCTACAACTTTTGGTCAAATGATTACATTGATGGTGATTACACATTTTGCAAAATAAATGCATGAAAACTATCTGTACAGTATTTTTCCATGAGCTAGTGATAAAATCACAATCCCTCAAAACATGTGATAGTATAATTTATAATTCTCGGTTCAGTTCAGCTCAGTTTAACTTTATTGTCCCAAAAGGGAAACTTGTCTTGCAGTCAGGTACGCATAAATTCTAGCAGCGTTGATCCGATGATGTGATGATGCTTTGATGCAACCGTGCTTTGATATGGATAGATTGGATGGCCAAGGTCACTTCTGCCCCAGATGTGGTGTTGAAAAGGTGTTTACTCACCGTTCTAGCACTTCGTAAACTGTGTATCCAGTGAATCATTGCGTGTTGCGTATTGCTTTATACACACTTGTAGGGATAATGTGTGGATAATGTGTACACACCCACCCGCACACCACATTGTCTGTACACGCTTCCATGTCTGAGTGTAGCAAATACCAACGCAAGAATCTCTTACACAACTATGAGAGAGGGAGGGAGGGAGAGAGAGGGAGGGAGGGAGAGAGAGAGAGAGGGTCTGGTTTGTCTCACTAGCTAGAATCCATAGACTGCATACAGACTAGCATGAAGGCAGCAAGACAAACTTTCTCGTGTGGAGGCGTGTATCAAGTTCAGGTTGTGACCCCACAGCGATGGGGTCAGGGGTCGTTCAGGAGTCAGGAAGCCATTGTTTTTGGAAAGCCGGTTGATTTGGTTATTTAAAGTGGCTGGGACAGACACCCGCCCCCCCTCCGCCCCTTCCTCCCTCCTCCATCCCTTTTACCACAGGCAGGCCTGCAGACTATCAGCCAGCCCACCACATCTGGAAACCACCCCTCGCCCCCCCTCTTCTGGCCCAGAGGAAACACAAGGGAGGGAGGGAGAGAGAGAGAGAGAGATAGAGAGAGAGAGAGAGAAACTCGACTTGCGTTCTCTCAGCCCCCTCTCTCAGTTCCCTCCCGCTTCATCCAACCCCCCATCTCTTTATCCGTCTCTTTGTCTCTCTCTCTATTAAGGGAGAGAGTTGTAAGGATGAGTGCAACGTCCATGTGAAACGTTGATTGCATCAATACCTGCACAAATTGTATTCTATGTGGTATATAGTAATTTATTACATAATGCAATTAATTAGCGGGGGGGGGAACAGTATATGACTTCTCATCCTCAAGCAGTGTGATAGCGCATCAGTATGCACCAGAACGCTCACCACACACTCACAGTGGAGATGTGGAATGATGAAACTACCCACTTAGAGGGTGTTGGACGATTAGGGGGCCATGTTGGAACAAGAGCCAGGGTGGGGGTTTGGCCAGGACACAGGGGTTAGCTCCCCCTACTCTGCAGTAAGTAACACGGTATCTGACCAGAGGCAGGAGCTCGGTTTAACGTCTCATCCAAAGACGGTGCTCTTCGACAGGACAGAGTCCACCAAATGTCCTGGTGCAATGGGACCTTGGGGATTTTCCATTGGCCAGAGTGGTGAGCCCCCCCCCCTTACTGGTCCTCAGACTCCTCTACCAGCACCAACTGGTCTCCCAACCAAGGATAGACCAGGACCAGCCCTGCTTAGCTTCCAGAGTAGCAAGTATTACGAGGCAGGTACCCATGGAGCTGGCAAAATATGGGTAAATATTATGTAGACTGTTTTTGTATATATAATGTAAATAGAAAGTTATAATTGGGTGTAATTATATATGTATTACCTTGTTACCTGGTTGTTTTCCATTTATTTAAGTAAACACTATTTTGGGAAGCTTGAATTATGTTTTTTATGAACATAGAAATAGACTTGCTAGAATGCTGGTGGTTACCACGTTGGTCTCATTACCAAAACCAAAACATTTACTTATTTATTTCCATCCTCATATTTCTCTCTAGTCGTTCCATACTCTCCAGCCTCCATTTCTTCAATGAGGACCTCAAACCTATCAATTACAACCTACCACAGGGAAAGCGTTTGAAGGGGAGTGCACTGTACTGTTATCTGGAGGCCGTAGAGCGCTGGTCTATAGGAGATGTTTAAGACAGCAGCTCACGAGGAAGAGCAGGTTGACTCGTCCAGGTGTCCCTGAGCGAGACACCTCACCCTGACTGCTCCTGACGAGCTGGCTGTCACCCTGCCTGGTCGACTCGGTGTGTGAATGAATGGTTGTAAGTCGCTTGGGATAAAAGCGTCAGAAAAATGCCCTAAATGTAAATGTAGGACGACCCAACCCAGAGCTCTGGTCTATATGTTGAAGTTCTCCGTGTAACCCGACGCCCGTGGATTACAGTTTTATTGGCCGATTTTGAAAGTCAGGCAGGGAGAGAGTGAGGGACGCTGTGGAAAGTACACGGTGTGATTTATACCACCATGGGGAACAGTGTGTGTGTGTGTGTGTGTGTGTGTGTGTGTGTGTGTGTGTGTGTGTGTGTGTGTGTGTGTGTGTGTGTGT
>JAOPUA010000081.1:5397149-5408511 GCA_027122455.1 Trisopterus luscus
CCCCCCCCCCCCCCCCTCCCCCCCCCCCCCCAGCCCCCCCAGCGGCCCCCCCCCCCCCCCCGCCCCCCCCCCCCCCCCGCGCCCCCCCCCCCCCCCCCGCCCGGCCATCCGGGGCTAGTAACTGTTAGCTGTGGGTGGCAGAAAAACCATGAAGTGCAAGAGAGGAACCCTCGGTGATCATCTCCCCATCTCGGGGCTCGAACACAAACCCCCCCGTGCTTTGACGCGCTGTGGCCTTACCTCGTCCTCCGAAACGCCGTATATCGGATCCGAATTCGTAGCCATCGAGCCCCCCGCGGGTGTCCCGCTCCGAAGGCACGAAGAGAAAACAAGCGGCTTTTTTCCAAAGCTAGCTAGCTAGCCCTAAACAATAAAGTGTGTGTGTGTGTGTGTTTCTCCGCTGCCGTGTTGGTGGTGATGGTGGCTCCAGACACACCAACGAGACACGGCGGTGGTGGCGGTGGTGGTGGTGGTGGTGGTGGTGTTGTTGCAGCGACCGCCGGAGCGCTGTAATCCTCGCCAGTGCCAGATCGGTAGGGGTGTTAAAACTATATAATACACACGCACCCTTAGCGTATATTCACTGACTGTGTTGGGGTTTGGTCAACTCCCAAAAGCTTGTCCCGAAACGCTGTGTGACAGTTCACTTCCTTTCGCTCGCCCCAGCCAGGCGTCTACAGTGCACGTATGATTGACGACATCACTGGCCAACCACGTGGCTCGTTGCATTCTTCGGCGTTCCGACGGACCAATCGGACGCGCCGAGATATGAGCTGGGATTTTTTTGGGTGTGCGGGTTGATATGATAACACATAATTGATCAACAAGCCTTTTGCCGGATTCGTAACTCCGCCTACAGATTTATTTTAAAACAAAATGTCATGCATATGACACCTAATATTTTTTTATATATACAATCTTATATTTTATTTATTTTTTGTTTGTCTTTATATTGCAATCTTTCTCTTACGTTCTTACACTAACGGTATAAATATTCAAATTCAATAATTTAATTTTATATAATTTTATACACCTATCAAAGCGTGTATGTATTATGTCACAATTAAATCAGAATAGCCCAAAACATACTAATTGGAAAGGACCCACATTACAGTCACATAGACATTCCGTCAAGTACGCAACACTAGATGTCACTAGATCATCGTTGTTGACCCAAGAACAAGTGTTGTTAATCGATTCGCTTTCCGACGATTTATTCGTTTATAGAACGCTCTTTGAGAATAAAAACATGTACTAGCATTGTACCATCCCGGGATACTTATCGTAAACGACTACTACTTAACTGTGGACATGATGGAGGTCATACAGCATATAATAAGGGAAAGCATATAATCACATAAGGCGTAGGCCTACATTTAAGCATCCCGGTACTAACAGAGGAATTTTGACATATTTCAATAAAAACAAATAGAGGCATAGTTCCTGTATGCATTATGCATGATAAGCTTTAGTCAAATTTGACTTAATGTAAATAAATAACATGCAAAGTTATATTGTGTGTCCAGCAACAACCCTTCCCCTCCGAACGTGTGGCCGGCGACACGTTTGCGCACGCACACTTTGGATTACCGTAATAACGTCGGGGTTTGCACTTTCGGAAAAAATGTCGACGGTTTGTGAAAGCTGAGAGGTTGCATTTTACAGCCAATATGGTGTCATGACGGTAATTTCACTCCAGGCTCTCAATGAAGCCCGCGAATCCGGGAGACGCACAGAGACAACAGAGCTGATAAACGAAGTGAAAAAAAAACCCAGTGAGAAATGGCCCTCAGAAGACGAGCTATAAACATCTACCTGTTCCCACAACCAGTGAACAGACAAAAGCTCAGAGAGCCAGCTTGGGGCGTGTGGGCCTGTGTTTGCAGCCAGACAGGAACTGTCACTCACAGTACCATCAAGGCCTCTCAATGTAAATAGTGGAGAATTAGTCCAAAAAAACGCCTGCACATAGTTCCCATAATATGGCCTGTTTTTGTATGTTGAGGAGAATAAAATGTTGTATTGTAAATAGATGTATACTCGCAAAATCTGTGATTCGTGTTTAATTGCAGTGCTTTTCTTCACTAAAACTCTAAAATCTAAATCCCTTTTTGTGTTTTTCTTCCATTTTAATGTTATTACACTCTTATAACATGCAGTAAATTGTTGCCAGATATTGAAAGTTCCAGGTAATCCGAAAAAATGGGCAAAAGCAATTACTCACAGGACATTTTCTGAGCTTTTTAGAGTCAAAATAAGCAAAAAAGTAGAGGCGGACATTTTGAGGCCTAGGTGTTAAAGGGTTGAGGTGCTAGTGTTGTGCTCAAAATGTTGATTTGTTTGTACGGCATAATAACACATTGCATGACGTTTTGTATACATTTTCATGTTCTGTTTATTCAACTGAGGGTAAAACTGTAAAAGCTCATCAGATTAATTTGTTTCACGTTGATCATTTTAATCTCGAGAGCACTAAAACAATTTCAAAAAGTAGTTTGTGTACTGTATCATATGGGCTTGGACACTATTTATCAAATTCGTTTTGGTGGGATTTAATATGGAAAAAAAATGGAAAATGCAGCAGCCAAACAATCACTACCACTTGTGAATGAATATTGCCCACAAGACAAATTTGACCTAAACTGTTTTTTTCTTCAGCCGATAGTGATGACATCATTTTTGACATTATTTGATAACTGAGGTACGTGGTTGAACGATGGAAACGTAAATACTCCCCCCTGTCCAGCTTTTTAAATGTAATCATATTATATGGCCATAATATCCATAGAGTTTGATTACCATTGTGACGATAAATGCTGCTTCTTCCGTGTAATCATCACACACGCACACATGTACGTTGTTTATGTACGGGGATGAATCGATGCAGCATGCCTCTCCTCATCTCCTAATCCACAGAATGATGTCCTCCAGCTGTTCTAGTTCCAGCTGTTCTGGTTCGCCTGACTGATTCTGCTGTTGAACACTGCCACTTCCCGCCCTCTCTCTCTCTCTCTCTCTCTCTCTCTCTCTCTCTCACTCACTCTCTCTTTCTATCTCACTATCTCTCACTCTCTATCTCTCCTGCTCTCTCCCCTCTCTTTATATGTCTCTCTGTGCCTCTCTCTCTCCCCCTCTCTCCCTCTTTCAATTTCTCTGTAGCCATCTCTCCATCTGTCTCTCTGTCCCTCTCTGTCCCCCCCTCTCTCTCTCTCTCTCTCTCTCTCTCTCTCTCTCTCTCTCTCTCTCTCTCTCTCTCTAGATAAGTTGTTTCCCTCAGGGATTTAAAGGTTACAAGGATATAACCTCTTAACCTGCAAATCTGCAACTGAACGGAGTAAGCTGACGACTCATTGTTTGGGGTGGACTGCTACCGCTTGGCCCGAACAAGGGGAAATTGTCCGAAGCGGGTTTTAATTAGGGTTTAATTCCAGGTGATGGGATTCCCGGGAAATCTGATCAAGAATATTTCCTGATTCCCGGGAAATGTTATGGCGGGAAACGGAAAATTAAAATAAAATTGAAAAATGTAATGAGAGCGCGTCTACTAACTAACAAGGAAAGGGTCAGAAAGGGTTCAAAGTAAATAATGATACGCCTTGGAATAAAACAGTATCGGACATGACCATATGGAGTTGTTTGTTGTCATTATTTAAACCAATGAGAGGAGAGACATCGTGGGGCGGGGTCATCCCGGAGCCCGACCTGCTATCCGCCAGCGGGACCAGCCAGGTTCACGCGGCGTGAGTCGCCATGGTAACTGACCCCGACTCAGAGCAGGCGAAGCTCGGTGAACTCCTGAAGCACCTGAACTCTGAACGCGGCGGTGAACCTGGAGTGAACTGCTGGAGGTCCGGGTGGTCCCTCCCTCTCGGCTCCGGGTCCGGGCAGCGAGCGGCGGAAGCTGCTGTGATCTTTCGAAGAATGAGCGCGGGAGAAACCGCCGCCGCCGCCGCGCCTCCGGTCACCGCGCGTCCGTCGCGCCGCTCCTACAGGTCGGAGAGGTAAAACTCCTCAGCAGTGCGCGTGGCGAGGCTGACATTCCCATACACCAAACAAGGTCTGCTCAGCTAATGAACAAAGGTGAGTTTAAAAATATGATATATTGTATTCATATATATATATATATATATCTCTTTACGTGTTCAACATGCTGTATACTACGGGGAATGGGTTTACCTAGCAACTGTGAGTGCTTGGCACTTGTTTCTATGAACAGCCTTTACTGCAACCGACATATTGCGGTTTCCTTTTCTTCCGATGACACGTTTACTTATCTAAGGTCGGACTTTGGGTGAAAAGGGGGGTCTGCTGAATGCTGTAAACGTAACGCATGATGCAGGGGGACGGCATGGTGCAGGGGGACATGGTGCAGCGCACCTGTCTGCAGCTCAAGTCGTGGCTGTCGTGCATGTGGATGTTTTAGGGACGATGACGTCAGTGAATCACAGTCAGCGTCTATAGCATGGTGACGTCACCTCCCGTTTGATATTTGAACATTATAGATGAGTTTTTTCTATTTATGTCCCACTCGCCGCACAAGCTTGGTCCGTGTGTGCGTCGTCACTAAGTTGTGTCCACGTTGCCAGACCCCATTGAACGGAACCATGATCAGTGTTGTGTCTCACTTGTGTCTTTCCAACTGAGAAAAGGTCTCGTTCGTCTGGCTCTCTTTTTGTCAGGATTATCATAGAGGACTATTTCTTTCGCCACGTTTTACTTTTGCACCCAAAGTGGAGCACTTTTATACACTAAACCCGGTTGAAGCAGGTGGGGCCGTGTATCGATGTCCATTGGATGCATTGCGATGGTGTCGATGGGTTCACCGGGTTGCACGGGTTTAAACGTCTCTGCTTCCCTGATGGTGGTCTTACCGGAGAGGTGGTTGTCTTTATGGTTAAGCTTGTTGGTTCAACAGGGCTACTGGATGTACTCTTACTGCCCTGCAAGCTTTGCTACCTGTGACTTTGCTACCTGTCAATGGCGTACATTATTTTTATAGTGTCCAGATGAACAACAAAAAAAACACAAACTTATTAGAGGTGGAGCTTGATTCTTTATTTCTCAAATATACCGTTGGATTATACTGCCCATCCTTAACAACATGATTCAGCATGAAATCACTTTTAATTGATTATATTTAAACACATCAGAGCCATCTTGATGAGTCTTTTTTTGGGGTTTGAGAGCAACATGCTCAGGGCCAAGATATACATATAATCACGTATAATCATATAATCCAGACAAGAGTATACAAGTATAAAATTATTAAGAACATGCCCTTGAATGTGTCTGGTCTATTTTGCTGCTCTGAAATCTTCAAAGGTGGCACATTAATGCCTTTGCTCCAAGTTTATTGAATTTTCCGATTTGCTGAACCCTCCACAGCACTGTAAAGATGTATCAAATTACTGAATATAGCTGCAAAGAAACACGTGAAGGTACTGCAAATGGTGTTTTTGTTTAGCAAACATTTTAGGAAGCAGATTCTAGAGTCAGTCTAGAGTTTGTGATGAAACGTGTATGGAGTCATTGAGAGCTCAAGAAGTACTTGCTACTTTTGGGTTCTTCATCATATACATATGTTAACCACCACAATAGCCTCACTAAAGCTAGAGGTAAGCTGACTGGGTCTATTGGTGTTGGTTTGTGAACCCTGGGGGCTCGTCCCTTGGTGTGTACAGATATTCACAGGAGACAAAGACAGTCTCTCTACAGTGTGACTGAAGACCTGTATAGGAACAATCCCTAGAAGAACACCATCTTAAAACAAAAATAATTGTAACTGACCTATAGGTGCTGATTATCCTGTTTTTTTATTGGCGATATTCCTGCATTCTGGGAGGACTCCAGACAGTTGTAGTACAGTACTATCAAATCCTAAATAAACATAAATATACCATAACCTAGACTAGTTCAAATCTTGTTTGCCGCACTTGCATGAGAAACACTCTGGCAGTTTATAACAATGTCTTCCCATATTTATAGATAATTCCTGATTTGATTACCAAAAAATGTAAAAAAACACAAGAAAGAACACAAACAATAATATTCTAATTCCCTTATGCTTCCAAAATGAAGGCGGTCATTTCGTTGTGATGTTGCAATGTACAAGCCATATACTTTATTTTTCTATATTTGTGCTCACTCATGGAATGACTTGCACAGTGAAGTCACAAGCACATCTATCACACCAACAGCTCTTTGTGTTGGTTCATGTACACACTGACCTTGGGAAGATGCAGTTGTGGCAACAACAAGGGACTGCCATGCCGGTGTTCAAACCAGTTTGCTGGATACAGAGAAGTGTTTGTAGCTAGTTAGATCAAAGCACAGGTAAGCCTTCTTATTCAGTCTCACTTGGTTGTAATCCTACTTGATTGTTATGGTCAAGGCCCTGATTTCGCGCGGAACAGTTGATGGAAACGGATAGGAAACTTGGAAACAAGTTGATTAGGGTGAGTTTGATTTAAAACGATGAAAGAAAGTGATATGTTCATGCCAACAGCGATTGTCAATTACATAGAGCTTGAAGACCCTGAGCAGTTTGTGTTCAATTACATTATATCGATTTCTACACTGCTCATACTATTCCTATTGTGTGTGTGCTAAAGAAAGGCTACCTATAGATTCATCGGCTAATGGAATCGAGGGACTGTACTAAAAAACAAGAAATCCTTGAAGTGTGAAAAAACAACATAGCCTGTCAATGAATCTCTCATTTCTGTCTACTGCAATTAAGACAGGAAATCGTTACGGTGAGCTTATGTTTTGTGTGTAATCAGACAATCTTACAAAATACCAAGTAGGGCAGGCAAAGGTGCAGGGATAAAAAAAAAATTTGAAATGTCTAAATATTATTACAAATTTGGCGGGAAACTAAGAAAGCAATGTTTTTTTCCTTATACATATACTCTGTTTACAAGCCTTTTTTAATAAACGCTTGCCTCTCTCTGTACCCGCACTTTCTCAGCTTAGCAGCTTATTCCCAGGGGCCATTGGTTATGTAAGATGGCTATATTCAGAGAGAGCTAATCCTACGCTTCAACCCTAAGGCCAATTATCAGATCATCGTGATGTTGAAATGAAGGCTGGTCGGCTGACTTGCCTTCCTCTAGATTGGTGCTTCCTCTGTGACGGTGCTTCCTCCAGACTTCTGGCTCCTCTAGAATGGTGGTTCCTCTTTCAACCTGTGGTACGCGTACCGCTGGTGGTACAGGAGGCTGCGGGGGGGGGGGGGGATGTCACATTTGATTCTTGAAATAGACTCATTACAATAATATAATTCTTGAATATAAAAGGTTGAAAATTGTTCAGAAAATATAGTACTATGGCTTATTTATAAAATGGTGGCAGTTTGTGCAATCTGTCATAGGTTTCCATTGCAATGTTTCCCATCGATTTGTGTTGACTAAATAAACACACCAGCAGCATAAGCAGCGTTGCATAAGCATGTTTTCCCTCCACTGTTTCCCACTGGCCATGGCCTTTTTCCAGCAATAATTGTGTCACTCTTAGCTCATCCTCTGCATGTGTGTTTACATGTTTTGACCGTTATGCGTAGGCGTAAAGTTTGTCCTCTGAGCGAGGTATTGATGAAAATGTTGTGGTGAACCTCAAGTCAAAGGTTGGGAACCGCTGATTTAGTCAGCAAGAGGATTTAGACAACAACAAGACAACTAATGAGCTCACATGACACAACAAAATAAAACAATCCCAAATGCAACAGAGCTTCTCTCACTGTGCAGTCAGCATTTTGGTCAGCAGTTCAATGATTTATCCTTCGGGGCATTTGCTTCAATTACCCAGTATTGTCAGTGGCTCACATCATATTGTTAATGCTAGGCTAACACAATGCTCTGCATTCCTGTAAAAGTTTTAAAGAATAGTGTATAACCTATGTGGCAAGATCCCTTTTAATGAGTCATATTTGCATAAACTAAACAATATAACCATATTGTACCATATTATCAGTTTGTGAATTGTGTTCTGTCAATCTGCCAAGGTTCAGGAACAATGTACTTGACAACGTATTGTGTCTTTGATTGGACCTGTTGATCTGATATGAATAGTGAAATTATACCCGGATCTATTTGAAGTTTAGTGCTGATAAGATTAGTTGATACTCAATCGTTGAGTCGAGTAGAAGCACAAATACAAGACATCGCTCATAGCTTCACATTGTCTCTCTTAACACCCTTCAGAAGGGTCGCAGTTATGTTAAAACGTTGTCTGCGGTCTGCTTTACTGGTGTTAGTAGTCTTCATATAATGGAAGTTTGTTCTTGTGTCGTTACTGGACTACAATCTAGTATAGTGGCCTGCCAGTAAATTGCCCTGTGTCTGTACGGACAGTTGTTATATTCCATCATATTCGGTTGTGGCCGAGGGTTGTGCCAGTTAAGTTAACTTGCACATAGGGTTGAATTAATCTTAAAACTAGTGTAAGTTTAAGAGTACTTATTATTTACACAGTCAAGGATCCAGTTTACATGGTTTTGCTAATCTCTTGGATTGGTTTTGCTAATCCCCCCAAATGGAAAAGTTCCCTCTTCCCCCTGCATCACTTCACTCCTTCTTCTCTTAACTTGCTGTAACTTTCTCGGTCAAATTAAACATTGCTGAGCTCTCAGGGAATTCTTGGAGGAATAAGATGTCCTCATTTTTGAACATCTGTTCCCGCCGGTACCCTGGTACTTCTGTGATTTCAACAGCCACACAGAGTCAACGGTCAAAATCTCAACTGTTGTTTCTGCCATCTTCCCTCACTCTCCTCCTCCCCTCCCCAAACTCACACTGCTGGCAACCAACTTGACCTCATATGCATCCGACCCCTGACCTTCCTGTATTACCGCTTTACATCTCTGACCACTTTTATATTACTCACTCCCCCCTTCTTTCAAAACTCTCACTCATGCCTGCCAACCCTACAACTGCAGATACTCTTCTCCCTACCTTGTCCTCATCTCTGGACCGGCTCATGTCCTCTCGCCTATCTGCAAGCATGCCCGACCCCTTCGGGCGCTGTGGTGGTCTGACCCAGACAGCGTGCATGCTGACAGAACCAACCTTCTGGCCACGGGAAGGTCATTTCCAAAACACCCAACCCCCAACTCTCCCACCAGTACCTCCTTCAGGACTCTGTCGCAGTCCATAGTGACCACTCTGTGGCGCCCAGGCCTTGGACGGCATGGGACCTGGGGGTGAGGCACTGGACCATCAGGAGGGTACGTCCGGTCCTCACCCAGAAGGCCAAGCGGGTTTTAGTCCGGCCTCTTGTCATCTTGGGTCTAGGCTCCCTTCTGGCCGGACTGCCTGCACATGCTATTGCACATGCTATTGCACATTATTTTGCACATTACTGCAACTTATTTTATTGGTTAAATAAAAAGCCCTTATCTCTTGTTACTGTATTGTAACAAACATGTGGCTTTGCTCATTTTATTTTGCACTTGCATAAGTAGTTGTGTTGAGAGTATTACAGAATGACAGACCACAACAACAACATGCAGTACTTTAGGTAGATGGTTCCGTACAGCAGGAATGAAGGCAGAACGTCATGTAACAGTTCTCAAATGTTATCAAAGCATATGCCCAGAAATCTCTCATTTCACTCTGCCTCTAATTACCCTTGGATTGTGTGTGGGTTGGGGGCGTTCATCATCATGATGATATGGTATTCTGCAGTCCTGGTATTCTGCAGCCCTGGTATTTGCAGCCCTAGTATTCTGCAGCCCTGGTATTCTGCAGCCCTGAGCACAGAAGGCAAGCTTGATTGGGATAAGAGCGGGTCATTGGGTCCCCTAGGTTAAACTCCTTGCAACGGACACTCATAACAACGACCTAAAATCCCCATTAAGTAAGACAAGCCGTGAGACGAGCAGCGGGGCCGGTCACCTAGTGACGCCTCTATCCCCTTACTTTCCACTCCATCTTAGACTCAACAAGTCTGTCCACCTCTCTCCCTCACCCCCCCATGTCCTCAGTCTCCCCCCCCCTCCCCCCATTATCTCTCCCTCGCTCGGGGGATCGCCCCGACGTCTGAGCAGGTATGGCACGGGCTCTGGAAAAACCGTAGCCGAGGTCTGTGGACCGCGTGGTGCGTTGGGGGGGGGGGGTTAGGCCAGCCAGGATCCTCCTCCTCCTCCCTCCTCCTCCCTCCTCCTCCCTCCTCCTACTGTATTGCCTTCTGTCGCCCACTAAGCCCTGATTTCAGGGCTTAGTGGGCGGTCCAGCTGGTGGGGCGAGTGAGAGAGAGAGAGAGAGAGAGAGAGGGAGAGAGCGAGAGAGAGAGAGAGAGAGAGAGAGAGAGAGAGAAAGTGGGAAGGAAGGAAGGAAGGAGTGAGAGAGAGAGATAGATAGAGGGAGAGCGGGAGACAGAAGAGGGGGAGAGGGAGATGAGTGAGAAAAGAGGGGAGGGAGAGACAAGTGAGAGAGGGAGGGAGGGGGAGAGAGAGAGAGAGAGAGGGTGAGGCGGGGCGAGAGAGTGGGGCTAGAGAGATTGAGGTTTTGATTAATCCTTAGATGTGTATACAAGGGGACGTGATCTTGCTGTCAATTCCTCAGGCCAATTTCACTCAGTTGGACAAGTATCACATTACATTTTTGTCTATTATGATACAAAATGACTTACGGTGTTAACTGTGAAAAGTAGGACATGTATGAGTAACCTGTCAGGACCTTACATGGTTTTGTTCAGATGTAATTATATTGATATCGACAGCACCGACACTGTTACACCAACATGATACAATTACAAACGTTGTCATCAGCTGTAACAAAATCGATTTGACAATTAACGTCCCGATTTCCTCCTCGTTATTTGAGTTGTTCCTCTTTCACGTTGTGACCGCACATGTAACCGGGGAGTGACCCCGGGTGGAGCGTCCACCACCACAGATGGGGGTGTGTGTGTCGCCAGCGACAGGATGACATGTCGCCATGTCCGGTGCTCTCCTGTGTACCCTAACCCCAGCGGCCCGTGTCCCGTCTCTTTTCCCAGCGTAACAGGACACCGCCATGGGGAGAGCGGTGGGGTCCGCGCTGTTCCTCCTGACGCTGCTGAGAACGGCCGCCGGCGAGACAGGTAATGAACCACAGGGGGTCTCATTACCCTTCACCATAGACCGAAGGTCAGGACCCTGTGATAATGGACGACTGGAGCCACACTGGTGCCCCTCATGGTGGTTTGTAGACGGCTCTGCAGCAGCCTGAAATAGGCTCTAATATACAATCTGAACATGTAGGTTGTAGGTTAAATGTAATGTTAGTTACAGCTGTCGTCGTCCCAGTGTTTCCGGAGTACTATTTTCATTTGACCGTGTTACAAAGTGGGATTCTTTTTTTTTAGGTCAAATTCGACAACA
>JAOPUA010000081.1:5576263-5586702 GCA_027122455.1 Trisopterus luscus
CCGATCTTCCCTGGAGTAAACCAAATGTAGTAAATCTACGGACTCCCGGAGGGCGGGTTGGCCCCCCCGCCCGCCCGCCCGCCCGCCCTGCGCCTTTCTCAGCCCAAATCATTCAGCGACACCGGAGGACCCACCTTGGGGTTCAAGTGCAACCGGGTGACGAGAACCTCGCCTTTGCTCTGAATAATGTCCCTGGCCCTTCTGTGGGTCACGCCAGGATAATTCCCCTAATCGCCACGGTATTAAGCTGGCCCAACGGAGTATGATCTGACCGAATGTATCGGTATTTATCTATACGTTGACCTTAGGCTGTAACTCAGGAGAACCACTTTGAAAAGGTCTTCCCGGGTTAATTCGGTCTGATAGTTAGTTAGGCTTTTACTGCTACTACTTTTATAATTAGGCTTTTCCTTCCCAAGAACTGAAGAAAATGTTCACATTTCCAACAGTGTAAGCAAAACAGACCCACCCACCGCCCTCTTCCACCGTGCAAGTGAATCGTTGCCAGGAATCACTGCCTCGGGGCCATTGATAAACGCCTGCAGACTCAGTGTAGACTTGGCAGATAATACTAATATTCCATTTGGGTAGCAGGTGGCCATGATGTGTGCCTTTACAACGAATGGCCTCTAGTTTTAGTGTTATTCACCATGACAACCTTGCGATATTATATTGTACAGCCCGACCGACACTGGAAGTAATGGGCCAACACCAGCGATATTCATATCAGGGAGTAAAATAATGTGCGATGTTCTCAACATGGATTTAGGTTTGTTTTCGGGGACATATGTTGTGGTGTCCTGGGGCTAAGAGCAGCTCCGTCTGATTGGCTGCTCACCCTCCAGCTATGCTACCGAGCCACAGCAACGGCGCAGTGAAACCATGAGCTAAAAGGAGGAGATACTAACCTCCACACAGAGAACACGATGTGAAGCGGTTAGTGTTGGGAGTGTTCACCTGCATGTGTTCGGTTAAAGCAATGAGGAGGAGCAACCACAGGGCTCCGAAATTGATTTCTGCACATCAGACGGATTTATGACCGGCAGATTAAGAATGGATTTTTGCGATCGCTTTGTCAGGCATGTGATCGTGTGTTGGTCTTGAACCAGAGAAAGGAAAAGTAACTTTAGTCTGATACCACACCCAAACAAACCGACGTTTACCTTTGTGACGCACAGGCCATGCACAGAACACACAAAGCAATACGGCACAACACATGACTACAACGCCCAGACTGGTATGCATAGTGCCTACATATCGGGCCCCCTTACGCTAATAAACAGCCAATTGCCCTACTTTCTTCCTTGACATATGGTCAAATACATCAGCCCGAAGGGGGGTTAACCCTTGATTCTTGATCTATTTGCCTTTTCACCCATTATCATCCATGTCCTGGTCTGTGTCATGTCCTCATCATCCTCATACGCTCACTGACCCGGACCACACGGCTGGCCCGGGCATAGACCGGCAACGTGCCCCTCGGGGCCTCAAACATACGTCTACGGTAAACACCGGCTCTGTAGTGGTCCTCGTAGACCTGGTCCGTTGTCAGGGAAACACGACCCAAAGTCCTGCAAATGTCAGCTTAACTTACGTACACTGAAGACCACATTGACGAAATTGGCAGGAGACGTCGTCACATATTGTCATTCGTAAACACAAATATTAATCATCAACCCACTGAGGCCTCTGGTTTGCGTGCAGCATTTGTTTTAACGGCGTAATCTAGTAAATGAATTAAGAAATCAAGGTCAAACTATCGGTACATTTCACACACACACACACACACACACACACACACACACACACACACACACACACAGAGCCAGAGTTTCCATCAACACTGCTTTAGGCGTGTGCAACTTTGTGAAGAAAGAGAAAACATGGGAATGAGTCGGTTTACTTGCACTGAAAGACAACAACACCCCAAAATTGTCCTTCCGGCTAAGCTTACCCACATACGTACATGGTCTGTGCAGGGAACCGAATGTCCCCACCACTATACCTAACGCATAAACAAAGATGACATTAGGCTGTGGGACTACAAACAAGTTGTTGCACGGCATTAGTCTCAAGCGTCACAAGATGGCTCTGGACTCCCATTCACAGTGCTGTGTACGACGCCATCTTGGCTAACCGTACACATTTCTTAGCACAACTTCCTACTGATTTTGAATGACATTTTGATCTTGTTTTTTTTGGGGGGGTCAAAGTGCATGGCTAGGACGGTAGAACGGCACTGCGGTCGGTACGAGGCACAAGGCACAGAGCCATT
Source organism: Trisopterus luscus (assembly GCA_027122455.1). Taxonomy (NCBI): domain Eukaryota; kingdom Metazoa; phylum Chordata; class Actinopteri; order Gadiformes; family Gadidae; genus Trisopterus; species Trisopterus luscus. The sequence goes on from JAOPUA010000081.1 coordinate 5,578,539, forward strand.
TCAGGAGCAATGTCGGCCTTTCCTGGACAACAAGAAAAGAGAAGATAGATACAACTTTATTAATACCCCCTGCAAAAAAAGCCATGATATATATAAACATTTCTGCATAAGAAGCACATTGGCTTATGCACCATGAAATCATATGAGGCTACAATTTCAGTTTCCCTTCCCTTTCCTGCGTCACACAAGCATCACTATGTTTTTATGGAGGCTTCCACAGCCTGTTTGTGCCGAAAGGATGCTTGCATAATTACAGGATTTACAATGTGGAGAACATTACAATAAATCATGCCATACATAATCCAGGTATGCCTGGCAGTAGCTGGTTCACATAGTATAAATTATAGAGCCATAACTGGCTATAAATCATGTTTACAACACAACAGGCCAGCCATGCAACATTGCAATGTAGCGGCATTGCAACGTAGCGGCATTGCAACGTAGCGGCATTGCAACGTAGCAGCATTGCTAACGTAGCACCGTGGCTACGTTAGCACAGCTGAGTGAGGAGTGTGCTAAACCCCTCCAACAGAAACACAGTATCGTCCTAAAACGTCACCGGTCATTCAAAGCTAGAGCTAACCCATGCAAACTCTACATTTTAAATGAATAATATTTCAATTGAGTTTAAGTTAAGTTTAAGTCACAACATCTGGGTGGGTATTGGGTATGGGTAGAAAATGTGAAGAAAACCGCCAGAGTAAACTAAATCATGACATGAACGACCAACCAAAGAAACGTCACCCATCACTCCCAAGCCTCGACCCAAGGCACCCCCCCCAAAAACATGACTAGCTGGCGGCTTGAGCAACGCGCCTGCTCTGCTTTGTGGGAGAGTCATGCTCGGGTGCGTAGACAGGTGCAGCTATATCAGGGTAGGTTCATAGACTGACAGGTCTATGCAATCCAATCATATGATTTGGGCCGTATGAAATGAGTGGACAGACAGGCTTTTTACTGTCTGTCCTATTTTTTTCATATACATTTTTTTTGTTTTAGCTTTCCATCCAGCAAGGAAACGTTTTAAGAAGTTCAGAAGAGGCTGAAGCTATTAAAAGCATTTGAAGTTGCATCGATAGCACAATTTCTCTGCGATAGATCATAATATGATTCTCCAAGTATTAGCCGACCTCAGAGATGTAGGACACTGGATAACTGTGCTTACATTTTAGGTTAATGGAAACTGGTAAATAAGCTATGGTATAAATAGGTACACCACGGCTGTATGACTAGAAGTTGTACGGACAAGGTAGCGTGATGGTGGGGGTTTTTTCCCCACAAAAGGTACTGGGTTAAATCCCTAATGGCCACATCCTTCCTGTAGGTATCCTTGAGTAAGGTGTTGTTCCCCTACCTGCCCCCTTAGGGCATTTAACTCTGAATTAATTCACTGTAAGTCACTTAGATCAAAGTAAAAGTGTGGCGTGCAGATTAGCTGGCTAGACAGAGCTTGACAACAGACCCAGTATACATTGTGATGTAAAGCCAAGTTCTCACGACCTGTAGCCCAGAGCCGCTCGTAGCAGGGCTAATCTGGTCCACATGCTACGCGGGCACGCAGTACTGGCGAGGAACACGCATGACCACCAGGAGGAAGGGCTTTAAGGGCGCCAGGCTGCACACCCGACGCCACGCCAAGCTGTAAATCTGTATCCGACGTTTCCTCCCACTCGCGTAATAAACATTTATAACCTTTTGTTGTACGCGTGCAACATTAATAAAAGGTGACTCAGTGTTGTCGAAAAAAACAGAAATCCCTGTTTCAGGGTGTGGAGGCACACGCAAACACACACGTCTCGCTGTGTGACACGGACAGCCACCCAGGTGCGTGCCACGGTGCCAGTCTTGCTTGATGTCCGACAGCTTATCTGCGCGTGCGTGTACGTGTGCGTGTGCGTGTGCGTGTGCGTGTGCGTGTGCGTGTGTGTGTGCGTGTGTGTGTGTGTGTGCGGGGGGGTCGGGTCAGGTCGGCCGAGTGAAAGGGGTTGAAAGCCTCTTAAGAAGCGACTAATGTGGCGGGTCTGGGGAACCTAAATAAAACGGCTCTCCTGCGGAGAGGCTGTGCGGAGGCCGTGATCACTGCCAGTAAGCAGATGAGCAGAGACGGTGAGACCAAAACAGACACTTTCACTGCCGCGGGCAGCTTAGCGCGGGTTAAAGTGAGGCCACACCAGACGCATGCCACCCCCCCATGAACTTGTCCGCTTGCATTGCACCCTGACCACGGACGACCACTGCCTTCGGGATTCACTTCACAGCCGCTGTGCAGACTTTTTCAGAATTGAGTTTGTAGACGCGTGTCGTTCTGGTGCGGGTTGGGGTTAGGACTCTTGCTCTTGGATGCCTACAGCAACAGCACAATCAAACCTAGCCACTGTACTCTTAACCCTAATGATGAGTGGCTGGATTGTGATATAACTAGCAATAGGCCTCGGTGGTTAAACCGATGTCATCACATTTTAGAAAATGTTTTACATTGTGCCAGAGATTTGTTTGCATATTGATAGTTTCTATATCATGCATCGATATGCATATTTTACACACTAAATTAACCATGAGGAACATCATTTTTACGACACTCAAGGGCAATAGCAAATTAAGTTGGTATATTGCACAGTTAAGGCCATTAGTACAAAAACATTGCTTAGCAAGTAGGTGATTAGGTTTGTTTTGTTCATGCAAATGAGTTGACTAAAAACCTAGAAAGAATTACAGACAGGCTTGTTTTCAAATTTTGCAATCAACATGCAGCATTTTGTGTGTACATATTATTTAACGGATGCTCTGTGCATAACATAGAGGCCTATATTATTATTATTATTATTAATGGCTGTAATGGATATGCAACGTATTTTCCCGCCCCAACACAACCAACTGGTGCAGGGGAAGAATGTGGAAGTGTTATAAGCTCTCAAGCATGGCGGTTAGTAGTTTCACACAATACATGATACGGACATGGTTTTAATGTTTGACGGTACACCTGTCAAACAAGCGTGGCTCTTGTTGCACAACACGTGGGAAATATGTTAGTCAGATACATGATTAGGATATTCATAGCGACTGGAGTCTAGCCAGTACATGACTCATAGCATATTTCCAATAGTTTGAACCAGATCTGAATAAATTCCCTTTCACCAGCGTCGTCCAAAAAAACAAGACGTGGCGGTTAGCTACCCAAACACCAGATTGGGTCTCCGTTGCCTGTGGATCAGGAGATAAACCAGATCAGCCGACTAAACCCTTTCATTCCTCAATGAGAACCTACGGCACATTACGGCCCTTATTGAGGTGTAAAAACACTCCTACATCGTTCACAAAAACAGCGTTGCTACTTTACGTATTCCCTGTCCATGTTCCGGAGGTTGCAACGGCGATCTTCTTCTACCGTGGCGACACATGCAAATTGTAAATAAACCACAACCAAAGCCATTGGCAACCGGCCTCTGTGTTGTAACTCAATTGGCTAATTAAAACAAGAAGAGTAAATGGGCCTGTGACCCACATCTAGGGGACGGTGCCAGCAGGAGCGTGTGGTTAAAATTAGGACCGTTTGTGAATCGCTACAATAGTGCCATTGTGCCGGACACGGTGGCTCCGTGATAGCATAGTAGAGAGGGGAGGTGGGTGGTGGGTGGGGGGGGGGACAGGGAGTGTGGACTGGTAGTGTCCAACAGTGTGTTTCAGTGTGGATGCGTACATACATACCTGGCAAAACAAACTGGGACACCTAAAGAGGCCTTTGTACGGGCCATAGGTGAAACGCTGAGTCCTCACCGCATTCAACCGACAAAAGGACAGCGGGTACGTCAACAAAGGTTAGCCTAACTCATGGCTTTGGTTTGTGACTGGTTGTTGTTGTGCCTAACCAGTGGCATAAAGGGCAATCGGCATGGAAACCAAACGAAGAGAGAGGGCCCGCCCGCCTCGGTCCAGAACGTGAATTGAAAACAATCTCAGCCTCAGAGCAGTTAAAAAACAGACAAGGTAAATAACCCAACAAGTCATATCGAAACTATTACCCAAATACCTCAAGAAAAAGTAACTCCCTCAGGCACTCAATAACAGGCCCTGTCCTCAGTTTCGCTATGATTTTCTGGAGTCACCAATGCGTTACAGACCTACTTTACCTTCTACAGCAGTGCTGCAGCTCGTCTTTTTGGATGCACACTGTGGTGTGGTTTGCGTTAAGTGAGTCTCTCCACGGGGAAAACTAAGGGTTCTATTTGCAGAGCAGTATCTCAGAAGCTGTACGACATGGATTTTTCGACATTGGGAAGAGGTCTGCTGAGGTCTGCAGGCAGCACAGAGCTATTGAGTTGACTGATCGACCCCTGGGCCTGTTTGGCTCTTGGGGTCAGAGGTGACGTGACATTCCCACAACTGTACCAGCCGTCATGGAGAAGAATTATGTTTTTGAAGTATGCATCATTCTGTTTTCACTACTACTTTGTTTGTTTTAGAGACTACATGTTTCTTAAAAGAAAAAAAATATTATTTGTAACATTTAGGCATTAAAATTTAAAAAAAAGGACAAGACCTACATTATATATCTTGTTGAGTTGTGTACTTACTTGTGTACCTACAATGGAAACATCCAGAGAGATCTGTAGTTATTATATCGTGGTGGTGTCATATTTCCTTCACCCGCCCCGACTTCCGGGGAACAAACGAAAACGCTAATCCACTAGAGAACAAATCTAATGATGATGATGTAGCTTGATACCACGTGCTGCTCTGCCAAGTCACCACAGCAGCCCAGCTAATGCAGCGTTTCCCACACAGGGAAATGGGGAGGGTAATTATTTAAGGGATTTCTCAATCCCATCCAAGAGAACTGCGCCATCAGCGATCATTAGCCCTTCCCACACATTGATTATTTTAGTACTATTTCAAACGGGCAAAAATCTTATGTAATCGTCGGGGGGGGGGGGGCATGCAACGCGTGCAACGCATCGATTGTTCGATCTCGCTCCCTCCCCACTTCTCATAGGAGGGAACGACATGTCGCATACTACTGCCTACAGGGTTAGCTCACTTGCGGGAGAACCGTGGCTCCCAGGAACCCTTTATTTAACCCCTCTGGGCTTACTGAGCGGGTTCTAAAACCCGATCTTTGATAGGCTTTAAATCAGTTAATCTCAAGGGTCTTACCCGCGCTCACACGTGGGAATTAGACGGCGCCCTCCTACTCCCCCCGCCACGCGCACCACCCGGGCCAGTGGGCATACTGACACACTCACCTTTACCCCACCTACACCGGTGGGGTAAGGCCACAGCCACGTGAACCCTGGGGACAACACACACAACTATCCACAAGGGTCAAGTGGGGGGTTTGAATGAACCCCAGCTAACCGGGCCTCAAACCCAGGACCTTCACAGCATGACTCAACCGTGCTGAATGTTGTAAATGTCCCATTGTCCACTGTGTGAGACTGTGTGTGTGCACGTTGATAGATGTCTTAACAATGAACAAGTGTGTTGACTTTGACACAGAAAATGTCTCTTTGAGAGATCTCTAGTGGCTCTCTTTGGTGACTCCAACCCAATTGTATATTTGAAATAAATATGAATGAATAAATACATGACATTCCGTGGCGGTCGGAGGCTGTTACACAAACCGTCCTACAATACTGTGAACACATACTTTCCTCAGCATGAGGGGCCTCTGCTGGGAATCAAAGCTCTGACCCTGGCCGTGTTAATGCCATTGAGAGATCTTATTTCTTAGATTCTTCCGTGCCGTGCCGTGCCCGCCTTCACCTTGTGATGGATATATGGTTGTCTTGAGTGTCTTGAGTGTCTTTTCCGGTGTGTTGAGTGTGGAGCTCTGGAGACTAACTATGATTCAAGGCTATCAATGGTGAGACCGAGGTGAACAGCCACTTAAGTCACCTTTATACCGTCTATGTCACCTAAACGCCCCATAATGGTATTTGTTTGAGATGCATTGTTGGTCATAATGGTTGAAATTGTCTTTTGATCCCAACAGCAATCAATAAATCAAACGTGGAGGAGGACGACAAAACGATCTGTGGCTGTTACACACCAGTAATAAACGTGTTTAATCATTACACTCACACCCAATGAGATGGATCGAGTGGACCGTCAGTCGTTCACCTTCCAGCTGGAGCGCTGTGAGCGTTAGCATTAGCCATGTTCATGGTGGACGTGTTTTCTTACATGTTAAATATACATGATGAAGTTGGATATGGTCAGTGATAACAACAATGTGCTTCGATCCTCAGGCGGACCCATCCTGCACACACACAGGCAGTGAGTGCGCCATGTGTTTTAGGAGGGTGGCTCTGGAGGTTGGCCTTGGAGTTACCTACCCAGGCTTTAAGGACTAGGTAGGAGCTTGATCGAAGATACCAACCGGTTCCAGGTCGACTGCAGAATGTGGACACTGGTGTTGGAGTCCACACCCTGACCATCAGCCTATCCTACCCCCTAGAATGTGATGTCAACGCCAAATGAAATGGATTTTTCTAATTTGGGATCAGACACTTATTCATTACAACTGAGCCTTACTCGTCATTGGAGCCTTGGAGTCTTGCGCTGACATGCAAACAGGAGTGTAACTGGTTTGCAGTCACTGATTTTGTTTAGTTTCCCCTTCGGGAATCTCAGGAACTCAGGAGTTACCTGCAGCCATTTGTCTACAGTAAACCGTGAGCAAAGCTGAACCTATTGACATGCATACAACGTGGATCTCCTACCTCCACCTCAAGGACTAGTTCAAAAATAACATTAATCCATGTATACACCGGTTTAGGGGCCATAGTGATAGCTTGAAGGCAGAAATATTCAAATGACTGATTTAACCGGTTTACCCCTAGCATTGTATGTTTGCAGACAGAAAATAGTTGCCATGTTGTTTTGCAATGCACATAACCTGATTCTAACCCTGATCTAGTTCTACACAATCTCAGAGCACAACTTTTCCTTTGTCACATGTCATCAAAAACGATCTCTTATTCGTGCGTCAGATCACAAGCATTAGGAGCCGACTGCGAGCAGTCTCAGCAATCAGCTGCTAAACACAGCGGCGACACCCCCACCCCACGCCGCGACTGACCCAGTAACAACCCATCAATAACACAACAGTCGACAACGCACATGAATATCAGCAGAACTGCAGCGTACAACCAACACAAGCCACCACGACTGGACTGGATCAACTTTTCCCCCAAACCACGCCCATGCTAGCCGGCGATGCTACCTGCATCCGCTCTCACTGGACATTACGCACAAGCGCACACACACTGACAGTCAAGACATCATTCAGACAGGAACCAACAAAAAAAGACTAAATGTTCTTTGTTAAGAGACGATGGGGGGGGGAGCACCGGGGGGGGCATCGGTGTGTGTGCGCCGGCCGGCCGGCAGCGGCCCTCCGCGCCTCCGCGCCCCGGCGTTCCTCGGGCGCGCACCGCGGATGTTGTTAACAAAGGTGACGCAAGAAGACCAGCGGCGGCTCCATGTAGCCGCCGGTGGCTAGGAGACGCCTCGGCACTGGTGCTCCCGTAAGTTAAGCAGTCCCACAACAGGAGCGTGGTTCTGGGGTGGGTGACACCACCGTAAAGCAACAGGTTTTTGCACACTTTTTTGGGTGAAGGAATAACGCCATGATTCAGCCCCTGAGGTTGGGGTCACCGCGGCTCGCTGGGTGTGTTGGATCTGGTTACTGCGGCTGCTCCTCCCAACACAAGCCCCCAAACAGTTCCCCCAAACAGGCGAGGCAATCGGAAAACGTTCTCACCCGAACGGAGGAGTGTGTGAGTCCCGGTGGGGGTCGGGGATCACCTCTGGAGGTCAGGTCCGCCGCGTCATTTGGTTTGGTTTCGTGGGGAATAATAACACGGGGCAGAGATCGGATGGTGCGTCGTCCCGGACCAGACAGCAGCAGTGCGTTGGGGAGGAATCAGGGAATGTTGGAATGTGACGTCCGGTCCGGTTCGCTGGCAGCGTTGACACGTGCACTCGCAGCGGAGCATTGTGGGAGTTGGCGTTTTTTTTTTTCCCCCCCCGCAGGAAAACAAACCGGGGTCTTCCGGAAGTTCCGTAGTGTCTGTGGTGTGTGGTGTGTAGTGTGTGTGTGTGTGTGTAGTGTGTGTGTGTGTGTGTGTGTGTGTGTGTGTAGTGTGTGTGTGTGTGTGTGTGT
>JAOPUA010000081.1:5863191-5873978 GCA_027122455.1 Trisopterus luscus
CACACACACACACACACACACACACACACACACACACACACACACACACACACACACACACACACACACTTTTGCATCTTTTTCTGTCCTTTTGACATTGACATCAAAATATCCTTTGGTCTAATAATCAAATGTTTCTAGAGTTCTAACCCTAACCCTTGTATTGTGTAAATATAACTAGAAATGTAGTCCAATTCTGTGAACTGAAACATTCAAATTAATGTTTCAAGTTCATGGCTTAACCATATGTTCTGAATCTGAATTACTTAAGAGGACATGAATATGTATTAGGTATCCAGAATTGTTGTTTAGTAGAATAATGAGCAGGTTGATCCTCAATCTGTTATCGTAGCCCTGCTACCAGACTAACACAGATTTGACTATTATAACTTTATTATCAAGTTAAAAAAAGACAATGAATTACAATATTTACAGAATATCCAGAGATAAATGGAACACATTTGTAAACAATCATTCTAGGCAATATCACAACCCAACATCAGGTAATCAGGAAAACTTTTTTTTTTTTTATCGGACAGAAGGCAAGAAAGAAGAAGACTCTAAAAATCAAACTATGGAGGAAACAGTCTGAATAAAATGACAAAAGTAACAACGGAAGCAAACTAAACGTATTTACAGGTATCCAGTGTGTCGTAGGCAGGGGTCAAGATAGAAGGAAACCAGGAGGTAACATCGATACAGTCTGAATCCACACAGTGAGGGCGTCATAAATAGGATTTCTTCTTCTTTCCAACGATAAATTAGTACAGGACAGCGACTAGTTTGGAGTACATAGCTTCTATGGACACTATAGATCCCAACCTTTGAGTGTTTTTGTGTGTGTGTGTGTGTGTGTGTGTAAGTGTAGGTGTGTGTGTGTGTGTGTATGTGTTGGGGGGGGTTTGCATGCTAGGGGACGAGCTGCCAGTGCTACACTCTTTTTCAACAGATTTTAAAGGATTGCCCCATAAACAACAAGAGGGCTTTGAGATTCCGCACCAAGTTGCTGGTTTTTAAGCTGAGCTGGGAGGGCTGAGGGACACTGAGGGGTAGTGGTGGAGGGGCTGCTACATTCTTAAACCAGTTTGCCTCTCAACTATTAACTGGGAGGCACACTGGGACTATTAACTAAAGGTTTGAACTGTTAACCCAATCTACAACACATACATCTCTTGGTAAATAGTTGAGCAAAGGATGTAAATAGATATGGATAAAAATAAAAAAAAAATGACTTTTAATTTGAAAAATAATACTAATTACCATTTCAAATTAAAAACCCTATTGGGGATTTGCAATGCTCGACTTGAGTAATTGTACAACCACACTGATTGCACGCTACTACAGTATCTGCTAATTACTGTTATAGTACAAAATCAGTTTAACTGTACGCAGATGTTGCACAACAGTATCTTAATGTTTGAGGGGGAATTTAAATACCCCTTGCAAGGGTTATTTATAATAGTTTATCGTTTTATTTTTCTGTTTTAGTATGTGAACACCAAAAATTAAATAAACAAGGTATAAGTATCCTTTCTCAAACAACACATTTCAAACATGTAACAAGTAGTTCTGTTTTTCTATACATCGCTGAATACAAGTAGATTAGTTGGGTTTCACTCATAGAATTCCATGATTCCAGCCAAGGTGCCCTATTTCCACCAATCAGGAAAGACAATCACAGCAAACATAGCCAGTTCGATACATATTTTGGTATCAGTAACAAAATTGAGGCCATTATGTTTCTCTCCAAATTTAAAAGCTCAATAGAGTTCAACATGACACTCAGGTCATTTTTTATTTTCAAATGATGCTTGTTGGAGATTTTCTGAATTGCTATTGATTTCTAATAAGGCTTTGGGGTATTTAAGCAGCAACTTCAAACAAATACAATCTCTGCCTTTTTTTTTTTTTCGTCGATAATAACACAGCTTTGTCTAAAAAATAAGCACACAAATGCAGGCTCTGACAGTCTTAAAACACATATAGAGTATAGGATTTCAAGTAAGGGAACTTCACTTATGCACCTAAAATAAAATAAAAGTTTTCAAACGTTCACATTAAAGTCCAAACTTCACACTCATCACAAACAAACGTGGAAACGAATTCTGTCAGAAATCTCAAATGATGATGAAAAGGACCTTACGCCCGACACTTGCCTCTTTGTTTTAAAGTCTGCTTCACATGTTCTTGTATCGTACTTGTACAGCAGTACGATGTGCAAATTGGCGGAAGCAGACAGATCAAAACAAAAAGTTCAAAGGTCAAATCCGTTTCATCGTCAGCAAAAATAACGGGACACATACACATAGTTGAGGAGTGGAAATGTCGGGGAAGAATTCGTATACGTAGTATAATATAAGGGAATCTATAAATATAGCAATTTGCTATAGTCTTCAAGGAACCAGGGGAACAGGGACAATTGCAGTTATCTCTAGAAATGAAAAAAAAAGAACTATTGAAGATTTAAGGTGCAACTATTCCTCAAGGAATACGTATACATAGATAAAACAAGGCTAAGAGGTAAAACTCAGAACTTCAATTATTAAATAAGAAAGGTAGCTTTATGGGGGACAAAGGGAGATTTAAATGCTTTTACACCTTACCATTTTCTTTCAGGTAGAGGTTTGGGATTGCAGGGTTTTTCAAAGGTGCTTAAACGATAAATGCCTCAATTTAGTTCAGTTTTGGACGACAATCTCAACAATTACCATAGTAGATGAATCTAGGTGGAATCTTTCGATTGTATATTTTTCGACAAGCACGTCTAGAGATCTGTTCACTATTGGTTACCAATATATTAATATATAGATCTGTCCTAGGGGTCCACACAGTAGGGGTTCAGCCATTTATGAAGAACGGGTCGAATGTGGCATGACCTAGTAGCTCTAAAACGTAACAATTTAAAAAACCATGAACGCTCAAAGGAAAAAAAAATAGAATTCACTTCAACGTTCTTTTCCGTTTCCCGTTTCCCTTTCTTCTTTGTTTTACTGATATTTACGCTATAATCACACCCGACTCATTGTACCCCATACTTTTTTTTTTCTTCCTCTAATTTCTAACGCAGCCCTAACTCATTTTTTTTGTTTTGCACCGAACTGTTTATCGTTTTATTTTATTTTTTGGTTTAGAGCGATTCTTTGTTTTCCATGTACTGATCTGGAGGGGTCAGTAAGGAGTCAGTGGTGGGCCCGTTCTGCTCCTCCTCCACCTCCTCCTCCTCCTCCTCCTCCTCCTCCTCCTCCCTCTCCCTCTCCACCTGCTCCTCTGGGTGGTGACTGGACAGGTCTAATCCGGGGTCCGTGGTGAAGGAGGGCTCTCTGGGAGGCGGGGCCTCTTGGACTTCCGGAGCTGCGCTGAGGTCTGTGTCCATTTTGTTTAGCGACCTATAACGGTAGAGAACAACGTGTCAATACAACATGGATGGGTCTGCGCACAAGCCGGTAGATCGATCACCGTTCAATCAAAACCTTTATTTATTCTGGGGGGGGGGAAGAGACACATTGATGAGTGACATTCTGACGTACGTTGTGAGTAAACAAAAGTGTGATAAATACATATTAAAAAAACCAACAGATAAATGAACAACATACCAATCGATCTAGATAGAGTGGTTATCCTTGTTATTATTTAACATAACAACGGAAAAAAACAATACACCATTGACAACAATGCCCACCCAACGATATATATACATTAAATCACAACCAAGGTGCAGTATAAAAGGTCACACGCGTAAGCGCGGTCACCCGAACGGTACATTTGCATTCGCACATTGTGAGGGCCGGGTGGGGTTAGAGGTTAAGGGCAGTATACTAACATGCCATGCCGCAGCACATGTCGTTCCCACTCTGCGCTGTTGGTGAAGCAGCGGCCGCAGAACTCACAGGGCAGCCGCTTCTTCTGGCTGTTCTTCAGACCGCCGCCGCCGCCGCCGCCGCTGCTGCTGCTGCAGCAGCTGCCGGGAGACGCAGTGCCTTCTGGGAAATGGAGATCAGATGAGTACTCAGCCTTCTGCATAGTGGTTGGTAGAAGAATGGAAGGACGTCGCACGGCAGACAGATTTTCCATTTATTCCCGTTTCTATTGTATGTGTCCATTTGGTTTGTAAAGATAGATCCAATAGATGGATTTTTCTTTTTTTGTTTCTTCTTGTAGCCGTGGCAACGACTTAAACATGGCTCCTTTTGCAGAAAGGTGTCCTTTTGTCAAGTAGTTTCACTCTCTTTAAAAGGGATGTATGGTGTTGCAAAACTCATGTAGGCAATGTACTAAATCTAATATTTATATTAATCATACTGAGAGACAAGGTATGGTTATCCATTACATTTACATTTACATTCAGGGCATTTAGCAGACGCTTTCATCCAAAGCGACTTACAATAAGAACATTTGTCATATTAGTGTGTTAAAAGTTACATAACCATCCAAGAAGAAGAGAACATATAACATGAAGCAAAACAAAACCGGCAACCAAAATAAATGATTACATAAACAAATAAACAAACAAACAAAAAAGGTGGCACACCGATGACCATCTACCTTGAGTGACAGGCTTCTCCGTCACCTCCTTAGCCGCCACCTCGCCTTCCTCTCTCTCCACTGCCTCCTCGCGGTCCGCCGTCACCCCATCCGCCTGGGCGCTCTCCTCCTCCGCCTCCATGTCTGCTCCGTCTTCCCCTTCTTCCTGCTCCTCGAACCCCGGCCGTCCGTCCATCACCATGTCCACCGCCATCATCTCCTCCTCCTCTTCCTCCTCCTCCTGCTGCTGCTGCTGCTGCTCCTGTTTCCCCACCTCCTCTTCCTCGGCACTGCTACCAAACTCCTTCATCATCTCCAGCTGGTCCAGGTTCACGCGCCCCATCAGCTCAAAGTTGCGGACCACCTGATCCAAACACAGGAGGGAGGGTGTTTTTTTCTTTTTCGTATCAGTTGGGTCCCCCTCAAGTCAAGTCAATTTCATGTGTACAGCCCTTTACTCACAGTTAATCCCGAAGGGCTTTGCAGTCACACTTCATACAACACCCACCCTAACCCCAAAGCCCTCCCAAGGGCAAGGAACGACTGTGCAGCAGAGGAGGTAGAAGGAGGATCCAGCAATGTGGGATGTTTAGGGACTGCAGAATAAGTGTAATGGGCAGGAACACAATGGTAGCAACACGGCTGAAATAACAATTATGTAAGATTACGTTGTTAGGACAAAATGGCTTAGACTTCCATAAATCCATTCATGACGGTGGGACAGGACTGTTCGGTGACTGTTTGGTGAAATTGATCGATGGATCGTAGCGTTTATGACTCTGAAAGAGTTCTCAAAGAACCGCCCCGAAGTGGAGATGAATTTGAAGCACGCGGACCAGCATGAATAGGCTCACTGAGACAACAAACACAGAGACCTTAGGCTGGGGGGAACGGCTTCTGTTGTTGTTTTGAAATACACAGAAAGGGAAGCTGTTTATTGTGGATTATCTATTCTTGTCTCCGCTAAACCCTATGAGAAAGATTCTATTCCCACATTAGGTACACATATATTCAGATATTATGTTCTCCTTTTCTCACGGGAAATGTTTATTTGTTCTGTTCTGCCAATTCATTCAAGCATGACTTCCCCTTTCCAGAGATGGAATGGTACAATAACGAAGCAAGTAGGTAACACAGATAAAAATAAGGATTTATGATTTGTGTTACGCAAACAAACAATAAAAAAATATATACATGAAATAATTATTCAAAATGATAGAACATGAAACGAATACATAAATAGATTTCAAAAGAAGTAGGGAAATTCCAAAAGTACCGCACACGGATAGGTTTCAAAAACAAGATGGAAGGCGAGACTCTAGGAATCACAGCTTCCTGCCTTGAGGAAATGCCAGGCGTTGGAACAGGAAATGACACGCCATCGATATTCTGAGCACACCTTATTAAACCCTCTGTGCACCGCCCCTCCCCGCCCCCACTGACGCTTAGCTCGATCCTGGAGTGCTCATGTTGCAAAACACAATGTCTGCCCGACGACACTTCAAACATAGCGAAGGTAAAGAAAAAGGCGCGTGTGCTTATGTTCAATGAATGGCCGTGCCATTCATTCAACTCTTCCACGGTGTTGGAAGAGTTGGATACAATTCATTGCCAAACGGTACAAATTATAGATACAGCATTGGGGACATTAATGGATGGTTATGGAAGCACAGTTTTCTTTATAATCCATCCATGGTTTTAACCACACAACTTTCCGGCTTATCCACTGTCCCAGCTATATCCTACAGAGCCATATGCCTGGATGGAGAAAAACTCTTCAAGCACAACATCAAGCTGACCCTGATGGTTCAATTCCCTCCGTCCATCACCCATAAAGCCCGGATTGGATGCATTCACTGTGTTGCACGTACCAGGTCTGTTATACCTTGGTTTACACACTCTTACACACCGATCTTCATTTAAAATATCTTCACATAGCGAACATAATCATCCCATCCATTATTTATTTGTATGTGTCCTGTAAGGATATTGCAACCTAAGAGGAGCAGTGGTGTTTTCGCGACTGCTGCTCTTACTGCTGAGCTGACCTGTTTTCTCCCTATACAACACAATACCCTGTACCCGCTGACCCCCGTGTTAGCCTACATATGCACACACACAGACACACACACGCGTACACACACACACACACACACACGCACACACACACACACACACACACACACACACACACACAGTTACACACAGTTAGAGTGAGACACATCTGCTACCAAAGATCCCCCCCCCCCACCCCCCCCATAGAGCTGCTGCACACAACCCCTCATACCCCCACGAATTTCCCCCCAGCAAGCCAGCAGGTCGGCCTTGAATTCCCTTTATGGGGCCTAATAGACTGGGAAGTCGTAATGTATGGTATGCATAACAAACAATGGTAGAGACCAATCCGATTTATGTATTTATTCCATTACATTGCAGGTACAGGTAAATGCCATGCATACATTGGTCACTTTAAGATTGGTACATCACAAAATGCAGATGAGTGATACAAGACTATAACCAGACATTCTCCTTATTGGCTCGATACAAACAGTTTATGAAACAGTAATGCCATCAAAGCTTACTCCAATTTCATAGCTGTTGACAGTATTCGCGTCAGCTATACAGCTTATCTATACAAAAATAAAATTAATATCTGCATGTTATGCGTTCATGCTGAGGAGCTGGAAAAATAGATGTAACATTTGGCTGTAGCACAACAGCTAATACTTTAATGCTATGCTGTTTAAAGAGCAACCATATAGTCTGGTACTCATTATTGTTTGTGTTCAGTGGGAGGAGAAAGGAGACAGAAAGGTGACAGTTTTCAATGCTATGTCATCTTTTGACTTGCTTTTCATAACAGAAACAATATACTTTTCAGTTAGCGATTTTAAATAGAGACCGTGGCAAAGGAAAATGTAATATGTAATAAGGAACACTTCAATAAAATCTGCCAAATTAATTTCCAGTAAATGATGGTGACAATCACAAAGAATGGTAACAGCAATATGCAGAGGCATGATGCACCACAAAGATAACATGATGTGAATCCTTAGCATCTTCACAAATATATATATTAAATATAACGTATATATAAAAAAGCAAGTACCCAGTTGATCGAGTAGAACTACAATAAAGGCATTTGACGTAAACATCATAAAGCACAACATTTAAGCAGAGGCAGTATTAAAGGTTTAACATTGAAGACACAATCTTGAATGCTTTGTTTACTATTTCATCCATCCATCCATCCATCCATTGTCATCCGCTTATCCGGGGTCGGGTCGCGGGGGCAGCAGCTCATGTTTACTATTTCAATGCTTTTAAATACAGAACCACTTATATACAGACCTAATCAACATCTACTATGGTTCTATACTCAATAAGCAAAATGGCCTGTTCAGCAATATCATACACTGGCATATACACAACAATATACCTTGCAAAACACAGAAGCGAATACACTTTCAAATGCTGTGTTATGTTCAAAGAGGCTGAAAGGTCTTCTCAGTGGATCATAGTGAGCTGTTGTTCAAAAAAAGCGTGAATCAATAGACCTTGTAAGTGGCACTATTATTTTGAATGCCGTTTGAACCGACTGATCTATGAAAAGTTAGGAAAATAATAACACTCATTTAATACATCATTTAATGCCCGTTTCATTAAGTTAAAGTCGCACTGCATAAGACTGAGCCCCTCCCAGTTATTAAGACTTTCAGAAACCAAAGAGAATTGTCCACTGTCCATTCTTACCGTCTGTGCAACTGCGTGATGCCCCGGCCAGATAGTGTACGTATCCTGGCCAGCTAGCATATGTACCCCAGGCAGCTGGTGTACCCGACCAGCTAGCGTTGTTAGTATCCTGTATAGTCTCTGCCCTCTCTACTGGTCTTCTGTGGCATTGAATGGTTTTGTGTGCAATTGCCATGTGCTTTTGTTTTTGTCCTGAACCCCGCCCTCACCTGCCTGGTGCCACTCCCTGGCCACACCTACTCATTAGCTGCTTGTTGTCCTAATTGTTGTTGTTGCCCCTTGTTATCTCCCTGCCAATGATTTGCTTTCCCTCTGTTATTTCAGTTCAGCCTACCAGTTAGGCTTTTTCAGATTGTACCACAAAGTTTGATGAGATCCTCGTTTCAGCTCTGCTAGAAGACAGAGCTGGATTCTCTGCCTTGTGATTTTCTGTTTTGGATTTTTTGTGTTGGAACTTTGCCTTGATCTTTTGTACGTTACATTTTTGGACTCCTTAGTTTGACTTTTGACCAGTCTCCCCTTTGTTGTTTGTTGTTTTCAAATCCTAAAGAAAAGGAATAAACTTTTTTCCAATTGTATCCGGTCTGCACCTGGGTCCTTTTCTGCAATCCCTAACAAGCGTACCCCGGCCAGCTAGCGTACCCCGGCCAGCTAGCGTACCCCGGCCAGCTAGCGTACCCCGGCCAGCTAGCGTACAGCTAACTGACTAAGTCGGAGGGGATCAGCCAAGGGAGAAGTACGAGCTGCCCAGCATTATTATAAATTTTTTTTTTAAAACATTTTTTTAATTAAGGCTTTGAGAACCCTTTTAGGACTGATCAGACCAACACACTGTCCTGACAATCATACAACATGTAAGCGGTGATTTACGGAATTCATACATTTTCTGAAAGCAAGGTTCAAGGGATGCCAGCAGTAAACAGCGACTGTGAAATAGACAATTATGTACGCTGTTGCTGACCCAGAAGGAGTCAGTCCAGTCAAACACCTGTTAACCCTCTGCAGATGAGAATGCACTTCCATCGGGAGGGAGGGCGGAAATTGCTCAGAAAATGAAAACGTGTAAAGAAGGGCAGAAATGTGCGAGAGAAAGTGTGACAGCCATCTGTTGAGGGGGGGAATGGGTTCATGTTGCGTGCACAAGATGTTTTGATCCGGCCAGTCTATGTTAATGTGATTACCAGAGCACAGCATGGGAACTGTCAAGTTGTGCAAAGATCTGCAGAAAACAATGTGGTACCATAGAAGCCGGAGTTGTCATTGCTCTGAAACACCTGGTTCAGATGAGAGCCTCATGGATTGACGTCAGAGCCGTCTGGTCTTCTTCCTCGCCGCCTCAGAAGGTGATGAATTATTTCAGGAGAAGCCAAGGGAGGAGAAGAGGAGCAAATGGTGTGATGAATGACTCAGGCATAGGTTTTTTTTTTTGTACTGATTCGACAGCGTCTGAGGTAAGTGTGGGGTGGTTCTGGTCTCGTCGGGTGCATCAGGGCGGAAAATGTGAGCAGAATGCAGCGCTGCTCCCATAACAGCAGAGAGAGAGCGAGCACATCGTCATGTCAAAGGCTTTACAAGCCAGCCCCAGGGACATAGAAATGTGTTCACCCCTAAACAACCCTCTTTCAACAGCAATACATTTTTCTTTCATTTCCTGGCTCTGTTCAAAGCTTGCAATTGCTCTTGGCCGACGGGTGCGTGTTGTTCATGCTTGCACTGCGCTCGCACCACAGTTCTGCAACATCAGAACGGCAGGTGTCTTAGGAGGCATAGCCAGCATCGTATTGACATGTTAATGTCTGCGTTGACCATCATAAAACGAAACGGAGGGAGGGAGGGAGATGGAGAGGAAAAGAAGAGAGCGCAAGAGAGAGAGAGAGAGGAGAGAGACAGAGACGGAGAGAGAGTTATTATAAAAGATTGGCTCAAGCTATCTCAAGAGTAAATGTAACCATATTAAGAGTAATTGCTGCTAGCTGAACAGCCATTAAAGGAGAAGGGGTGCGGCGTTGCCATGCAGCAGCAGTCCAGTCGTGTGTCATGTCGTCTGCTGTCACGTTCCCTCCGGTAATGTCTGTCGTTTGGCCCCCGGTTTCCACGGCGTCGCGCCACACCGGCCCCTGCGGTCGTCCCCTGCGGCCACGCGGCCCGACGGCCTCTGCCGTCGCGGGGGTCAAAGCCCCATGGTGACCTGTGTGACCTCTGAGGTGAGGTCGTCATGGGCGACACCGCCACAGCCGCGCAGATCCACCGACGACCCCTCCAGGGCTAGTCATACCTGGCCGGGACGCCCAGAGGAGACAGAGGTTAGGGGGGGAGAGGGGCGGGTCCTCCAGAGACTGGCGTCAGCTGCTGCACTTCAGTGGGGCGGCCATCCTAGTGGGGTGGAGTTGTTCTCAGCTCTGTCATGGTATTAAATCATGGAACTGGGAGGATGTATATTTTTGTGTGTGTGTGTGTGTGTGTGTGTGTGTGTGTGTGTGTGTGTGTGTGTGTGTGTGTGTGTGTGTGTGTGT